>PVJI01001163.1:0-197258 GCA_004026765.1 Micronycteris hirsuta | reverse complement strand
ACTTGCCTAGCAAGCTTAACTCAGTCAACTCCAAAAGTAAAGTTTTGATTATGTAGATTCTGACAGAAACACATTTAGTTGTATGTTTGTATATACATACGCATAAAATACACACACACATACACACGCATATAGTGTGAAAGAAATATATTTTGGCGAAGACTATTTTTTAAAGTAAAACCCCGGCAATAGGACATGGGTGGTCACTGCCCTTCTTAGAAATGTGAGGACAAGGAAGAGAAACTTGCTTCATGAAGGGCCAATTTTAAATAACCATGGAAAGAAACCACATCTTCAATGGTCTCATAAAAAGTACGACATAAGTGGGGAGGGCTGGGGTGGGGGGAGTGGGGGGAATGGAGACAACTGTACTTGAACAACAATAAAAAATGTGAAAAAATATGTGCTAATGAAACATCCTATATTTGTGGAAGCAAATATGAAGAATTCTTTCTAGACTAAGATGTCAGCATTATATTTAAATGTACCTTAATTAATGACATGTTTTTCTTTTTAGAAAAAGAACTAAGTCATCCTTGTTATTAGACATGAACTCGGTAAGTTTTACTGGAATAAATGGTGTTAGACTGACTCTAGCACACATTGTCATTTTTATATTGTTTACTTATTAGTGATCATTACCATCACTATATCAAATTTTGAAATATTATGTAGGACTAATTGTATCAGAAAAAGTCAATTTCATAACATGGCTACATCTTGTGCTTTGAAACTACTCACCCCTCTCAGTCTTAAAAAGGATACTAGGTTTTAATATATTTGTTGCTCATTTTGAAGGAAGGAATGGGGTTGGGAAAGAAACTGTTCTTTAGGGGAAAATATATGCTACTTTTTTTCAGAGTGTGAAGAAAATGAGGGATTTCTTTTGATTCCCTGTATAGACCATTTAAAATTATATCAGGTCTTCAAGGTCCAGCTGAGAGACTAAACTACATACAGTGCCCTTCCCTGAAACCCTAAATAATTCAGACATAGTCTGGGCTAAGGAGATCTAAACTTTTATATGCCACAGTGCCTGGAAAACTATATTTCCTCATGTGTGGAAGGAAATAGCAATTTCTACTTCAAAGGCTTTGTGAAAATTAAAAATTATAACAACATAGAATGAAAAGAACAGCAGCTAGCATATTATAACTGTTCATTGTGGTTATTAAATATTTATAAATAGATTACTATCATTACTAGACAGAGGATGTGGAGGAAAATGGAACAGAATACATGCACACTAGGATGTAGGAGTAATCATACACAATAAATAGGTATTAAGTATATTTAGACCATAATGTGCATGACTGGAAATAGAGGAACAGAGGTAAGATAAATAGGGACCAGATAATATGGGAATTTATGGGCCACCTAAAGGCATTTGGAATGTATCCTAGGGCTGCTGGTGAATGACTGAGGGATTTTGCGTAGGTTACAAAATGTGATTTAGGTAGATCTCTTTAGCTGAAGTGTGAAGAGTGGACTACAGGAAGGCAAGACTGAAAGTATGAAGATTGTTCTAGTATAATGATCTGAAAAAAGAAAGAAGAAAATCAACACGCTTGAGAGATTTTTAAAGAGCTAGTATATGGAGGGACGGTATACAAAGGTGACAGGTATACACAGGTGAGAGTGATAGTATACAGAGGAAGTGAGAGTGGCAGTATACGGAGATGTTAAGGACGGTCTAAGGAGGTGATAGTGATGGCATATGGAAGTGATGTGATCGCACAGGGAGACGATAGTGATTTTACATGCAAGTGATAGCAATGGTATATGGAAGTGGTAGTAGCACCCAACGGTGCACTGAAGAAGAAGGAAAAAGGAGAATGAGGGCAAAGAGGAAACTCAGGTCTCTGGTTTGGTCTTCCGGGTAGAGGTCACTGTGCTAGTTCCTGTTCCATTTTCTTAGGTTTTCTTCTTCACCCTAGAGCTCTTTCCCCACCCAATTATGCCTTCAGTTTTCCAGAAAATATGAGTATCTACAATATGCCAGCACTGCAAGTGCTTATAAAAGCAGAGGTGCTCCTGAGTCCAGTCCTCAAATTATATAGAGAATCATAGAATCCCAGGACAGAAACAATTTAAAGAGCACATAATCCTATCTCACTGCTGAAATTTGAATCTCCTATATCACAATCTTACCACGTACATGCGCTTGAAAGGGCTATATTGGAAAGAATCATGAGAAACAACTCTCTTTCCAGGTGGTCAATTCTTTCTTCTCAGATTTGTGATCACGGACAATTCTCACTTAGACATAGCTCAATTTTATTTGTAACAACCTCTGCTTTTGGTCCAAGATCTTATCACAGCCATAGAACACCTCTGATTGCTCTTTTGCTTGGCAGCATCTGGATCTTTGCTGTCTATACTTCACATATTCCTAATTATTTCTAATACTCCTTGAAGAAATGGTTTGGTGTCATTTGTAATACAGGTCATGATCCTCCGAATACATGCTACCTTGAATAATCTGCTTCAAACTTATTTCCCAGAAATTAACACAATATCCAGCTATAAGCTGGTCAGTGCATGGAATTTGGCCTTAAAAGTTGCTTTTATGGATATTGACAATAATTAACGTCTTTGTCAGACTTTGCTAATTTTCCCTTTCTGCAGACACATTTTTCTCAGGCACTAAAGTTAAATTATACCTATCCACATCCTCCTATATACAAATAATATATATAGTAATAAAGTTAGATGCAGAATTGTAAAAATGCCTTTATTAAACTTTATCTTGTTAGATTTGGGTCTCTCTATAAAGCTCTTCCTTAAACAGTATTTATCTAAAAACTTAACTATGTCCCCTAGCTTCATGCTTTCAAAAACCTGGTATTATTTAAATCATCTGTAAAAGTGCTGAGCTGGCCGCCTTCTATTTCACTCAGTTGTCACCAACTTCTTTCTTCAGCCCCCTTTTTTTTTTTAAGATTGTATTTATTTATTTTCAGAGAGAGGAGAAGGGAGGGAGAAAGAGCAATGCGTGGTTGCCTCTCACATGGCCCTCACTGGGGACCTGGCCCACAACCCAGGCATGTGCCCTGACTGGGAATCGAACCGGGACCCTCTGTTTCCCAGCCCGCGCTCAATCCACTGAGCTACATCAGCCAGGCCTTTCTTCAGCCCTTTTGATTATAATGGTCCCGTCAGGTATAAATGCATTGTGTTAGTCTCCTTCCAATCTTATGTTTAGAAGTATTTTATCTATGAAATACTTTGCTGAACTCAATATATGATATTTCTACAGCATTTTTGCCTCACCTGCAAGTCTAGAAAATGTTTTAAAAATTTAAGGGCACAGCTTACTGTTGAGGAACTCCGTTTATCTTGGTGATCATCTAGTGAGTGTTTTACATTTACATTGGAAACTGACAGTGAGGTGACTAGTCTTCAACCTGCAGAACATATTTTAAATAAGAACATTAGGTGGCTGTGGGCTTGTGGCACTTTCCTCGTTCTGTCCAAAGACTAGTGACTTAGATAAGGGAAAATACCCCCTGAAATAGTTAAGTGCAATATTTATCTTCATGCCTCTCTAATACCTATCGAGACAAACAATATAAATTTATTTAGAAGACGAGGTCTTTCTTGTAGTGTATATAACTATCCTGAGTTTAAAATCCCATTACTAGTTCATATTTTACATTTTCCATGGACAGAAGATATCAACATTCCTAGGGCATCTGTTCTATGCACTCTGTATTAATATCGTACTGTGGGTTCAGAACAGCAAAACTATTCCTTCCATGTTCTTTCCTCCCTCCCTCCAAATAGATCAAACATATAGAGAGAGCACTTTGGTTTTCCTCAGCTTTATTTGTCCTAATAAATTGCAGTGCATCTTGGCCTTTAGTCTTTGGGTGTTATTATTTTTTAGGTGCAGGGAAGTCTTACAGTTGCCCATGGCTGGAGCTAGGCAGGACTATCCATGCTCAAGGCAACAGAGCTCTAGCTCAGTGCCGGCAGAGAAGATGCGCTTCCAGAGCCCAGGGTCAGTAAAACTGACCCTGGGACACATTTTCTGAGAGAGGAGTATTGAGTACCTTATGTTTCGGTTCTGAAATATTCTACACTATTTGATCCTTTTGAATCTGTTGCCTAGGAGTGTCTCCTTATAACCATGTCTGTGACTAAATGAACCCTTGATTATAACTAATTGATCTGACCAACCAGATGTTTTCACCTAGGAATTTACAAATGTGAATAGAAAACATGAGTTATTGACACTTTAGAGAAATATTTCATAATTTGTTATTATTGAAATTTTAAAGTTGCCCTGGCTCTGCTTTTCTGCAATCTCTGAGATCTCTAATATCCTACCAGTGAATTCTCCCTTTGGCTTAATCTAGCAAGACTTAGTTCCTTTGGCATGCTTGCAAAATAGATGTTTGTGGGGGAAGCAAAGACATTTTCCTTCCATACATACAGCATTACTTAGGTGGGAAAATGTATTTAAAGCTTCTAACATATGTTTTACAAGTTAACCTCTGAAATACAACTTGTTTTTAAATTTAACTTGGCACGTAGGCCCTTACTAAATATTCATGAAATGAAAAACAGTTGTGGAATTTCTGTGATACCTTTAATGAGAAATATTTTCTGTGACATTTATTTTGCTTGGAGATAGGCAATCTCTGAACCTTCCAAATGCTAAAGATTAAAAGTGCAAAGTTTTAAAACACATTAAAGATTAAGTATTGAAGGAGAACCTCAGGATTGCAATGGAAATAAATTAACGAAATCTACAGAGCTTCACTTTTATGTCTTTGAAGTTCTAACATAAAGATTCCTTGGTAGTGATTAACTGTGACTGCCCGGCTCCAAGGATAGAACTCCCCTCCAGAGGATGCTGCTGATAGCTCAGTTGGAATGTTACTTTCATTTTAATGATGTTGAAAAATTGATTTCAAATATAAAATCCATTTTCATTTAGCAGTAATATCCATTGAAGAGAACATAACAAATAAAACATACAAAATATATTATTCATATTACAATTAAAATGATAAATTAGTCAATATATCAAGATTTATATTATATATAGTTCAATGTATCTCAAGATACAGATTTTAGCATGACTATATGTCTTAGTAAAAAATTATACAGTGTTAAAAATGCAGGAGGAAAATAGTAGCAAACAAAAATTTATTTAAAAATTTCAGAATTTATATTTCTGGAGATAAGTAACCATCCACTGGGTAGTCGTGAATTTTAATATGTTCACTGCCTGTCAAGGACTGTCAGGAGTGTTAGACAAATGTATGATCCTGAAACAGACAACTTCATATTTAATGCCATAGTATCTGTAAAAATTAGCTTCTTGGAAACAAAGTTGAGTCTAAAAATAAAAGTCCTTTTGGTCAATACATGTAAGGCAGTTCAGTCTAACAAATCTTCAGACTAAAAGTAAAAAGTAGAAAAATGAAACATTAAAACATTAACACACATAACATTTATGAACCCCAAAGATACAAAGAAAAATCTTAGACTTTCAGAGAGCGAGAAAGATGTGTAAAGAAACCCTCGCTCCCTGTCATATACGGAAGAATGGCAATCACCGACAGTAGACAGGACTGGAAGCGGGAAGAGTAGTACTTTCAAAGTTTTGAGAGGAAATGATTTTAAACCAATAGTTTTACACTTTTGGCAATTATCAATTAATTTTAGATGTAAAATATATTTTCAGATATGTAAGTATTTAGTGAGTTGGCCAAACACCTATCATCACATTTCTAGAGAGGTGATATAGGTAACTGGCAGTTAAATATATTCCAGGAGAAAAAAATAAGGTAAGAAGTCAGGTGAGACATTAATATAAACACATTTAACATTGATATTTCAAAACTTCTTTAAGCAAAGACGCTAAAGACATAAGAATTTCATTTCCTTCTTTATGAGATTATGGTCCCTGATTCCAGAGTAACACTTTTATGGAATAAGAATGTTGTCGATGCTATTTTTCAGGAGAGGTAGGGCTTACACATCTGCATCTTGGCAGCCTGTGACTATCCCGATCTTTATGTGTCTGGTAAGTTTATCTAATTTGGGAATTGAGTTTTAGGAAAACCCCTTTTTGTCCATATACCTAACTAAAAATTTAAATAGTTTAGAAAATTTAAGAATAGGTGGTCAATGTTGAATAATAATTAATAATAAAAATTTAATTTAAATACGTTTAGAAACTCTATAATTTAAAAATGACTTATCTTGTCTATCTGATAAAACTCGTTACGTAAAGACACTTCACGCGTGGTAACCCAGCAGCCCCGGTACAGTGTCACCCAAGCCCTGAGTGAGTGCTAGAGTTACACGTCTGTGCTCACAAATCCTGGCTACATATCCATGCCCACGGGGTTCTTGCTAGAGGATAGACAATAAAAAAGAAAGACTTCTGTTCTTCCATTAACTAACTTTCTTGGATTCACTTGAACCCAAATATTATTATTCTACTGGAAACTGAGAAGTGTTAGCTTTTATTATATTAAAGAATGTCCTTGAGATTCTTCTTATAGTAAATAAATTTATTCTATCTAATACATTTTAAAATCATATTTTGCCAAAACATATTGCAAAATAAAACTCAAAAGTCAAGCATAGTAAGATTTACAAATTATATCCAGAATTAAAAACAGCTTCTGACTGTGAGGGTACTTAGAATTTGAAAAATAATTCCATAACATTAATATCAAATTAATCCAATAGTATGTAAAGTTAATAACAGCTAAACTTTAAATATTTTATTTAAAAAAATCATTGTATAATTGGGATGTTTAACTTTAGTAGCTGTCAAAGGACATTTAACTTGGTACCATAAACAACCAATGAACGATGGTGATGCATTGCCTCAGTATCAGCCTTGTCTGCAACACAAAAGCTGGCCACATTGCCCTCACAGACATAGCTCGGTACTTGTCAGTTTCAGAACTCATCAAGCCATGACATTTTGATGAGAAAAAATGTTTCAGCACTTGAGGCACCTGCTTGGGACACATTGCACTTGCTAGAACTGGTATGAGTCACGTCGCTGACCCACAAGAGAAAATGCTTCATCGTTACTCGCTGGTTTTGGCACTTGTCATGAGTTCCAGAATATATTAATGACAAGTACTGAGGTACCATTGTATATGTAAGCATTTCATAGTGGAAAAAATAACTTTTATTTTTCTTTTAAGAGAACTTTTAAGAGAAATAAACCAAGTCCATTAGCCAGGCTTGGTTTTGACTATTCTTATTCCTTGAGACTTAAAGTAATTTTCATTGTCTAAAATGGAAAATCTTTTAGTTGTGGAACAAATTTTTTAAAAATCTATCAAAGGAGAAGATATAAATTTTTTTCTCAATAAATAACCATAACCTTGAATAAAACAATCTTTGACAGGAATAAATGAAATTAAGAGATTTCAAGCATATTGGGATAATATTTAAATATGCATTTTGAGTGATAATTACTGAAATCATTTCACTGTATTTAAAAAATAATTATCCAGTGTTATTTCTATTTTCTGCATAGAATTTCTTCTGAATTTGGATGAACACTTAATTTTTGCAAGTAGCAAATAAATGAAACAATTAGGCGAGTGAATTGTTCTGCAACTTGTAAGTAATATTTTCTCCTTCTTAGTAAACACCTGCAAAGCAAGTGAGACGGCAAACTACGAAGTAAATTGATTAGTGTGAATGCCATAACCACGAGAGCATGTCTCTTACAGTAACGATGACTGCAGCCAAGAACATTTGAGAGGGAGGAAAAGGTGTTACCAGCCAACAGACTCTGGAATAAGAGAAATTCATTGGCTTTTAAGGACATGTTATAAACGTGCTATTTCATCACTAAAAATGTTACTATGTATTCAAAAAAGAGTTATTTATGGATTCACTTGCTTTCCGATTGCTGCTGAGAATCAAAATTTGCCAATTTTGCAAGTCTTGTAAATGCTCCATATTATATGTGAATGAAAAGATACACTATCAGTTTCCTGACAGATGTAAAACAATCTGCTATGAGTCTAAAATAAGTTTATATTCAATCACTCAGAGGAATGCTCTCCTTTGAAATACTTCATTTTAAGAGGGGATACTTTACTTGTCATGAGAAGGAACACAAAGAGGAACAGTTTATTCTCTCATTTTATCATAGTGATTCATTATTGAATTTAACATCAAATAGATGTTTGTAGGCCTACATTTAAATACATTAAATATACTTGTGCTTTGAAATAACACGAGTGTATTTAGAGAAACTTTATTTCTACTCTAGGTGAACTATACTCATTTCAAACTGTGGCCTATTAGAATCTGGAAACATGATCACTGAATAGTTTTAAGGAATTCCAGGGTAATATCTGCTTCCGTTTGTTGATTCCTTTCTAACTAGTCTCTTTTTAAATTACCCACAAGCAATGACAAAATGTAAATTAAAGTTAGAAAAAGGAGGAAAAAATCTGCAAACCTACTTTTTCTTCAGTCTTCTGTCCTTCTCAGCTTGAGTTCCAAGTTTGCCTAAACCCAGGGACTCCTGAGCTGCGGCTTCCGTCTCCATGAAGCCTCCTGTGGAGAAGTAACTATCCACATTAGCTCGAATACATTGTGTCAGATCTGAAATTAAATTCTTAAACACTTATTTGAGCAATGGGTTAGTATCATATTTTCCCATTTTATTTTTTGATTGTTATTATATTTCCAAACCAACATGCATAAAATGGCACGGGTACACACATAAACACACACTGAGAGACTGAAAGAATGATCCACTCTGGGACTAGGCAGTGGCCCCCGGTGGCAACGTAATACATGTGGCCCATGTACTGACAAACACGTGAAGCTATAGTTTGCAAGTCTCAGGGTCTCTCTTACTATTTTTCCAATGAAACATAAGAGCAAATATCTGTGTTGCACTGAGGTTTTTCAACATTTAAAAAATTTTAATATTATATCTATAATGGGATAATTGATAGTCCAATGAGTGAATATCTTCAATTCCATGTCAAGAGAATGGAGAGGCATTTCCTGACTTCTAAAATCTTCCCATGAGCAGCTTTTGGAACCTTCTTTCGCTCCCCTGCACAATCCCTATGTCCAGTGTACACCTTACTTCCAGAATTTCCTATGCTCTGGCAGGTTTGGTTTTGTTCATTTCATTATAATGCCTTAAAAAATTCTAAGTCTGTTTTTAAAAAGACCCTTGTAAGAATTGTCTTTATCAGTAGGTCAAAAATTATGGGGTTAGTGGTAATTTTATTGGCTCTGGAATCTATTATATATATAATTTTTTTCATTATATACAAAATATATTTATACTACATATATCTCCTTGGAGTGAAAAGAGAAAAAATATGTTAAGCATCAAACACAGAATCACACATTTTCTAGTGCAATTATTTAATTCAGAATCCCTATATATAGATTAATTCATATATATTTGTTATAGCTGAAAAATGAGAACTTAATCCTGGGCTCTGTTTCTCTTTGGTATCTATTCTATGTAAAAACGTGAAAAATACTAACTATATTGAAATAGATTAAGGTATTATATATACCATATATATATAAAATGAAGAAATATTTTATATATACATATATATATAAAATGAAGAAATATTTTATATATATACATATATATATAAAATGAAAGTGGATTTAGGCTCCAATTAAGCTCAAGATCAGATACAAAGATTTAAGTTAATATTAACTCTTACAAAGACTGCACAAGAAATTATACCAATATATCAGTAAATAAGAACTCTTAAAGACAACATTTATTTTCTGTCATTAAAATCGGTATTTTTTTACCTAATATTTGTAGGACTTGACCAGGAACAAATTTTTTGGTTACTGTTTTTCATAATTTATTTTAGCAAATAATTTATAATACTTGATGCTATTAATTTGGGGCCATTGATGTAACAAGTTACTCTCATAAGCTGTAAAAAAGTTCTATTTGACTAAACACACATTGAAGGCTATCTAAATCTTATGCAGGGATTCATAGTTTGGGGACCCAAATTTATTTTATTCAATTATGCAAATGCGTAATTAATACCTAAAAGAAATTTTTTATTATAAAAGGTTTTATTATTGATATCATTAGGAAATTCATCCAATAGCTAACTAAAGCACTCTTGGGGATTATTTTTAAATATAGGATTTTTCCATTATGCACAGTGAGTGAATATTTTCATTTTATTTCTCTCATTGGTATACTTGCCTTACTGTATATCCATAAATTATAATTCACAATCTGTAATTAACAATAAAATTGTACTCTTTAAATGTAAATGGAAGTGACTGATTCATTTTAAAGCTACAAAATTTTTCAGCTGTACAGATGGGGTCATAGAGATTGATGAGACAGACCCATTCAAAACCGTGAGATGTTTTCAGCCCCCAGGTGGTTAGATTTGATTTTTTATTCTTCAGAACAAATAGTAACAACTAAATTTTGATTTAAATTTGACCAAGAACCCAAGATTTCAATTACAGAATTTTTTTTTACAATAAAAACTCTGGAAGAGAAACAACAAAAGCTCTAGAAGAATTTTGTAAGTCAAAACTAGACTCAGAAAAAACAGGTATTTGAATTTGCTTCTTACAAATAAAATTATAAAAATAAAAAGCATGAGGAGCTTGAAAATACTATAAATACTTCAAAATCAATATCCTTTGAATGAAGAATTTAATAGGACTGTGGTCACATCCCATTTGAAAATGCAATAGAAAATGACACTTTAATAGAGTAGGTAAAATTGTTTTGATGCAACATACGTAGGAATGTATCCTTAAGCAGGATCAAACGTATAATTACATTCACTTTTTTCAGCCCAATTAAACTATTTCTAGATGAAAAGAACATTCTTTCATAGAACTGATCCAGCTCCCCATAAATCCCGAGTTCATCTTTCCATGTGCCTGACCAGCTAGCTAACTGGTAAGGGTGAGTCTGCTGCATTTTGTCCAGGTTTCAGGAAGCTCCTGCGGCTGTGTGGACTGTAGGAATACCTACCCACCTGTGCTGATATTTTATTCACTATTTACGTGTGGCTATTGAGCACCAAAATGTGGCTGGTCTGAATTAAATACCGTAGTATAAGATATGCACAATATTTTGAAAACTCAGTACAAATATATATATATATATATATATATATATATATATATATATATATATATATGTATATGCACATACACTAGCTAATTAATAATTTTATCTGATTACATGTTGAAATGATAAAGTTTTCATGTATTGGTTTAAATAAAATATATTATTAAGATTCATCTCACCTGTCTCACTTTTCTTAATATGGGTATTAGAAAAATTTAAAATGTGACTCTCATTTTTGGCTTGCATTACATTTCTGTTGGCAGGGCTGTACACGAGTGGTTCTTACACTGGAGATAGCATCAATCCCCCAGGGAGAGAGTGCAGATATTTACTTATGTTGGAAAGAGGCCACCACATTTTTAGATGTCACAATGACTGCAAAGTGAACTAATATATGTTAAGCAGGGGACAAGGATTCTAAACGTCCTCAATGAGTAGAGAATCCCTTGTCTTTCTGAAAATGACAAGCGTGCCCCTGAAAGAAACACTGGCCTGTGGGTGACTGCTCCTCTAGGAGATCCACCAGGACCGCAGAGAACAGCATTGACTCCACCCATCTCATGGAAAAGGAACTGAGGCAGCGAGGGCCCGAGTCTTCTGATTCAGTGGATGCTCAGAAAATAAACTACATGTTGCCTTGTCCACAGCCCCCTAGTAGTTGCACATACAAAGTCCCAGGCCAAAATGCTTGCCCTCAAAGTTCTCTGGGCTAGTTATCTTCAAGTATACTTTTATAAGGACTTTGAGGATTTGGAAGTGATAGAGAAAGTGTGAGGGACCTAATTCAGTATTTTTTCCAGCCCTTTTTCTATATAAACATTGTGAGTAACCTCAAATCAGTGGGGCAACAATCCAGTGGTCCAATCTTACACAATATCATTCTGGCCAGCAGAAGTGAATGGTTCAGCTGTTAGACTACCCTTCGGGAACCAGGCG
The DNA here is from genome assembly GCA_004026765.1 of Micronycteris hirsuta. NCBI lineage: Eukaryota > Metazoa > Chordata > Mammalia > Chiroptera > Phyllostomidae > Micronycteris > Micronycteris hirsuta. The sequence goes on along the minus strand of PVJI01001163.1, from coordinate 185,212 downwards.
CAGGCCATTGGTCCAGAACAACCCCACAGGTGCAAGTCTCTGGGCTCAGTAGGACAAGGGGTAGGGAATTAGGGAGCACCTTTATGGGGAGAAACAGGGACCCAGGTCCATATGGTTTAGTTACATTAGATCATACTGCCTCCCTGGCTGGTCCCAGGGTCTGAAATGTAACAGAAAATTTTGGTGCTTCCAGCAACTGGACCCACACAGGTCTACCTATTTTTTGCAGAGAGTGCCCTGCCCTGATGGCAATTCTGGCCTCAGCCTCTCTCAGGCACCAGAGGAAAGCTCTCGGAGAATTTCAATAAAGCTGCTGCAAAATGTGAGGCCTCCTAGGATCCAGGTTGAGGAATTCAAGGAAAGACCCTGTTATGCCTGAATCTATAGGTGGTACTGGTTGGAGATATTTGTCCATGGATTATGAGAGCAAATACCTCGATGTTGCCTGGGTTTTAGACTCTATTCAAAATAATTTATTTCCTGTTGGACCTTGAGGTACACGTGTGGAGAAATCTCTGGCACAAATCTGCATTTAAAGGTCTCTGTCTCTCCATTTTTCCAGCAGAAGTCCCTGCTATTGCATAAAAAAAGGAGACCTCTAACTCCAGAGACACTGAGACTATTAACTGCCGCTGATCAGTAGCTTTGTCATTCTTTTATTCAACTTCTCTTCAGTATTATTTCATATCACTCATTTTATATTTGCACTTGAATTGATTCCTGTTTACTTAATTGTTTCATGCCTGTTAGCTCTCTGGAGGGTGCACCTGGGCAGCCCCTGGCTCATAAAGAGTGTATAAAAAATGCACTCATAATTGAAGCTAAATACCGCTTTCTCCAAAAAAAGGCCCTTTCACCCTGCAGAGAATGAGTCATCTTTAAATGATATTTTGTAGAATTTATATATCTGTTGGTTTCATAGCATCTAGGAAAAACCTAATTTTGGGGGGAAAGGCCAGCACCACCACCCAAATTTTATGTGTAGAATGGCGCTTGCTAAACAATGCTGATGCAATGCTAATTACGTTTTCGTCATGATGCAATTATTTTCTTTTTTATACGCATTATATAGCAGGTCCATGAGCTCAGACAGTTATAATACAATCTCGCAGATGACCATAAACAAAGGGATATGCAATTTAGTAGGCAAGGAAATCTCTTTGAAATGCATTGCTTCTCAGGTGCATTAAAAGGAAATTTGTAAAAGTAGCTCCTTAAAAAAAATCAATAATATATCCACTTTATATGTCTTTAGTTGGGGATTCTGCCTGTTCAAAATTAATATATTTTCTTCTTTCTATTCTCTTTGCATAGCTTTGCTGTATGTGGTTCTTTCTATTTGTTCAATTCTCCATTCTTGAAGATCTTTTTGTGTTTGATTTTGGTTTCCTCTCTTGCAAAGCCTATCAATGCCATCTTTTCTTTATCCTCACCGTTCACTGTTAACATCAGCTAGGCTGGTCATGTGGGCTGTTTTTTATTCCTTATAGTCGTTACTATTAGGGCTCTCTGAAGACCTGGGAGAGCTAGTGCTTCCCCGGGTAGTAAATAAGTGAGCGTTAAAACCATACGGAGCAGATGACTCCCCCAGAGGCAGTGCATTTTTTAACATCTCTACCTTCCCTCCACACTCTGTCACCACTTGTGTAAGCGTTAGGTAAACTGCCTCCTAGCACAGTACTTGACTGCTCTGACTTCCAGCTCCCGCTGTGATACTCGACCCTGGAACTTCGATCATTTTACTTATGTGCTTATCTGTGCTTCAAGCTGCTGCCTCTGAGCTCCACATTTCCAATCTCTCCGCAGCCAGCTAACTTGCCTGAGTCCTGATCATTTCCTTTGCTTGATAATTTGGTTTCACATTTTTGACGCCAGCCAGTAACCCACTTTCTGACTTAACCAAGGAAGAGACCCAAGTTCTTTTCCATCACATTCTCCTTGCCAGTTGGTTCTTTCATGTGGCTTCAGTTCTCGGGCATAAGTTCTCTTTGGAGCTCTAGCTTTACACCTCCTCAATTCTGTAGGAAAAGTGCACTTAGATATTCCTTGTAGAATCAAATGTACCCAGGGAGAAAAAAAATTTAATAGTCTGAACTCCTTACTTATATCTGTATCCTTCATAAGAAAACTTACACTGTATTCTGTAGTTTTTTAATATTGCCTTGAATTTATTTAATTTATATGCATTTATGTGTAATATTCTGAAAAAGTTATAACCTGGGACAAATAATCATCTTTTAAATTTTGTTAAGTTACCAAGCTTGTACTACGGGACTAGGAGCTCAATGAGGCTTTTTTTTAAAAAGATTTTTATTTATTTATTTATTTATTTTTAGAGAGAAGGGAAGGGAGGGAGAAAGAGAGGGAGATAAACATCAGTGTGTGGTTGTCTCTCACGTGGCCCCCACTGGGGACCTGGCCTGCAACCCAGGCATCTGCCCTGACTGGGAATTGAACCGGAGACCCTTTGGTTCGCAGCCTGCACTCAATCCACTGAGCTACAGCAGCCAGGACATTAATGAGGCATCTTTGATTGAAAGAGCTCTAGGAGTGTATTGTCCGGAGCATGAGACCAGGAAGCGAGAGCTGGGAACCCAAACCAACTCTCCTGCCAAGCAGCTGCTTTGCTTTGATCATTTTTCAACTCATATCCGCTTTCTTATAGCACTGAATGTCGGCCACTGCGTGATCTTTAGATCTTGTCTAACTCTAAACGTATTTGTGATTTAAAAATACAAATACATTCTTTTTTAAAGGATATTTACTCACTTTATTAGAAGTTGTACTACAGTATTCCTCTAAACAGCTATAACATCTGCCCCATGCATTTAATATAGAAATTTTAAAATTTATTTTTTAAATATGTTTTATTGAATATGCTATTATATTTTTCCCAATGTTTTTCCCCTTTATTCCCCCTCCACCCTGCACCTCCCCATTCTCCAGCATTCCCTTCCCCCTCAGTTCATGTCCATGGGTGGTACATACAAGTTCCTCGGCTTCTCTGTTTCTTATACTATTCTTAACTCTCTCCACCCCCCGTCTATTTTATGCCTACCAATTATGCTTATTCTCTGTACCTTTTGCCCCCATTCTTCCCCTCACCCACCCCACTGAAAACTCTCCATGTGCTCTCCCATTTCACTGGTTCTGTTTCTGTTCTAGATGTTTGCTTAGATTTTGTTTTTATTTTTTAGGTTCAGTTGTTGATAGTTTTGAGTTGTCATTTTACTGTTCATAGTTTTTGTTCTTTTATTTTTTAGGTAAGTCCCTTTAACATTTCATATAATAAGAGCTTGGTGATGATGAATTCCTTAACTTTACCTTACCTGGGAAGCACTTTATCTGCCCTCTCATTCTAAATGATAGCTTTGCTGGGTAGAATATTCTTGGATGTAGGTCCGTGCCTTTTATGACTTTGAATACTTCTTTACAGCCCCTTCTTGCCTGTAAGGGTTCTTTTGAGAAATCAGCTGATAGTCTTACAGGAACTCCTTTGTAGGTAACTCTGTCCTTTCCTCTTGCTGCCTTTAAGATTCTCTCTTTATCTTTGATCTTGGGTAACAATTATGATGTGCCTTGGTATATTCCTCCTTGCGTCCAATTTCTTTGGGACTCTCTGGACTTCCTGGAAGTCTATTTCCTTCACCATATTGGGGAAATTTTCTTTCATTATTTGTTCAAATAAGTTTTCAATTTCTATTGCTCTTGTTCTTCTCCTTCTGACATGCCATATGATTCTGATGTTAGAGCACTTAAAGTTGTCCCATAGATTCCTAAGCCTCTCCTTACTTTTTTGAATTGTTCTTCATTCTATTCCAGTTGAATGTTTTATTTCTTCCTTTTGCTCCAAATCATTGATTTGAGTCCTGGTTTCCTTCCCTTCTCTGTTGGTTACTGTATATTTTCCTTTATTTTACTTTGGGTAGCCTTAATTTCTTCCTTCATTTTGTGACCCAGCTCAATCAGTTCTGTGAGCATCCTGATTACCAGTGTTTTGAACCCTGCATCAGATAGCTTGTCTATCTCCTCATTGCTTAGCTCTTTTTCTGGAGTTTTGATCTGTTCTTTCATTTGGAATACATTTCTTTGCCTCGGAGCACCTGTTAGGTTGTAAGCGGCAGAGTCTCAGGTATTCACAAGGCAGGGCAACCCTCTTTGCTGCGTTGTGATGCTGTCTGTGGGGGAGGTGTCAGAGAGGGAACAATGCCGCTTGCTTGCTCTGCTCTAGCCCACTTTACAACAAATTCTCCTGTGAGACTGGGAGTTTCTCCTGCCATTACAGCCCCTGCAGCATCTTACAGCTAGTTTTGAGTCTTTAGTTTCCTGGTTAGCCAGGTCCGACTCACCCATGGTGTCTGCCACCTTGCTGTGCATCCTCTCTGCTCTGCTGCCCATCCCCCAACTCTGCCCCTCCTACCAGTCTAGGTGAATTTGCCTTTAATTCCTTGGTCGTCGAAATTCCATGCAGTTTGATTTTCTGGCACTTCTGGTTGTTTATTGTTTTTAAATTGGTTGTTATCTGTCTTTTGGTTGTGCGAGGAAGAGAAGCATTTCTACCTATACCTCCATCTTGTCCAGAACTCCACAAATATATTCTTATAGTAAGTAATTCATGATATATGTTTTGTAAAAAAAAAAAAAAAAAGTTGCTCGACATAGACTTAAATGTTAGAGTTTCATACATTCAATGTTTCTAGGGTTGAAGTAGACATTTAAAGATCATCCAGTCTAATTATCTTTCCAATGCTTGGATCCCCCCCACAACAGATCTTCCTAGTATTTACCTAGTTTTTGTTTTAAACTTACCTAGTTTTTCAGTGACAAAGAAGGCATTACCTCATAAGGCAACTCTTTGGATATAATTCTGACACCCCTGTGTTCTTTTTTACATTGAGATGAAGTTAATCTTTCTACAACTTTAACACTTTGGTTTCAGTTTTAAATCCTCACTCAGCAATGAAAAAGCCTAGAGCTCTTTCACATAATAACTCTTCAAACATTGTATTCAGCCACACTAGTGGGTCAGCAAGAAGAATAAACACACTCATCTACTTATCTATTCCTCACATGAACTCAGTCCTCTATACCAGCTTAGTCACCCCCTTTCCCCTTTCCCCAAGGTTATGATGATACGGCTCTAAAAGTGCAGTAAACAGAAATGGATACTGTTCTTTGGCTGTTATCTGATTATAGTGGAGTAGAATGGAAAGTCTTTTCTTATCCCAATATTATGTCTATTAATGTAGCCCACATTTATTGATTAATATATGACTTTAGAGTCACATGAAATTTCTAATGTTTTCTTATAAAAATGTTTAGAATGGGGTATTTTGGAACTTCCATATTTTATCTTTTTAAAATAGTATTTAGGAATAAGAATATTTTTCATTTGTGATTCTTACCTATATCAGTCATCCACAAATCAGATATCTGTTGAAATGTTCATGTCCACGTGATTGGGGGGTGTGTTGGCCAAGGAGGGGGTAAGTCCTAAACATGCCGCCAGAGACCGTGTGTGAGGTCACATCGCTCTATTCATTGGCATTATTACTGCAGTATCATTCCACCAGTTATAACTCCCGCCCAAACTTGCCACCGTCCAGGCCCCACTGTGACATCTTGTCCACAGGGATGTAATGAGTCATCCACTAGCTTTCTTGTTCTGTTACTGGGTAACTTTGTCAATGAAATAAAGGAGCTTCATTTCACACGGCTATATTTTAGCACAGCTGAATTTGTTTTGTTTCAAAATATGTTAATGCTTTCTGAAAAATTAAAAATAAAGCCAGTCAGGATTCTAATTATTGATGCATGGTCATGGATCCTGGGGTTCTGAAGCCCTGTTCCTAGCTATTTGGATAGGACAGGCAAGAGCAGGTAAAATTTTCTGGGCCAGAAACATACTGAAGGTTTGGTTTGATTTAAATGAAAGGCTGTATGTGCTTATGTATTGCTACTGTTAGTAACACATTTATAAAAATATAATATGTGTAGTATATTGAATTTGGTTCTCTGTGGTTGGGGTTATCAGTTCAGTCACATTGATAACTATCACAACTGAAGTTTACCTTATTAACCTAGATTTTTCAGAATGCTATTTAATGCAAATAACACCCCCTTTACAATATTCTCTTCTGTGAATTATTAAGAATTCCTTAGTTGTTGTTTATCATTTCTGGTGGAACCAAGTGAACATTTTTAATAGTTTTATCCATTCTTCCAAACCATATTGCATTTAAAGGCATCTAGCATAGCTACTCTCAGGTTAACTTATATTTCTTTGTCTTTATGAAATAAATTCTTTCACTAAGAGTTCCCAATCTTAGGACACGATTCAAAATTTCAATTTGGTTCTTTGACACTATCATTCCCTTCATATTACTTTCCATGCCATCCTTTCTTATCTCCCGTTTTCAATGGTAAAAGAAAGAACATTGGGATGCTGCTGTGTCTGAGTTTCCAGATCAAGATATTAAAAATCAGAGTCATTAGAGATTGTTCCCCAGTTTCTACTGAGGCATAAGTCAGCAGCACGAGGTGGCAGCCCCTGGGTTTGGTAAATTTTCATGCTCTTTTGCTCACAACCTGGATCCACCTTCCAGGCTAAAAGTAGACCTGAGTCCATACTTCTTAAGCAAATTGCCAGTGGTACCATGCACCTTTTTGGGGGTACAAATATGGTTTCTTGGAACCTACTTGTGCCTGTGTTGTTTGTGTTAACTCAAGTTTTATTTTGAATAAAGGCTTTACATTCTTGGTTACTCTGAGAGCTTTGATTCACCTTCAATGTAGCATACACATAGCTCCAGGGGTTCAGATATTTGTCATTGTCTTCCTCATCCATACTGCGGTCCTTACCGTGCTGCTGATTCTGATTTTGTTTATACTCTGATGCTGTCGTTCTATTGAGTGAAACAAAACTTTCAGAGCTCAGAAATCTTATAACTATTGCTAGTTTCTGACTTCAATGGAGTTGATATCAATGTAATTGTAATTATTTCCCATCTCATAGAGACACACAACCCTGAAAATGGGTAAGAATATCTAGGTTTCTAGAGGGGTCTACATTTTTCTAACTTAACTGTATCTTGGATACCCTGAGTTTGACACAATATTGTTGGCAAAACTTCTTGTGATTCATGAACTACTCATCTAAGTGAAGAATAAAATAAAAATAGAAAAATCTGAGTGAAGTGAAAAGGCAATTATATACATTTTAAATGGCAGAAGTAAAATATGAAATCTAAGATGAATATGTAATGTTGGAATATAAGTATATTAAATATTCAAAAATAATTAACGATCAACGCCATTGTGAGTTACACTATAATATATTGGGAATGACAAATAATTTGCTAAGACTATAGCAGTTGTCAAGTAAGATAAAATAAAATTTAAAACAATCTTGAAATAGACATTTTGTATCCAAAAAATAATCACCTTCCCTTTTCTTTCATTATGCAATTATACTTTTGATAGTTTAAGGGAGTCCTTTTATGAGAAATGGAAATTCAAGAGTATTTAATTCTCCTGCCGAATAACATTTAATCACACAGCTAGATGAAACATCAGTTTCCATGGGTTTCTGATGTTTTGAGTGGGTTTCATTTTGTGGAACTTGAGAAAGGCATTTTTGAATAATACTACAATTCTAAATCTGAAAAGATGATAGTTCTCAGAAATTATTTTGGTGCCAAGACAGGAAACTAAGCCTGGTAGTTGAGGCATTACTTGTTAATAATCATTTCTTTATTCGAAAAACCAAATGGCGTGCTAAGAAATTTTATCATTCTGTTTAGCACTTACTACTGAAGATAGGAGCTAAATTCTTTCTCAATAATTTAACACTAATTCTAAGTTAATTATAAGGAGAAGAGGGAAAAATAGAAGACGCAATCATGACTTAACAGATGATGAATAGAAATTTTAGAAGAACAAATAAACATATAGGAAGACACCAAAAATAGCTAAGCGTATATATCATCACTTCAGAAAATATATTTCACATATTATGTTTGTTTCAGACAATTATATATTTCTCTCTCTCTCCATGCATCCATCCATCAATCTATGTATATATGTTTATATAATAACCTAAGTTCATTTCAAATGAGTTTTATTTGCTTAGTCATTGACAATAACTACTTCTAGCACAATCCCTACTCCTCTGTTCCTCCCCCACCCCCACACCTTCATGCTGTAGAGTTTGATAGTAGAAAGCTGTCATAGCTTTAAACGAAGAAGCCCTGTCCTTTACATTTTATGCCTCACATGTTATATGCTTTATTTTGACTTAACAATTCTTTTGGATTTTTTGTAGGATTCTGATTTTAAAAAAAAAAGCTGTTAAATTCACATAGCTAAGCTTTTATACACGTCTATGCTCCAAGTGGCAGAATACTCAATGGTTTTAGGTGGTTTTGAAACCGCCTAGGAGGAATATTTCAGTTTTGCAAATTACTAAGACAATGTTTACTCAGCAATAAATGAGAATAATAGCAATAACACTTTCCCTCAGAGGGTTTTTGTGTCTGTCACAGAGTCAGCATTAAATAAATTCTAGCTATGCTTATCCACAGAGAAATTGGAAGAACCGAAAGTTTTACAATAAAGTATTCTTTTCTTGTAAGTTTTGTCAAACATTTGTTCAGCTACATCGGTTTTATAAAGCTGATTAAGATGCAGAGTTTGTCAGATAAGAAAAAGAAAAAAATGAAAAACCTGAGAAATGAAATGAAATAAAAAACAGACGGACACTCATAAGTGACTGACGCGGGTAGCAACAGAAAGTCAGACATGCGTACTTACGGAGCTGCCCAAGTCGAGCTTTCTCCTTTTTACCAAACAAACGTCCTATTGAAGACTTGATTCCCTTCTTCTTGGGGGCTTTGTGGAGAGAGTCTTGGCTGCTGTTGGCACTGCCAAGGCCGAGGCTTTCTGGCTCAAGGGAGGCAGATAAACTACTGCAAAACACAAAGGAGGGCAAATGCTTGTTTTGATGCAATGTCCCAAAGGTACATAAGACTTGCTTCCTTTACAAAGACATAAAAGGAGGAACAAATAGACTTTGGAAGTAATTTTCTCCTGTTCTGCTCATCTTTCCTCTTAAGCGTACTGAAGTGTGGGCCCCAAATCTCAAAAGTTTCTCTAGAAAAATTTCTTTTTGTTCCAAATGATTTTTTTTTCTTTATTTTCCACACAGCCTCAAACTAAGAAGGAACATAAGTGGGCTTATTAACTACATGTTAAATTACCTTCTATTATTTAGCACTTGACCTTTTATCTATTTCTTTCTTGGAGTGCTTTTAAAATCTTGAACATAATGACCTATGATAAAAAATTTAAATATAACTAATAGTGAAGTCTAGCTCACAGTTTCACTGAATTTTCATCTAGCCATCTTTCTCTCAGTTTTGGAGCCTAATTCACTGTATTTAAAATCATCTAGTTGGGACTCAGAAGTAACAAATTGCATGCACTAGTGATCACCATATACTTTTTATTCAGGTATTCTTGATAAGCTGAAATAATTTTCAGGCAGGTGGTATAGGTTCACTCCTGGCCAATGTATTTGACATTATATTAATAAGAGAGGTTCAATAAATATTGCCATCATTCTTTTTTTTCTACGACTATTAAACTGACAATACCATAATGAATTATTTAAATCCATTACTTACTTTTCCTAATTAATTTGAGGTCACATTTTGTAAACTCCAAAAGCTATTGCTTTTCATATGTTACAATATAATTCACTCTTTTTTGAGACAGTGAAGGAAATATATATTTTGAAACTGGAGTAATTGGGTTTTTCCCACATTAGAAATTAAAAATAAACAAAACAGAAAGTGCTTGTCAGAACAGAAAGCTCTGTTTTCAAAAATATTTGTTGTAAAACACATACTTTTTAGAAGACATATTCTTATTTAAAGTGTTAATCATTGTTATTATGTTCAGTTATATCAATTATGTGTCCAGAGATGCTGCAGTTGATGACAGTAAAAGGACATAAATTTAAGATTAAATTACATGCTTAGATTTATTTATGTCATTAATTATTATAGAACTCTGCTTGCAATTTTGTTAGGTACATGGAAAGCACAGTATTGTAATGAGATAGGTCAGACCTGAGCTCCCCAGAGAATAGCTGAGACACCAGGTCCGGAGGTCCCCCTGAAACCAGCACACAGACTACTCCCCCTCTTGGTAGGAAATGCAGGGGGGTGGGAATGGTGATGAGGTAGCAGAATAGAGAAGCCTGCCTTCTGCAAAGGGAGGAGCTGCCTGAAAAGGGGGAATTGCCATAGGTCAGAGGCTAGTCTAAACACAACACAGTTGGCAGGAGGAGGGGCAGAGAGCTCCAGGGACTGAAACCAGAGCTGGGGCTTAGTAGCCCAAGCTTTGAGGCTACTTGCTCATGACAAAGTCTACACAGCATTGTGGGAACTGGTTGCCCCACCCAGGGTGACTGGAGGCTTCTGCCCATGCCCAGAAAGAGGAGCAAAGACAAAATGGCCATTGGTTGAAAAGCTGGACACTCCCTCTGGCTTCCTGCATGTGCGGGATATTGGGAGGGCCTTTTTTAAAGCAAAGGAATGGAGAGGTAAGGCTCTCCCTTTTGCTTTGGTGCTTGGTGCAGGTTTTTCTTGGCTCTCTCTGAGCTTTTGGCACTGGGGGCAGGCTCTTCATTTAGGGCTGTCTTGCTTTGGCACTTGTGATAGGGGATTTAAGAGTTGGAAAATTTTAGTTTAAGGTAAATAGTTATAAGCCTAGCAAGTAATGTATATGTTAAAGCTTTTTTTTCAAAAACTACAGATAAGGTCCATCCTGGCTCCTGGGAAAACAGCTGACTTCTTGGGGCACTGCTAAAGATTATCGCTTGGGGACAAGTGGAGACATCCAGGTCATTGTGTTTCAGGGAAGGGCAAATGGCCACCTGCCCCTGGGAACAGCTAACCGCCCAGGACAGGAATGTTGCAGTTTCTTCTACCTGATCCTCTCTGAACTTCAAAACCCCTCACCGCACCTTATTTATTCCCTGCTATAAAAACCTTGGCCTGGAAAGAAAAGGGAAGTTGGTCTGTTAGGGTATGAACCCGTCACCTTCTCAGATTACTGGCCATCTGAATAAAACGCCCATAAAGATTCAATTGCTGTCATTGCTTATTGGGTTTGGTAGTGACAGGCAGCCCAAACTCTGGTGTCTTTTCTGGTTTCACTTGGATGCTCTGGGTCTCTGGTCCTTGCTCCTCACATGGATAGGAGAGCTCATGGGACCAGGCAGATGCTGAGTCCTCCAGGGGCTTAGGCCCCACATGATTGGAAGCTTGCTGCTCCTGGAGGTAGGGTCCCACACCAGGATGTATGCCTCCCCGGGCTCCAGCCTCTGAGATACCATGATCCAGCACAGCAAAGCACATGGGTCCTGGCCTGCCACATGGAGACTGGGAGCAGCGCACCCCAGACCCTGAAGCAGAGAGCTGCTGCGAGAGGATGGTGACTCTGAAACCCACAAGTGCACCTTCCAGAGAGGATGGAGATCTATTTGCATGACTGGCTGATGGACAGATAAGGAAATGGGGAACTTCTGGGCATGGTTTTGGCTCGTAGTCTTTTGGGGAGCAAGAGAAGTTCTGGATCTCATGGGAGAGAAGGGCTCCAAGCACAAGTGCTCTCAGCCCCCGCAAGGTTGGGGCCTTGTGAATAAAAACCTGTTTCCTCCAACACAAATCACTGGGTCATGTGGATTAAGGGTGAGAAGCATCCAAACCTCACGCTGCACAATTACAGTATGAAGAGTCACTATGACAGATGGGATATTTCCCAATATAACCTTATCTTGTCCTTTAAGATTTTGTAAATGTGCTTTTCTTTTCTTTCTGAGAACTTCCTGCCCGAGAAGCAGCAGCACCCGAAAGATGGCTTACCTCTCAGTCAGCTAAAAGTAAATGAGGCACAATCAGGGACTTTTCTGACATTAATTACTCTTATACCACAAGCCAAATTTATAATCTTGTCCTTGGAGGGAAGAAGAATATACAACCTCAGCCTGTGCCACTTTGGCATGTAAATTATTTTAAGTAGAAGAGAGTCTGACTCCAGCACTCTCAGGAGAAGCTTTTTACCTCCTCCTCCTTAAATGCTTAAAAGAAGTTAGACAGAGATCTGTATGAGGAAGAGAGTTATTAAGAGAGGGACATTTTTATATCAGAAGGACTTGTCTGCAAGTATGGCCAGCATTTATTTATCTACCAAACAGATAATCTTCTCATTTCTCTATGAATTATCTTCCTCCCCTGTGAAGCCCCTGATCCTTAACCCGTTCTCCTTAGCTCAGGAGAGTATATAAGCCTCACTGTGAGCCTGGCAGCCAGGGAGCCTCACAATTTTATGAGGCTCCCATATAAATAAAACATGTGTTTCTTCTGTTAATGTGTCTTATCTCAATTTAATTTAGACCAGTCAAAAAATCTAAAAGGGAAGATTGGAAAAGATTACTGCCCCTGCCCTGGCTGGTGCAGCTCAGTGGATTGAGCGTGGGCTGGGAACCAAAGTTCGATTCCCAGTCAGGGCACATGCTTGGATTGCAGGTCAGGTCCCCACTGAGGGCCATGTGAGGAGCAACCATACATTGCTGTTTCTTTCCCTCTCTGTCTCCCTCCCTTCCTCTCTCTCTAAAAATAAATAAATAAAATCTTAAAAAAAAAAAAAAAGATTACTGCCCCTACATCCTGGAATCCCTTGAGTTTTTGTTGCTATTCCTAATAAGTTCTTCCTCTAGCCTGATTCCATTTATATAAAATATACACCAAAAATAGAAGAGCTATTCCTATAAATATGGCTAGCAACAAGACCACAAATATGAAGTTAATTTTAAAACTAAAAATTGGATCTAAGAATGAAAATGTGCTTTTTTCACAAGTGGCATTTTTTATTTATTTCACAAGTTGAACTAAAAATTTTTATATAAAATTTTAAACAGTCTACTTGACCGCACTGAAAGGAAGAAGAAGGCTTTCCTGAGGAGAGCACCAGTGCACAGTGTGGGGGTGCGCACCTTCGGGCCTCATTGTGGTAGGAAGAAGGGAGGGTGTGAGTCATCCGGACGGCTCTGGGGGTCGGGGGAGGGGAAGTTTCACATTTAATGGTCGCTTTATCCTCCCGACCATCCTCTTCCACCACTGCAATCTAGAAGTAAAAACAATATATTCAGATGAACACTTTCAAATTTCAACTGAAAATAAAAACGGAGAATCATCAAAACAAGGCTATCTGAGTAAATCTAATAAAAAAACAGACAAACCAAAAAAAGACTTGGGGCATATAGGTTTTACATATATAAAGTGACATTATTAAAGGATGTGAATTTAATAAATCTTTAAAAGTGAAGACACTCAGTTAAAGTAAACCAGGTCCAACTACAAAAAGTATTTAGGAGTAAATAAATACCATAGATCACTATGCAGGGACTATGAAAAAGCTATTTTGAAATCTGTTTTAATCTGTTTGAAATCTGTGAGAAACTTTAAGTTTTAAAGTAGCCAAGCTAAAGAAATATATTTCAGGTTGTTTAAAAATGAGTTGCAGTTTATATACAAGCATATAAAAAACTTTTAACAATCACAATAATAAAAGGTAAGAACATAATTCTTGCAAACTGTTTTATCTCACTATCTGTCATGTGAAAATTAACAAAGTCACACAGAGAACCCTAATAAGGTGAGACAGAAGGGATTTATTTAAAGAACAATTATTTCAGAATCCAGAACAATTCTGGATAGCATAAATTTTGCCAGAGATAGAGAGATATAGCTGTATTGAAATAAGACCTTTCAATGATCAAAGCTAATTATAAAGATATATTTTCACAATGATTTTTATAATTTGTTCATAGCATCATTGTGCATATATAGATAATGAGAGAAAAACTGTGGAAAAGCAAAGCTTAAAGAAGTAGTTGCAGAAGTTCTGAAAAATTTCCAAGTTTGGCTATAGCAAAATTTTTAAAGCTGTGTTCTCACTTTATGTCTACACAATGTCTTGCTTGTTTCTACAGTGAGGTATTATGCTTAAATGTGTTTATATATGAAAAAGGCTTCATTCCTTGAAGAAACTTAATGAAATTATCTGCTTGTACTCTTGTTATACAAGCCTAGATTACTCTTAACAGTTCAGGCAAGTATCTTAATAGAATTTTCTCTCTCCATTTCGAATAGCATAGCACCACTAAAATAACTGTTTTCTAGAATTGTTTTCAGCATGGCATCAATGCCACGGAAAACGCTTTCAAAACTCACATCCCTTTTAAACTCATGAAGTGTGCTTCCATACTCTTCCTAATAGGAGCTGATGTTTTCACAGGTCCTGATCTAACCATGATTGTTTTCCACGATTGTTTCTGCTAAGCATGATGATTTCTGCTTCCAGATTTTCTTTCTGAAACACCCTCTTACAATACCCTTCTCTCTTTGCTCTGACAGTTAAACTATGCCAACTTTTTAAATACCAGTTTTCAAGAAAACTATACACAAACTGCTCCCCTGAACAATGCTGAGAGCTCACACTATATCAACAAAATTGAAGAAGACAACTTTGGAATCAGAGATGGATTTGAATCCTGGTTTCTCTTATTTATGCTAATTCCTGACCTGTTCAGAGAATATATTTCCTCATCAGTAAAATGGAAGCAAGGATACTTATCTTAATGTTTTCTTTTGAAGTGTAAATGGAACCATGCATGTAACTCCTTAATCTGATAGGCAATAACTTTTTGCTTGTGGTCTTCCATAACCTACTTTTCTTACCAACCAATTATTCTATTCTCTGAATTCCTTGAGGCTGAATTGCTGAACAGGACCTTTCTCTGTGACTTTTTCTTTCTTATACCCACTGGAATTCTCCTCAGATTTTTTCCTATGTTCCCAGGACTGGAGTCCATTTTGTTTCCTATATTCCATATTTATGCTCTTGATTTCATTCTGAACGGGAAAGCAGTATATTAACTCTGTTTCCATATTTTCTATATTTTTGATGCTCTGTCATTGGAGGCAGGAGCAACTGCTGTTCCAGGGCCAGCTAAGTCCTATGGAAAGCAAACCACTTCCCTGGAGTGTGCCTTCCACATGAAAATCTATCAGTCAAGATCTCTATCCCATACCGTCTTATCTACCTGGCTCTTATACTCCAGGAAGCAATATTCCTCTGCCTCAATCACTCCAGGCCAGTTATTAGAGAGTTCCTAAAACCTAGAACCCACTAAAATTATTCAAAACAGCCAATCCTAATTTTACTTGCCTTGCCTTGCCTCGTGTTTCCCTCAGAAACTACAATAAAATCTGCCCACGCTTTCCCCTCACTCTCTCTGTCTCCTCAGACCCACTGGCCTCCCTGTGGCCCTGCACAGTGTGGTGAGCCCAGTCCCCCTGGGAAAGTTAACCAGTTATCCTTGCATTGCAGCGTCTCCTGATCTGTTGGCCTCCCTGTAACTGAATAATGGTGAAACCTGCATTTTAAAACAAGTTGTATTGTTCTAGGGTAGATAGTAAACCATCTAATTCTTTGTACTAACAGTGCTCTAAATGTGTAGAAAATCAAAATACTTAGTCCCCATTATCTAATCATTGCTTTAAAACACATCAAAATTTTTTGTTTTTAAGTAACTTGCTCTGATGATCATATTTAAAGAATTCAATAATACTTAAATGCTTCTAAAATTTCATTTTTTTAGTTTAATAAAATATTTCAACTAGAGGGAATATAATTTTAAAGCTCTCATAGGAAGAAAACAGTATTCAACTAGTAATCATGTAAAAGTCATTTACAGTACCTTTCTCCGGTGTTTCCTTAGATCACTTGGCTGTGGTTGGCAGCAATGAAAGCAACATAAAACAGAACTAGTTAATGATTATCACTTCACCATTTTACAAGTTTAAATAATGTCTATAGCTTGGTTTTCTTTTTTTTGTCATTGTTTTTCTCTAAATAAATGTGCTCATATTCATTCGTTAATCATTATAAAAACACTCCTCCAGGGAATTACTTTAGAGAGGGATTTCCTGGACGGCACAGGCGGGGGCGTGTCACCACGAAGGAGCCATGTATACATGCATGAGACATGAGGCATGTGGCCCCAGGGAATATAAAGCACACATGCAGCGAGAAATAAATATGGAACTAATTCCTCATCTTGTCCCCATCTCTGCAGAGCCCTGGGCCTCCTTTGGGCAAATACATTGTTCCTGAGGGCTCTCGATGTTCCTGGATTCTAACAAATCCCCCAGTCCCAGATGCTAAAATCTCTGCCCCCAGTGTGACTGAATCTCGGACTGCTGCTTTCTTGTCAATACGCTTACATAATTTTTTTACAAAGCGAATTCTTTATGATTCCATGTGACCCTTATTGGCTGAATGTCTTCATTTATTTTTCTTAGGTAAATAGAATAATTTTTGCTAAAATGTTTCATTATACTTTACATTTTCATTGTTACCAGAAAATGGGTTGATTTACCCCATCCAGTATTCTAACTAGATATTGCTAAAATGTTATTTGAGCTTATGTATTTGTAGTGTGGTCACAGTGAATACAACTAGTAAAAGTAAAGAAAACAAAAAAAAATAAAATAAAAATTCAAAGCATATAAACATATACAACCCAAACAACAATGTCTTTACAATAGGTATGTTCTGCCCCACAAATTTCTAATGTTCTTTTATTACTCAAACATGAATTATACCCAACAAAATTATTTTTCTTCCAATATGTTCTCATGTAAAAGAAAATCTACCTGTTTCACTATAACAATAGTGAGTTTGAGGACAAAATTTCATTAGGTGATTAGTATTTCATTTTGAACACTTTTTAACCCTCAGGGCATGTGTGGCAGTGATTTCAACACACATGTTCTGGAATTTACACGCTTTGAGCACAGCTCCGTGTGGTTCCCGTGTAAGCAAGTGTGGATCATGTCTGTGGAATGGGAATTCTCTAATAGGAATTTGGCAAAGATGTATCTTAAAAAATTCTGGCTTGCTGTGCCCTGCATATTACCTTAACCTGGTCCTGCCTGCCTCCGGACCTGAATTTACATCCTAATGCCCTGCTAATGAGTAATCTTACCCCTGTTCTGCTTAATCCCATGAATAATCAATCCAATGTAAATGTGTGCTAATGCCCCTAATAAAAACTCCGGCTGGGCAAGCCATGAGGCTTTTTCTGAGATGGGAGGAATCAGCCACGTGGCCCCGGTCTCCCTTTCCCCACGTCTCGGTATGAGATTCATACACGCATCGGGTAGCAGTCACCCACGGGTATCGGCAGGTAGGATTACCCCCCACGACAGGCATGTTATAAATATTTTTAAGGACTTCGATTATAGAGGAATAATGTTCATTTACCACTGATTTATTTACGACTGACCACTCAAGGAAATACATGGAAGAACGGGCATCCTTGTAACACACACAAACATCATGTCTAAATATTATACACATTTCATTTTATTAATATAAAATAATAACACTGTCAAGGATTATGATGATAATGTTTATGAAAATACGTGAAAGTTCAAAAACATGCATGTTGTAAAATGGAAGGAACTAATAGTAGCACAGAGATAACAAGGTTCTCTGGCCTTGAATGCTGACAAAACTGCTCTGTGGATGAAGATTCTTACTTTGCTTTAGTAAAAAATGGGTGATCAGTATATGTAGCACATATTAAATATGTAGAAACTAAGCCAGAGATAATATCATTTTAGTTAATAAGATCAAATGGATGGTTTCTAGATTTCTAAAATAAGTAGATCATAATGTAGCTCAGTTATTGCCTTAGTATATCTTAGTACGATGGCTAAAATTTTATGCTGTATCGAGTGGGGTCAGTTCTGATTAGTTTTTCTGATGGACCATTGCCTGTGCTGTTTATTTTAAAAACATTTTTAATATCAAGCCTAGAAATATGCAGAGACTAGAGGACTGACTAGCTTAACAAATTAAGGAGATAGTTTTTTTTTTAATTTCACCACTTCTTTTATACAGACTTTATTACATGGAAGGCGCATAACTGTAAAGGTTGCTGTGGGAAATATCGCCTCGCCATGTAAATAGTTTCTGTTTCGGTTCTCAATTCATAATCAAAGAAAGAGGTACCTAAACTTATATGCATAACAAATTTTGTGAAGATAAAATAAAAACCTAAAATAATTATTATTTATAAGGTCGTTTTCCTCTAAGGCAAGAACACACGTATGTACATGAGCACCATATATATCTGTATATGTGTGTGTGCATGCATATGTAATTTATTAGCCATATCACAAATTATTGTAACATATTTATTTTAAAATGCCATTTAGAAAATGAATTAAACTTTTTGTTAAGATATTATATACATACACATTGTGAACTTTTATAGAAGCTTTACAACCTTCTCACCAGAAATATAATATACACATCACATTATTCTGTAGTATTATTAATTTCTCCTCCTTTGTCATGCTTGTGCTAGAATTTACAGTGTGCCAACTATTATTTTACCTATTTGCATTTTAATTAGACTCTATTCCCAAATGCTTTCATTTTAATAGAAAATGTTATTGTTTTAATTATATAGTTTTAATATTCATTATAAAAATAGAATTTTATCTCCATAAGTAGTTTAGAACATTTAAATCTTCATTATTATTGACAATTCAACATATAATCACAGAACAAAAAGACAGTATAGTACATGCTTTTGAGTTAGCAAATTTGAGGAAAAATCCAGCTCTGCCTACTAGCTGTTTTGGACACAGGCAATTTACTCACACTCTCAAAGCCTCATTACCTCGCTCTCTATTGACATCATATCCTCAGAATTTCAAATATTGACTTGAGAATTAAATGTTCAAACATAATGGCATTAAGTAGTTATTACAACCTGATTTTCCAGAGGTTTCCTGTATTACTTTTAGCAAGGGGCACTTAGATCCCTACCAATTCATACTTTCAACATTTAATTCCAAATATAAAGTTAAATGAAATAAAAAATTAAATAATAAAGATTAAAATCTTGACATGAAAAGCAAAACAAAATTAGGAAATTGCTGCTATTGCTTTTGATATTTCTTCTTTTTAAATTATTTTATAGTGTGCATACATAAAATTTTAACATCTATGTTGGTGTATTAAAGCAATTATAAAATAATTTTAGTTATTTATTGTGTTAAAAAAGTCCCAATTTACTTCATCAAAATGTACTTAATGGTTTGAGTCACTCCGATTTTTAATACATTATTTAGATTCCTACTCTTTCATTTACTTATCATATGACCTTGGAAAAGTTGCACCTATGTTGGTTACATTTCCTCACCTCGGAGTGGGATTATTATCTGTATCTACCAGGTAGGGTTGTGGTGAAATAAAGAAAAAAGGAACACAGAGAATGAAACACAGAGAAAGCCCTTAGTCTGGAATAAACATCCAACCAATGTCAACAATGTATCCTTAACCCTAGTGGCGGTAGAGCTTTGCTGGACTCATCACCTTACCAGAGTCATGACTCCCATCCGGTCCATTTCCCTGGCAGGACTTCGCGGGGTGAGCTTTGGCGTCGAGTGTCCACTGGGGGGAGACGAACTGGCCAGTGAGGAAGCTGTAACCGAGGCAGTGATGGAGGTACCTGGGTGGACTCTCGCTAAATTCAGGCCTTCCAGGCTCACACTAGCTACTCTGTTCTCAATTTCTTCAGCACGTAACTCTGTAGATTCTTTTTCTTCCTGAATTAGCCTGAAAGATAGTTTAATTTTGATCTATTATATGGTCCCATAATACTAATAATCAATAAAAACTTCTCTGTGAACATTTTATAATAAACCTAGTATTTTCATCTTTTTTTTTCCTCTAGAAAATATAACTATCAATAAATTCCAGGGACTTCCTGGCTGAAATTTAGAAAATCCCTCTTTCCAAATAATACATGATTCCTCTCCACTTTCAGTTTGCTCCTCTTTCTATACTATAACCTACAAAAACTCCCTGCTTGCCTAATTAATTTTTGCTCTTAATCCCAAACTTACATTTTAACTCAGATGATGATGAACGAGAGCTTTAGAAACTCAGATTCCAACAAAGTTATTGAATTTTACCTCCAACTCAATAACAAAGTATAACTGATAAAATCTTCCATAAATAAATAAATCTGAGTCTTTTTAAAATATTAATACCGATTTAGCCAAGTCTTCTTTAAATAAGCACTATACAATTTAATAATGTGGGGGAAATAGATGATAGATGGATATAGATAATGAAAAATTAAACTGTTGCTACAAAATTTTTTGAGAAAAAAAGCACTATTTCTTTTTCTTTACATAGAAACAGGCTACGAGAATGTGTATACATCAACATTAGGTATCCAAGGCACGGAAACAGAGCTTTGGCTGAGTTGCATGAAGTTCCTATTTAAGTTGAATCTATACATATTTTACGCATTATAATGAAACTGTGTACCAGAATATTTTGTTTGGAAAAAGGGGGACAAGAACTTCCTGAGATATTTCCTCAACTACAGACAGCTTATTGGGGCCTCTAGGGCATATACTCCTTAAGCTCAGGTTATGATGACTGCACAGTTGTCTTTTCGTATTTATTTTGGAAGACATTTGGCAGTTTCTTATAAAACTACACATACACTTACCATATGATCCAGCGATCATGTTCCTTGGTGTTTACTCAAAGGAGTTGAAAATTTATGTACATACAAAAACCAGCACATGGATGTTTCTAGCAGCTTTATTTAAAATTGCCAAAACTTTGAAGCAACCAAGACATACTTCAGTAGGAAAATGGATAAATAAACTGGAATATTATTCAGCACTAAAAAAATGAGCTATCAGGCTATGAAAAGATATGGAAGAACATTAAATGCATGTGACTAAATGAAAGAAGCCAATCTAAAAGGCTACATATTATCTGATTATAATTATATGACACTTTAGGAAAAGCAAAACTATGGAGGCAGTAAAAAGGTCAGTGGTTGCCAGGGGTTGGTATGGGAGGAAGATGAATAGGCAGAGCACAACAGATTTTTAGGGCAGTAAAAATGCTGTTTGATACCATATTGCCAGACGACATTATGCATTCTTCTAAATTCATAGAATGCACAACACCAAGAGTAAATAATAATGTAAACTATGGACTTTGGGTGATTATAATGTGTTCATCTAGGTTCATCAGTTGCAACAAACATCCCACTGTGGTGGGGGATGTTGATTATGGGGACGATACACATGTATAGGATCAGGTGGTATATGGGAAAATCTGTAAATCCTCTTTAATTGAGGGGAAAATCCCCTCAATTAAACTTGCTGTGAATCCTAAACTGCTCTAAAAATAAAGTCAATAAAAATATTAAGAATCACATCTAATCTTAATTATAAGTTTTTACTTACACAAAGGATTTATAGTTTGTTATTTTAAAGTTTATTTCATGGATGCATTTTAACTTGAGCAAAGATCAGATTCCCAAAGGAAGGCTTTATCAAGTATTAGAGTACAGCAACATTAATGCTTTAAACACATGCCAATGGAAAACTTTCTCTTCTTCAAAAAAATTTTTTTTGTACATTTAAAATGACTGGTAGAAAATTACTCCAGAAAAATCTGGCAACGTGGTCCTTTTGTACAAAGGATGTATAGTTATTAACTCTAATATTCTGTAATCTCTTCTGTAAAAGAGTCAAACCTAGAGGGACAAGTCAAGTAAGAGGTCAATCAAAATTAATCCAACAGGAAATCCAATGTTACCTAGATGTTCAATTTATTTGGAAAAAAATAAATGGAAGTTCATTGATCTTTTGAATCCTTGTGTATATGTGGAAAGCAAAGAAAATAACAACAAAATAGAATTACTTTAGGATGTCCCAGTGTGTTGGGAAGGGATTCCCATAGAAATCATAAAGAAGGCTGAAAAAAATAAATAAAACTACAAAAGTAAATTAGGCAAATCATAGCTAACTATAGATGAATAGATTATTGAATGTTGCAGTGACAAATGAGTTTGAAGTATCTGATCTCTCCCTGTAAGAGAATCAGTGAACTGTGAGATGCCAGAGGAGAAAATTTTTTTAAAATTATTTTTCAAAAACTTCCAGTCAAGATGGAGGCATAAGTAAACATGGCTTGCTTCCTTGCACAACCACAACAAAAATTACAACTAAACTAAAAAACAAATATCACCCAGAATCATCAGACAATGGAGCTGTATGGAAGTCTGATAACCAAGGAATTAAAGAAGTCACATTGATCCAGATGGATAGGAGGGGTGGAGATGCAGAGACACGCAGACATGGTGACACGGAATGTGGAGTGTGGAACAGGTGGTTCCACATCCATGTACGGTGGATAAAAATAGGGAGGGAGACCTCAGGAGCGGACTCACTCCCTCTGGGCTCCAGCACCAGGACAGCATCTGGAAGGGCACCAGTGAAATATGGGGAGAAATTGAAGTGTCTGGCTCAGGGCTAGTGTCAGAGGCCAGCTTCCTCCTGGACAAAGTTCCAGAGGCCAGAGAGTGGTCATTGTCCCTTTTCTGAGCCCTCCCCCACACAAAGCCACAGAGTGGCAACCTCATATCTGAGGCTCCATTAACCTGGATGACATGGGTTGCCCCATGGCTATTACCTAAGGATCTGCCTCATCCAACTTACCAGTGTGCTTTTCTACAATATGCCATGCTACTGGCGCAGGGAGTCAAAGCAGCTCTACCTAATATATAGAAACAAACACAGGGAGGTTTCCAAATTATGGCTCAAATGAAAGAACATAACAAAACTCCAGAAAAAGAACTAAACAAAATGGAGATAAGCAATCTGTCAGATGCAGAGTTCAAAACACTGGTTATTAGGATGCTCAAGGAACTCAGTGGGTAATTCAACAGCATAAAAATGATCCAACCAGAACTGAATGAGATACTAATTGAAACAAAGAAAAACTGACAGGGAATCAATAGTGGAGTGGATGAATTGGAACCAAATCAAATCAATAAATTGGAAAATAAGGAAGAAAGAACATTCAATCAGAACAACAAGAAGAAAAAAGAATCCAAAAAAACAATAGGCTAAGGAGCCTCTAGGACAACTTCAAATGTACCAACATTTGAACCATAGAGGTAACCAGGGGAGAAGAGAAGGAACAAGAAATTGAAAACGTATTTGAAAAAATAAGGAAAGAAAAAGTCCCTAATTTGGTGAAGGATAGACGTACAAGTCCAGGAAGCACAGAGAGTCCCGAACAAGATGGACACAAAAAGACCACTCATCATAGTTAAAATGCCAATGGTTAAAGATAAAGAATTTTAAAAGCAACAAGAGAAAAGCAGATATTTACCTACAAAGAAGTTCCCATAAGACTGTCAGCTGATTTCTCAAAAGAAAATTTGCAGGCAAGAAGGGATTGGTAGGAATTGTTCAAACTATTGAAAAGCAGAGGCTTACAACCTAGATTACTCTATCCAGAATAGCTATCATTTAGACTAGAAGGGCAGACAAAGTGCTTCCCAGAGAAAGTAAAGCTAAAGGAGTTCATCATTACCAAACCATTATTATAGGAAATGTTAAAGGAACTTATTTAAGAAAAAGAAGATCAAAACTATGAACATTAAAATGGCAACAAATTCACAACTATCAACAATTGAACCTAAAAAAACAAACTAAGAGAACAAGCAGAACAGAAACAGAATCATAGATATGAAGATCATTTGGAGGGTTATCCATTAGGAGGGCAAAGGGTGAGATTGGGGAAAAGGTACAAGGATTAGGAAGTACAAATTGGTAGGTACAGAATAGACAGGGGAATGTTAAGAACAATAAAGGAAATGGAGTTGTCAAAGAACTTATATGCATGACCATGGACATGAACTAAGGGTGGGGGGATTGCTGGACAGAATGGGAGGTACAGGGTAGAGGGGCAAAGAGGGGGAAATTGGGACAACTGTAATAGCATAATCAGTAAAATATCTATATATAAAAAATTATTTTTTGAAATAATTAATTTACAAAAGAAGATAAATCTTAACCAGTGGTAAGTTCTGGTTGGTGTTAGCATATTACCACAGTTTATATGAAAGTGTCTATTTCTTTTAAGTGTTGTTATGTACTTGAATTTTATGTATTTCTTAATTTCTTACAATTACCAACTATTTTAATCTATATTAAGGGGGTCGGTAATGTTACATATCAAAAGACAATATATTGAATTTATTATTTGGATATCAATGTGTTGGGGGCAATGATTAATCTAGGTCAAGATTGTTACTAGGAATTACTATCCTAATGCAAGAAAGCTAAGAGTCCCTGGAAAGAAATGAGTTGTTATTGATGGTATATGTACATATTTTTGGTGAAAACAAGTATCATAAGAGTGCATACTTGATTTGAAATCCAGTAAGTCTAATTATTAGCTGCACAGCATCAGAAAGAGTTATGCAGTCAAAATTAATGTTTCATATTCTTTTTTCTATTTACAGGAATCAAAGACTTATGAAGCACTTTCTATTTATCTAGCAAAGTGCTAAGTTCTGGAAATAAAACAGTGAGCAAAACCAGATATACTTCCTAGCCCTTACATGACTTACAATCTGTGATATAGACAAAGAAGTAAAGAACAGTGAAGTGAACTGAAAGGTGGAAGTGATAGCGGAGCTCTTCATGGGGAGTAAGTATAAAGTGGGTGAAGAGTTAGGGCAGAACAGTGTGGATTGCAGAGAATGTTCCATAAGGGAAAAAAAATCAGCAACAACAAAGGAAATAGCTTCGATCATTTAAAGAATGCCAGTCGTGTTTAATGGAACCTGGACTAGGACAGGTGAAGGTTAAGAGAACGTTGAAGTAGGTGATGCATTGTAAACCATCAAAGGATCTTGATCTATAGCTTAAGAAAAACTGAAAGGTTTGAAAAGGGAAAGTATATAAATACATTTGGGTTTTTAAAAGTCTGTTTTGGCTGCAGTGTCAGGTCGGACTAGCGTGGGAATCCAAATACTACAAATAAACTAGAAACTATTATTATGTGCAACATGGTGATGATAGTGGAGAGCTAGGTAGATTTGAATCAAAATAGGAGGTCCACAGATTAAAGCTAGAGGCCAAAAGAACAAATAAAAGCATTGTTCAAAGTAGTAAAAATTGCTCAATGGTTGAAATAACAACTTAAGAATAGTTCCTGATGTTTGAAAGGAAACAAATCCAGGTAACACAGTAGCGTTCTTCACTGAGATTAGTCAAATTCATGATAGAAAAGGACTGCAAATGTCATTGGAATTCAAGAAAATACACAAGTTAAAATTTAAGCTACCAGAGTGACATTTCTCAATATTTAAAATGCTAAGTTGCACAAATTCTATTCTATAATGTTATCTGCTCTTTGGAAACCAACTATTTCTATATACTGCGTGGTGAGAGTTCCATTTTTCATATCTAGTTTCAAATAATTCAGTCATAGTTTAATTTTACTCCAGTATCTAAATACTTTTAAGAGCTGGCTGTATATTAATTTGTATGTTAGTTAGTACCTTTATTGCAGTGTTAAATGTACCTTAAGAATGTATCTTATCACCACAAATACCATTTAAACAGTAAATTTTCATTTCAAAAATGCTTTAAAATTCATTGGAGATTTTATCTTTACCTCATTATTTTACATTCCCCTCATATCATTTCTGTATGTTTCATGTATGTTCCTTACAAAGACTATCCTAATTTTGCATAGGAGATATACAGATATCTAGGGAATTCTGTGAAAATGCATACTCTGAGTCAGTAGGTGTGGGATGAGGTGTGAAATTCTGCACTTCCAACACTCTCCCAGGTGATGCCAATGCTTCTGATTGATGATCCTATTTTTAGTATCAACGTCTTATACCTGGAAACCATCAGTAATAGTTGAACTCACCTTATTTCTTTGTTGATGGCATCCAATTGTTCCTGAAGCATCATGGCTAGAGTCTGGGCATCAGAATGACCACTTGGAGAGAGGAGATCCATTGAACTAAAAATCGTTTCTCTGTCATCATCATCAATATCAGAGATTTCCGTGTCACTTTCAAAAGGGTGGCTGCTTAGCATGCCGATTGGTTGAGTCCTAGTCCACTCATGATCCCCAAGAGATTTTACCTGAAGGGTGAGTAATTATATTGTCTATCACATTGTTTATTTTCAAAACAATATCCTAAAAAGCAATAAAAAAGCACACATGCTTTTATAGATTACTTGGCAAAAGCTGAACTGATTATTAACTCTTCAAGGTATTGGCTCAATAGAATAGTTCCTTGGCATTTTATGTTATGGAAAGTACTGTCAGTGTAAATATCAAGATTTTAATAGAAATAAAAATAATAAATGATGAACTCCATGATTTCTAGCTCAACCCCAAAGCAGCGTAACAGTTACATTAAAGCATTTGTGTTTGCAACATTTCTCCTTATTTACAAATTAACCCTTTCTATCGACTTCTACTCAAGCATTCCCATTTATTGTACACCATTTATTGTCTTATCTACACCTTGTATTGTAGACTCGGACTGCAAATATTACCACACAACAAATTATATAAGAATTCTCTCAATAGTCACTTATATAAATCTAACTAAGTGTTATTTAGAAATATTGCAAAGTTATTTGACTTCATTTCCACTGCTCTGGTCACTTACATGTCTGATTGATTTTTTTAAGCCCAAGGCACACTAATTTACATGGCTATGTTTTAACTGATATAACAAATACTCATGTTAATGAAAGTCTTGAGTAACCAACAGACCAATGCTTTTCAAGTTGTAATCTCAAGGTATGAGAGGTTTGGGAGTAAAAGGGAGGACCAACAGTTTCTTCCACTTAAAAACATTGTTTTTCATTTTTTGTGATGATGTAAAATAACTTTTGGGGGGGGACACTATAAGATTGTCTTGAGTTTTAAAATTTGAAAAACTGAATTAGCTTTTGTGTTACAAATTGTTTTGGTACCAAGTAGTACTAATCTATTTTCATATATAAATGAGAAAAGAACTAAGACAAACTTGATTTATTCATTTTTTCATTTATCTATATTCAACAGGTGTTGAATGCCTACTGTAAGGGATTAACTTCTACATGACGCATAGGTGCCAATTAAAAATGAAAGTGTTAAAAAAGAAAACAAAGGGTTTGTATAAGTAGGTTACATAGTACTTTGGGCACATAAAAGTGGTTAGGGGAGAACAAACTATTCTTAGGGCACACAGGAACTATATTCCCTATAAAATGCAACTATATACTTACTGAACATTGCATAGCTTACAAATTCTAAGTTACTGAGTGAATAAAAGGTTGGCACTGCAGTTGACTGTGCACAGTTTTCTACAAACACCTTTAATGTTTACAGACATTTTCTTCAAAGTGTTTTTAAAATAGAAATTATCATTAAAATATTTAATTAATTTTAATTAACAGTATGAATGCCATTGCTTTAGGTGCTCAAGCAAACCAAAAAACATACATTTGTATGGCAAAACAACATAACGGATAAAAGCATGGAATTTGAAAACACAGAAACATAGCCTCAGATTCTGATTCAACTGCTTTGAAGGATGTACAGGTATGGTCTGTGGCCTGTTAAGGAACCTGGCCACAGGCAAAGCTTGCCTGAATGCCGCCACCTGTCTCCCCCACCCTCATCCACAGCTGGCGAGCAAGGAAGCTCACCTGAGCTCTGCCTCTCCTGTCCTCCTGTCTCCCCCAGCCCCCGCTCCACAGCTGGGCAAGGGAAGCTTGAAGCTCATCACCTCCTGAGCCCTGAGCTCTCCCTGCCCCACCCCAACCCGCCCGAAACTGGTCCGTGGTGCCAAAAAGGTTAGGGACCTCTGGTGTGGTTGAACACTTAAAATGTCTGAGCTTCAATATTTTCATATCTGTAATTATAATAGTATAAAAATAGTACCCAATGCATAAGGTGATGTGCATAAATACATAGGAAATACTTAGTTGAACGTCTGGCATATAGTAGGTTTTTGTTAGTCATAGTTTTAAAAATACATCATACTTCACACTTGAAACTAATAAGAATAGTAGCATTTTGAATCTTTTCAGCATTGTCGATAAAATTCTAACTGAAATGTAATAGTGTATTTACGTAAAGCCCTCAGAGACTTGAAATGAAAATTTAACCTTGGGCTCATCTCTTCGCACACCCATGCGGCCTCTCCTGGGTCTTCTTATTACTTTAGTGGTTCTGTAGTCAGCCTGGCTGTCCACGAGGGAGCCAACCGAGTAGCGCAACTCAGCTGAGGTGTCCAGATGAGTCCTGGGAGAAGGAAAAATATGAAATACAGCCACTCTTCAAAATTAAACTTACCTTCAAATCACTGTCCACCTCTTAGTTGGCATTAAAACATTAGCCCTCAAGGAAGTAAATGTCAAGACAGAAACCGATGAATTACCATGACTCTCAGGTTTCCTAAGAAGCTGTGTCAGAAATTCCAGCCTCAGGTTCCTTCCTGAAGGTTTGGTGTATGTTCCCCTTGTAGAATATAAAAAGCCCTCTGTTCATTATTTACTGTTTTCAACTGTGGTAGTACAACAAAACATTTTAACATGGATAACCATGATCCAGAGGCTGAAATTCTGTCACTTCTAGTTAGTGAGAACTGTTTAGTGGATATTCCAGCATATGCTATTTGTTACTGTATTTGTTTTAAACATTCCTTATTAATCTAACAAAATAATGTGTAAAATTTGGGGGTCCCAGAGTTCTCTGTTTTTCAACATTCCATTTTTTCAATTTAGAAAAATCAAGAACATGCTTAAAATCAGATTGACTCAAGTTTAATAAAGTTATTTTTAATAAAGTAGAATATACCACCAAAATAATGTTTTAAAACCTCACCCGCAGATACATTTATTGATTTTTAGAGGGAGCAATGAAGGGGGGAAGAGGGAGAGATGATGTGAAAGAGAAACACCAACCCGTTGCCCACCTCCTCTCCCCGCCGTGATCCCTTGCAGCCTGTGTGCGTGCCCTGACCAGGGATCAACCTGCAGCCTTCTGGTGCACAAGACAGTGTTGTGACCAACTGAGCAACCCAGCCAGGGCCAAAATAATTTTTTAGCTTGTAAGAAGGCATTGATTAAAAAATAAAGAAAAATCTTTTGATAAGCACATCTAATTTTGAAATCTACTTAGAGATGCAACAGTTGGAACATTCCGAATGGAAAATATTGTCACCATGTTTGTCAATAAGCATGGTGATAAAGCACACTGAGAGTGGAGTGTGATAAAAGTTTCTCCAGGAACATTATTTTTATGGAGATTTATGGCAAATTTGGTTTATTGTTACAATAATAATGATATCAGTGGCAACATGCTGTCCTACAAAATGATTTATTGTCAGTAGCAAACAGACGTTAAAGTTGTTGAATTTGGGGTTCCTCCTGATCTATTTTCCACCCTTATTTCCCTTTGTGAAAGAAGCATTTCCAAATATTTGGCCAGATTAAATGAAAGAGGTCAGGTGAAGTTACTGTTTACAGCAGCGGAAGATACCAACCTAACTGATGTCAGTCCTAGTTTTACCAAATAGGACATTGAAGCAAATGAACTAAGGAATTATCCCCAACAGAGATGGCAGTGATTGGTTTTTAGATCAGTGAACATGAGACTTAATCAAACTGTTTTTTAATTGTTGATTAATCATATATGAAAAAATAAAAACTAACCAACAAGATCATGGTTGTAAATGGCACAAATCTTAGTCTTTAACTATTTGGCAGAGCATATAAGTTTCAAGAAGACAAATATATTTTCATCTCCATTATATGTTCAAGGAGTTATTCCTAAGCATATATGAAGAACTTAATAAATATCTGGTAAGGTAATGAATTAATGAAATTGTAATATATTCTAAACTATCTACCTCAGAACATTCTAGGCTCCTCTTGTCTGTGGCTTCTTAGGGTAATGTCTCCTTGAGCATCAGAGTGGATTTTCTAATATTATAACTTATCATCCTAGGAGTAGCGTTTTCTTGTTTTATCACATTTACAAAGACATGAAACAAAACACAGACTGGTCCCAATGACAACCTGCTTAAAGCCCTGCAGTGTCTGTGATGGCCCTCTACAGTGGTCTGGGCCCTTTCCACTTCCGAGCTCACGTCCAGTTACTCTCCGTATCTAGCCATCGAGCTGTATCGACTTTCATCCTTCAATGACTCACACTTTCTTTCACTTCCGAACCTTTAAAACGGCCTCTTCACACATTTACATGATTAGTATTCTTAAAGGTTCAGTTTAAAAGTCCCAGTGCCGTATATAATACTATTCTAGTTCCTCATAATTCTTCCATTATAACAGTGCTCAAACTATCATTCCTCTACTTTCCTTCTGGAACTAGTCCTCTTCATCACCATCACCACTGTATCTCTAGTGCCACGTCTGGCAAGTGGAAAGTACTTGACTGATCTTGCAATAACAATAGACCCAAGACAACAGCAACTGTAGAAGAGCCCATTGCTTACACTTCATGTACAAATGTTACTGCTCACCCTTTCCCTTTATTCAGCTCTGTGAGCTAGTTCTCTAACAGGAGAAGTCAAAGGCTATATTTATGTGCACTTAAGATTGTAATCATTTTGGTATACATTATTTTGAGAGATACTAGGAAGTCAAAACTACAAGTTCATCCATAGTCACCAACTCATTTAGACAAGGAGCCATCATGCAAAAAAGTTTTCCTTCCTGAGTCTCCCGTGACTCTTGCACGTAATCGCACAAGAGGACTTCTATAGATAAACCAAGCATAAATTTTTTTGGAGTAAACATGTAATCCATCCCTCTGCTTCTGGAGTGCCCTTCATCGTCCTTTCTAATTATCAACAGCCTACCATTTCTTCCGAGTTCAGCCAAATCAGGCCATTTCCATACACTCTGAACTTATTTTACTTTCTTCTCAGATGGACAGTTAGTCACTACCCATCTAGCAGAGGATACTAGTTACTGATAATCACCAAGTTAGCTCATATCTTCCTACCTCCTCAACTGAAAGATCAAACATGAGTTGATGAAGTTTTTGTGCACCATCTGTTTTCTTTCTCGTTTCTTAATTATGTGCACTCAGAGGCATGGGTGTTCAACAAATAATTGCCATTTCATAAATATTCAGTTATCCTGCAACTTGCTATAAATTCCATCAGTTTATCTATCTTAATAATTCCTATAATACATTATACTTGTGATGTGATTTACTATTTACAAAACCCATTTGCTTACTTCTCATTTTATCTGCAAAGTAAGCTTGTGAGATAGTCAGAAAAAATAGTGTTTTACATAAAACTTATGTTACTCTCTCATTCTACTTACAGAATAAGCTTATGAGGTAGTCAGAAAAATAGCTGTATACGTAACTCATGTAAAATATATACAAAGTTAGAATCTCATAATGGAAATGGGTTTTCCGAGATCAAACGGCTAGTCCTTGTATGTCTGAGACCTAGGAATGCCGGTCTTACTACGTTCGGTGCAGTGTTGTTCCTACTGCAGTCTGCTGCAGCCGAGAAGAATTGCCCTGTGTGTGTTTCGGTTATTGTGGATAAATGTCACGCTGCTAGGTGGCCCATGATGACCACACGTCTAGAACTCTGCATTTCTGAGAGTGTAGGTCAAAAGGCAACAAAATGGACACTTGTTCCTATTGAAATATCTTTAATTTGTTAATTTAATAATGCTCATTCTATGTATTTACTCTTTGGATATTTTATCAGCTCTTTTCTTCCTTCTCCTCCATCATCATCATCATCACCATGTGGACACAGGAAACTGAATTAATAATTTCAGTTCAGATATATGTAAGAATAAAAATTTGTTAAAAATAAGCATGATTTTCTAAATTAAAGACCTACCTATTAAAATTTTGGGGTGTTCCCTGGCTGGTGTGGCTCAGTGGATTGAGTGACAGCCTGTGAACCAATGGGTTGCTGATTCGATTCCTAGTCAGGGCACATGCCTGGGCTGTGGGCCAGGTCCCCAGTAGGGGGCATGCAAGAGGAAACTACACATTGATGTCCCTCTCTCTCTCTTCCCCTTCCCCTCTAAAAATAAATAAATAAAATCTTTAAAAAGTTAAAAAAAATTGTATGTATTTGTGCCTGCAGAAATGTGTGCTTTTTGTACTCAGCCGAAGAGAGAAATACTCAAAATACTGAATGTTTTATCAATACTTATCCTGATAAATATAAGCTCCTTTAGAACTTTTTTATTTGGATTTTTTTCATTTGAGCAAATGAAAAATACTTTACCAGATACTCATTCATTCAACAGTATTTATTAAGAGCATATTACATGCCAGAATGTTTTTAAGGTGCTGAGATTATAGTAATTAAAGAGATAAAAATTCCATCCCTTATGGGGCTAATATTCTATATATAAGCATGAGACCATGAAAAATGAACTTCTAGAAATCCGTGGCGGTCAAAACTTTCAAATAGCTAATATCATTGTATTGCTTAATAAATAAATGATCAAATGAGTCAGTTCTTCTAGGGTTTCTTATCAAATCTGAATAAAAGACTCTAAACAAAAAAATTATATGTGAATTATTGAAGTTCATCTAGAGAGAGAAATAATGGGCTCATTGCTTCTTTCATTTAAGATGAGGTATTGTATCAAAGTAGATGAGTATGGTTAAATTTATTTGAATTTTTTAAATAAGTATAATTTCTTTTTACCTCTTTATTTGCAATTACTTTACCAAAATAGCTAAATGCTCTTTGAATATGAATGCTCATAATCAATGAAATTTCATCAGTAATAATAAGCATTGAAACCATTTCTTTATGTAGAGAAAAGGGCTGACATTTCTTCCTGGAATGGGATATAATCTTATACACAGTTCCATTTCTTCACTTAAGATTCTTATTACATATTTCATTTATATAATTAAATGCAGAATATGAAAGGTAGCGATTTCAATTTTTATTGCATATCTTCAGAAAGGATTTCTAAATTAGAAAATATTTTTTGAGTGTAACTAAAATTGTAAATAAAATTGTAACTGAACTAGAGAATTATTTTTGAGTGTGACTAAAAGTATAAATAAAAGAAATTAAATTGGTAAGAAGTCAAAATAGGGCAATGATGGCTGAGCAATAGGAAGTACTTGTTTATTTTATTTGAGGAATTAGTAAGCATAAGGAAATTCATATTGATTATTGGTCACTTGCAGATAAGCTTTTAATTTAATTACCTTGATATTGTGGGTTCAATTAAAGAGCCAGTTCTCATTTTCAATTGGTCAAGTTCAGATCTCAGCTTTTCAATTTCTTCTGCTAATCTTTCCTAAAAATTAAAGAAGTGTTACTCAAATGATATGCACATAACAATAATACCAAACTCAATTATGATAAACTGAACCACCAAGTTTGGTGGCTTTTTAAAAGTGAAAAACTGATAGACATGATTTTATTAAAGGATATTAGTCATGACAGAAAAGCATTCCTGATTTTTCCTCTTGTAATGAAAATGTGAAAAGCAGAAATCAATTAAAATTTATCTACATTCCCTGGAATTTGTTAATCCTAAATTTTTACAAAAACATGTGAATAATAAGGTCATAAACAGCTATCTATACATCACTTAGAAATGCAGAGTAGAAATCATAGCCAGTTTAAAAAATAAAAAAAGGGTCTTATTTATGCAGTAAATGAAGGATTTACGTTATGCTCTAAGGATTGAAAAACACATGGGTGAAGTAGAAAGAAGAACGAATTAAAAGGATAAGGAAAAAATAATCATCTAATATGAATTATAATTATTAGTTCAATATCAGTACAATTATTTGTATAACTAAAACTTTCTCAGATTGGCATTGTCAATGTCAGCCTATAAATTTATGAAGATAAGTGTTGTCTTATAGTCTTTAAATGCTCATGGAAGCACTTAATTTTGCTTTCATAATTATGATTTTTATAATATCATAAATGCTGAAATGTGTCCTTCTGGATTTTCCATTGCTGTTTTTTTCCTCTCCAGGTGGCCTATGCTTGGCATTTTACTTGACTCATACTTCTTACTCCCTACACTTTTTTTACTTTTTTTTTTGTCAGTATGGCCTTTGCAATACTTTTCTTATCAGGCCTTTTATATTCTTACTATGACCATCCTACTCTATATCCATTGTCCCTCTTTCCCGAATTATTTTACCAGCTTCCACAGAGGTGACACATCATTCAAAATTTTCCACACATATTCTTCGGTTAGATGTATCATTTTAAAAAATGTACGATCAGATAAATCTTTTGCTTAAAAATATTCAACCATTTCTTATTGTATGTATTAATTCATTCATTTGTTATTTCCACAAATATTGATTAAGCACCTCTTGTGTGCATGATACCTAAAACAGTAATAAGCTAACAAATTTCCTGCTATCGTGTAATTTACAATTTGGTAGAAAACACAATAAACAAATACTGTCTGAAGGATATTGGTAGGAAGGAGACAACAGGAGAATCATGGAAAGGTTCTTCTATAAAGTGATATCTGAGTAAAGACTGGAGAGAAAGAGGAAGTTACAAAAACTAAGATATCTAGGAAAAGGCAGGGCAGATAGAAGGAATAGCAGGTGCAAATGCCCCTAGTGGGAGTATGTTTCGTGAGCTAGAGGGCAAAGAGGCCAGCTAGGCTGGATTGGAGAAGTTAACAACGAAGGCAGATAAGGGAGGGATTTAGAAAAGTACTATTGCAGGGTTTGAGAAGAATACTTCTGAAAGTCCTTGTAAACCCTTTGAAAGTCTTGGGCTTTTGCTTTGAGCAAGACAGGAAATGACTAGAGGATTTTTGAGTTGAGAAGTGGCATGACTATTCTGATGGCTATACAATGAACTGTTGAATGGGATTGGGAAGAAGGGAAAAATAAAATTATCGGTGTTCTTCCAAAACATAGGCAAGAGAATTACAGCTTGGACAATGATGGTGTTAGGGAGAGAATGGCTAGAATTTGGTCATATTTTGGAGATATAACTAACAGAATTTGTGGATGGACTGAATATGGAGTATGCAATAAGAGCAGGGTTAAGAATAACACCAAACCTTTCAACCAGGGTAACTAAAAGAAAGAAGTTGTGATGTACTGAGAAGACTGCTGGTGGTGGTGTTTTGGAGGGATCGACTTGTTAAGTCTGAGATGCCTATGTGTCCAAATAAAGACAGTACACTGGTTCTTGAATACATGAACTCCCTCAGTGTAGAGAGCCCAGTAGGAGATCTGAATTTGGAAGTGCTCAATTTATACATGTTATTTAAGCCCATGAGATCAGATGAATTCACCAGGGACTAAATATAGAGAAGAAACCCAAAGACAGTCCCCAAAACTTCAAATTATAGAGATTAAGATGATGAAGAGAAACACTGAGAGAAGAGTTTAAATATACAGGGGACTTGGTTGATGGATAATGCATATAGATAAGTGCGTGGAAATTTGAAGAGTTGTAGGAAATGTTGTTATATTAGGAAATACGTTTTTCTGTATGAGATGATATTCAGAAATGAAGTATGACCTGAGATCTGCTTCCTCTGGCAACTGACATGCACGAGGATGCGAAGTGTGGAATGATTAATACTGCTGGTTGCTTAGGCAGATTGTTGATGCTGCAAAGCTTGGGTAGGTAGGTGGTGGGGGAGTGGGTTCTGGGGACCTTGCCAGGAGCACACAGAATTTTGGATAACATAACGTTGCATAACAGGATCAAGTCCAAATTTCACAATCTGGTCAAAACCTAGCTCTTTACATACATGCCAGTCTCAAGCAAACTTCTAGTGATACAACAAATCAGCCATCTTTATTTTCTCTGTGCTATTGCACATGCTCTGTCCTATGTCCTAAGCTTCTATCCTGAAGAACACATCTGCCTTCAAGAGCCTGAAGAAATAGCCTTTCCCCCCTGTAGACATTCTGAGCTACTTCAAAGAGAATTTGATGCTATCTACTAGGCACCCTATCATATTTTTCTAGTACATTTATCTTTTCGGAGTTTTTGTACACACTTGCTGTGGGATCAAATAGTTACTTTTGAAATTAACATCATAATATATAGCATTCAATAGGATTGAATGTATAATTGTTCACTCTTATCTTTATTTTCTTATCATTTCAAATACCTTCCATATGCCACACTTTTTCCTTCCTTCCTTCCTTCCTTCCTTCCTTCCTTCTTTCTTTTCCTTCACACTGTCTCCATCCCTCTCTCTCTTCTCTCTATTTTTCCATCATTTGTTCAACACACATTTATAGTTCACTTTATAAATTAGTAGTATTAAATGGTTGCATTTGAAAACAAAATGAAATGAAGACAAAATTGCTAACAATCATTTTACAACCTAATAAAGGAAGACAAAGATATACTAACAATCATGGCTTTTAACATTTCATAATCTGCTCTTGATTTGCCTCTTCTACCACATATTCTATAACAGGAGTAACTGATTCCATTATGTTCATTAATAATTAAGATATCAAACTCACTTCTCACACCCTCCTCCACCAAGTACCTGCAATCATGCTACATGTACTGTATTTGAAAGGCTTGCAACACAGTCCTACCTTTTCTTAAAGTTTAGTCAAGTCCCACCGCCCTGATGACTTCTTTATAGCAGTGATATATATGGTGATCTCTCCTACCTGTGGTTCTCATTGTCTACTTCACTCACTTGATGCTTGGCATCTGTTAATCTGCAACTCACTGCTTTGTCAAAAGTGTGTTGTTTCTCTTCAGCTAGATTTTTCAGGATTTTGTTTGCAACTAGGATTAGGTTTGAAAATATATAACTTAATTTTTATGTGTAATAGGTATTTAATACATTTTTGCTAAAATGACATCTCAAACTAGACACAAATTAGTGAATATATTTTAAATTTCATTTATGTAAAGCACAAACAAGTCAAAACCAATTTTTTTCTGTAAGAAGTCAAGATAGAGATTACCCTTTAGTACAAGCGTGTATATATGTTAACAGGAGTGAGACTCCCAGAGTGTTGATTTTTAGTGAGTTTGGTTTGTAAAAATTCATCAGGCTTTCCCTGTATATGTACAGTTTTGTAGGTATAATATAAAAGTTAAAGTTGTTTTAAAAAGAAAACATCTTAAAATTATTTCTTATCAAATTTGTTTTATAAAACATTCACCAATGTAAAATAGAAAACTGGGCAAAATGTGAGTTTTCATGATACCTTATCATGTAAAGATTCTTCCAGATTTTTTCTGAAAGTTTCTGATTCTTGAATTAAAACATTCTACAAAAGAGGAAGAAAACAGAAATAATTAATAAATTAAACAGAAAATAAAAAATATGGATGTTATTATTTTATCACTCCAGATCTTCATTGATTTCTTCCCTGATGTATCTATTTATTGGTTTCCATAGAAACCAAGCTTCAATGGAATCTGGAAACATGACACTTTAACATTTTGAGAAATATATAATTTAAATATGATATGTTATTTTGTAACATTTGAATTGACAAATGGACTCAATATTATCTTTACATTTCTATTTGCCTCCTCTCAGCCTAAAAATTTGAAATAATTAGGCTACCTTCAAATAAGAAATAGTGAGTTACAAGCTTAATATTAGCCAGAGGTATTATTGATAACGAATTCAGATGAACTGATTACTATTATCCAAAATGAAAAGAAATAGTAAGATCATATTTTTTAAATGTTTAATTACTGGATTTATATTTCAAATACAGAATTAGTAATTTCTATGCTAGTTAAATTTTTAGAGAAATAAAGATAAAATTTTAGCAATTAAAAAAACTGTTACACATCATGACATGGGAAAATAAGTTGCAGTACAGTTATTTTTAAAGATCCTTACCATAAAAATATTATTGTTGTAAAAGCTTTATAATTTTCTTACAGTACTACAAAGCATAATTTTGAAACAATGGATTGTTTCCAAGTTTACAGAGTAAATAAGTACTAAGAGGATAGTAATTAGCATCGTGGCCATGCGTTTGGAGTTGAATGGGAATTAGTCAAGCCTTATGACTTCCTAATTGGTAAATTAATCAAAATACTTTAACATTTAATTGAAACATTTTTTCCTATGTTTGTTTATTGGATGGGGCAGGGGAAAATGTTGAACTTAAGTAGTGACTGGCATTCAATCTAAATTTCCAAAATGATTTGACACCTGGGTTTTAGCCTTTCTCTTTCTTTATATACTACAATGGGCAACCAGCTCATAGAACTTTCTGGTTTGGTAGCTGCCAGTTCTCAGTGATGTGTATGTAATTATGATGAAATAGCAGATTGTGAAGAAACACTTAAAAAAAAACGATACAGCTAAAAATATTGCATGCCTAAATTCTATAGTGGAATTAACATTACTGGTGATATAAACTCAATCACATTTTGGATTTTAGATCAGTAATAGATTCAGTTACTTGAAACATTTGAATAGTTCAGAACAAACCACCATGTACACCCCAACATATTTATTTTTCGTCTTATCACTTTTCTTTTTTGAATGCCACACAAAAGATAAATGAAATATTTTTATCACAAAAGTGCAGCATATTTTAATACACTTGTCTCATATGCAAGATTTATAGACTGCTAAGAATATTTACTTATTTATTTAAAACTTGTTCTTACAAGTTTTACAGAAACTGTTCATTCACCTCTAGGAATATCAGTCATATGTTTTTTTATTAAGGAAAGTCAGTGAATCATTTGACCAATATAATGGTTACTGCAGGGACCAAACAAATGCGGTAAGAACATTGCCGAACGTTCGAGTGCCCCTTCTGTCATTTTACCTTCTCTTCCAGAGCAGCCATTCTTTCCTTCAAGTGCAACTGCAGGCGCTCATTGGATTCGGTCAGAAGTCTGTCCACGGTGTCGGACAGCCTTTTGTTGTGCTCCTCATTCATTTTCTCTCTTTGCCTGGCCTTAAATTCAAGAAAAACAAATAAATAAATTTGACATAAAATAATTTAAAAACTAGTTGGGTTTGTTTTTATATTTTTTCTAGTTTTAAAATTGAATTTATTTTTATGTTTTATTTTGATTAAGTTGTTAGAAATTTTTTTCTTTCAGATGCACAGGGCATACTCATAACACTTTATAAATATAATCCGTCATCAAGAAAGATGTTCATTCCTTACATGTATAATATAAATCTGTAAACAGATCACTGACGGGGGTTCTTAATATACGTACTCTCTGAAGTTCTTGATTTTTCTCCTCAAGTTGACCTTCTAGATGTCTCATACGTTCTTCAATATTTCCATGTCTCTCTTCAGCCTGTTAAGAAACATGAAGAATGTACCTGCCATGTAAGATTTGATGAACACTTTTCCTCTAAATAAATTGAAATAAAATGTAAAGCAAGCTACTACCAACTGCAAATGTAATTTTCAAAAAGAAACTTTATTCAAACAGGCAGCTGAACAGCATTGCTTGAAATGTGTCAGCTACAAAGGCCTGTTACATCCAAGCATCAGCAAAACATTGGAGTTATTTATGAGCAATGAAATCAGCCAAATGTAACATGCAGACTGTGCATGGTTTGAAAACAAACCTGCCATTGTCCAATCTTAAGCTCCTGAAGCACTGAACTGCACAGATGGTCGATTATCAATAAATAAAAGTAACATAATTTTTATAAAAGAAAAGAAAAACTTAGATGGATTCTATTTAGCAATAGAAAGTAAAGTCCAGTAGGACTACCTTCCTACGTATGGAGATCATTTCTTGTAGTTTAGCTTCCATAACATATTGATAATCATCAGATGAGGTAGAAGAGGTTGGATCAGACTAACAAGTCAAGGAAAAGGAGAGGGACAAAATTGAAAAATCAGAACTAAAGACACTGACGCTGAACAGAACACAGCACAGAATGCTTAAAAGAAAAGTGTGACAGCAAATTTAATACTTTAATAGACAAAATCTTATGTGGAAAAAATTACACCGATATTTGGTGAACATGATGCAGTTGATGGTTATAATTGAAAAACAATGATATGTTCAAATAAAAAGCTACCATCCTAAGGTATGGAAGGTTAGTGATGGCGGGCAATGAAAGACTACTACAGAATTAATTAAAGCAACTCTGAAAGAGTCATGTAATAATTGGAATTATGAGAAACCAAACACTAGAATATGTCTCTGATAGGTTGTTAAAAGTTTTGTATTTTGGTTTGCTTGTTTGTTTATCATATTACTTAAAAATAGTGGAAACAATGTTGAGGAATATACTAAGGCAATGACTCAGGCGAAATCAATTTGGAATAAAACTTATTATAAACTCAACTCTGTAGAAATCAGAGAAAAGGCTAAGCCGCAGGGTTAGTTATTAGTAGTATCATCCAATTCAAGCAGGACAGTTTCCTCAGCAACAGCAGCAAACACAAAATGACTTCTTGTCTCTGAATACACATTATGGCTCTAGGTCTAGAACTTTAGCACCTGTTCTCAGATATGGTCTTAATCTTAAGTTTTAAATGAATATTACCAAAGTCCTCAAATTATTGAGGTGACAATATGCTGTGAGGACAAGAAAAATTATTTGTGAACCATCCTGAAAGACAGTAGTGACCACTCCAAAATTGTTCCTGCACTGATTTGGTGTTATGGAAACAAAATAGTGCCCTGAAGTGTACAGGTAGCATCTTGCCTTAGTGAGCTAAAGTTTCTCCAGTGCCAAGGTTAGTTACATGTCTTAGGGATGACTGTCAGGTTACCACAGACGCAGACTATTTAACACATGTGACATTGCTGATAGCGGAACTGCATTAGTAATTACACACAGGGTACATGTAAAGTTACATCAACATTTTCATCATCATTACAAGTATCATTATAATTATAAGATCAAAAGTATCCTATGTCAGAACTACAGAATTTAACTCTAGAGCATATTCTATTACATTTAATAAGTTTATAAGTTTATGCTAAACCAGTGAAACTTACTCTATGCAAATATAGAACTATATTTAAATATGTCATGCAGTACCTGAAAAGAAACGGTAACCTACTCATGTATTGGTTCATATACATTTGTACTATTTTATGCAAGAAATTTCATTTTAATCTATGAAATAACAATATTTGACTGGTGTGCAAATGCAAGTTACAGTTTTTAATTTTCCTTCCAATATTCTCATTTCATAAATGGGGGAAAATAAAGAAATAATAATAATGAAGTTATCTCCTCAGATTTCCAAGCATAAGAAATATGGAAAGCTACCATTGTCCCCAAATGCCATAAAATGGTTTTATAATAGCATTTGAAACTCAGAATTAAATTAAGAATACAGTAAGTGGGTTGAGCTGTTGTTGAAATTACATAATCTAAATTCATAGAGTTACCTGTAACCTCTCAAAAGTATAATTTAACAGACAGTGGTATGGAAATTAATCAGGTAGCTGACTCAAGGTAGTCATGGCATAACTATTTCAGTTTCTGAAACTTTATCTCCAAAAATACAAGTAAAGTCCAGTAAATCTTTCAAGGTACTTAAAACTTCTACCTACTTCCATCCTAACTACTGAAGAAACATCAGAATATTGTGGAAATTCACTTCAGAGAATGAACAAGAATTCCACCATGTTTAAATTACTATGTTATTGCTGATCTTTTTATTGGTACTAAAAATAAATAAAATACCTTATGGAATTTAAGATGAATTATGTCTTTGCTAAAGGAATATGAATTTTAATTAAAGAAGTAAACATGATAAATCATAAGATTGGGAACCCAAAATCTTTATTAATTAATTATATATATACTTGCGAAAGCTACATTTTTAGTTTTATCCATAGTCACACTTCTGACTTTCTAAAACTCTTAAATGAGGTTTCCCTACCTGTCTATGCACACACAGACATGCACACGTATGGAGAAAAAAAGATAGTCTTACCAACCAAAGAACAGATTCAGATGTCACTTCTAAAAACCCTGGGGTCAACTTTCAACCACCATTGATTTGGGTGCACCTTTATCCTTGTAAGGAATGCAGTTTAGGCAATTGCTATAAACAAAAGGTCACGCAAGTACAATCTGCTATTTTTTATACTCCCTGATGGGACATAGGGTTTATCTTGTGCTCACTCTTTAATGGAACACAGAACAATTCCAAATGAGCTACAGTTTTAGAAAAAATTACATGGGCAGAAGTACCTTTGGGAAGAGAGGATGTACTTGGAAATGGGGAAGAAACTAAAGAGAGGAGAGCCAAAGAAAAGAAAAAATAGGCAGGTGATAATAAAAATTATATATATGCATGTGTGTATGTATATATACATATATATATATATTTATTTGGCATATATATACATAACAAATAAAATATCTTAGGGATTGTTAAGAATATTATTCAAAATATACGAGAGAGGAGTCTTAATTAAAAATAGGCAGAAATCTTTTTACTTTTTTGAAAAGTCAAAAATATTAAGAAGTAGAAAAAGACGATGATGATCAATAATGTGATACTGAAAATGAATTGAAATAAAAAGCTAAATAAAAAAGCAGATTCTGGAGACATCCCCTGAAGATCCTGAGAGCAGTGGGCAAGAAAAAATATGATTACTGCAGCCATGAAACTCGGGAGGACAAGTGAAAGAGGGATTTTCAAATGTTATAGAAACGTCACAAGCAGAGAGAGCGTTCTGACATCCAAGCACTAGAGGACCATCAGCTCAAAGCCGTACGTCTGAAATACTGGAACTGACACGGAGCCAGCCAGAAGAGAAATCAGAAAGAATGAGAAGCAGAGTAAATTCTAGCATTCAAAAAAACTTTTTAAGAAGGGAAAAACTCTACTGAAAAATGAAGCAATCAAAAGGGTCTGGATGAAGTAAATTTCAGCAATATACTATTAGGTAGGAGTAAATGGTAGAAATTATTTTGGGTGCACAAGTGAATCAAAATGAGAGCCTCAGATGATAAAACAAAAGGCAAAAAAGCTGGGACAGCTATCAAGTTTTTAAAAAAATATTCTAAATTAAGAGTTCTCATGAATGTTAAAGCCTCATAAGTAAAATACTATATTTTAAATGATGTCTTCTTCTCAGTCTATCAGAGGTTAATTTGGGGCAATTATCTGCAGAAGTTTAAACTGTGTTTCTTTGGAAGAGATTCTAAACTTTCCTGTATTTTACTCAGGATAATACTGATGATTATTTTATACTAAAATTTTACAAAAGTCATTTTTATTATTTAGCCACCTAACTCCCCCTAAAATAATTCAATTTAATAAAATAACTATAAAAATTTTCATGTTCCTCAGATAAAAAGACTAAGTGTACATATCTTAATCCATACTACAGTAATTTAAAATATCTTCACAAGAAAAAATAGAATACTATTAACAATGTTTCTCTTTGGGGGATGACATCCACTCAACTGAGCCACACCGGTTGAGGCTAAGATGATACATTAATTTTTATCTTAGAAATTACACATATCTGGAATTGCCAGAGGGGTTTACTGCATCATCAGTGACTACAGAAGGATCCAGGTC
Source organism: Micronycteris hirsuta (assembly GCA_004026765.1). Classification (NCBI taxonomy): domain Eukaryota; kingdom Metazoa; phylum Chordata; class Mammalia; order Chiroptera; family Phyllostomidae; genus Micronycteris; species Micronycteris hirsuta. Next base: position 141,685 of record PVJI01001163.1, on the reverse strand, counting down.
ATAACATCACCCTAAGCAGACTAATGTTTATTCAGCTAGTTACTCCTATACTCTAGAAATAACCAACCATCCCAGTATTTTCTAACCCTGAAATACATTGCCAAATGTTTGCCTTTTTACTATCTGATTAACTTCCCTATTTTAACGAATAGGCATCCCTCCCCGCACATCGGTCTACTCTTCCTCTTTAATTAACTACTTTTTCAGGAATGCAAGTATGTATGCCTACTTTTATATCGTCAAAATTTGTAACTTGCAGTTCCCATATCTTTCTTACCCACTTACTAGGGTGGAGTGGAAAACTTCACCCTTAGTAACGATTGTTGTTTTGAATTAATATTAAAAGTCAAACATGCTTTCAGTAACAAAATCTGGACTTTTATTCTAGTGACATGCACACACACTTTGAAGCAATGCCATTTCCATTTGAGTGCTAAAGGTAATAACAGTTTTTTTAAACATTGTAATGGTTGCAAAACCTAAAATATGTAGATAATTGCAGAACCTAATGGCTATATCATGGCAAATGCTATTGAACATTCTTTAGACTATGAACTTTAAGTGGTTCAGGAGAAATTGCATCTACTAAAATCACTTTCTGACTTTTTAATGGCTGTAGACTTTAGACTTCTACAAATCTAACTTCCAACTTCTATGAAATTTTTTTCCTACTATAGTCAGAAGGAATAAACTTTTTATGATATTTCATATATTGCTAATATCAACTTATGTTAAGCCTATTAGAGTACTATGCTTCATGTATATGCATATTAATATCATCTTGTGTTTATATTAAGTAATTATTCTTATGTGTAAATACTACCATGGAAAATCAGTAAAAAAACTAAAAGAACATGAAATTTTGTTTGTTTCTGTTTATGTTTAAATAGGCAAGGGAATCATCATAGCCATATATTAATCGATCATGCCAGAATAAATATGTATAATATGAAAAATTCACCTAAATAAGAAACCAGCGTAATAAAGATTAAATACACAATTTTCATAGAGCCTAAAGAAAATCTTTATAGGACCCATGTTGATTACTAGTCATTTCCATAAGCACATGTAGGCTGACCAAGTGTTTCATTGCAGTACCTTTGTCAGGGCTGCAATTCTCTGCGCCAGTTCAGCCTCTACTTCAGGTAAGGTCTCAGCTTTTCTCATGGTCTGCTGCAACTTTTGCTCAGCGAGCTCAAGACGCTCTTGTAACTGTCTGTTCTTCTCTTCCATCTGAAATAAGGATGGAAAAAGAGACACTTAAAGAGTCACAGTTAGGATAGCAAACACCAGTCACTAGGAGGTTTGGACTTCAGCCATTATCCTAGACTTAGAATCAACTGTCACACCTACTATGCAAAAAGGTGATTGTCCTCATGTTTTTATATATCATTTATCCATATTCCTTAATATAATTCAGCACATTAAAAAATAGAAAAGCCCTTTCCAATGGCAGCAAAAAGAAAATTAGTTAATAGTGAATATATACTTAGACAAATGGAACACCACTTAGTACTAACACTTCAGATGTACCATGACAGCAAAATATTGAAAAATTACAGTATTAACTGGAGAGGGGTACATAATGAATCATGAGAGTTAAGAGGTAAGGCTCTAGAGATGGGGTTGGCAAACTTTTTCTGTGCAGGGCCAAATAATAAATATTTTAGGCTTTGTGTATCATACAGTTTCTGGTCTAACAATTTGATTCTACTGTTGTAGCACAAAAGCAGTAGACGATGATTAAATAAATGGGTATGACTATGTTTCAATAAAACTTTATTTATGAAACAGAGCCATAGTTTTGACACATGGGCCATAGCTTGCCCACTCCTGCTCTAGAGTGGAATAGACTTAGGCTTCTACTGTAGACTCCGGCAACTACCAATTTGGTGACCTTGGGAAAGTGTTCATGTCCCTGAATCTTACTGCCCTCAAGATAATAAAGGTGTTTACTTCACAGGTCGTGGTTAGATTGAAGTGAGGGTAATATATGTAAACTGTTTAGCACCACTTCTGGTTCGTGTCTAGATCCAAAGTAAATATTAGTCATTCTTTTCACTATTACTAAGGCAAATTTGTAAATTGCATACTGAAAATAATATCTGTTTAGCTCACCTTGTTCTAAATTTTAGAGAATGATTGACTGTCAAGAAATAACATATTGTATTCGCTCCAGCTTTTGTGAGAATGGAGAGAACACACACACGGACCAGAGAGAAACCAACAGAGAGATACTGAACCTGCCGTAGGATGGCCTCTTTATTTGCTAACTCATTTTCTAGCTTATCATTCATGTCGTGTATGGAAGTAGATTCTCTCTGAGCACTGAGGTAACGCTTCTCAAGGGTCGTGATTCTTTCTTCCATATCTTCTTTCTGCGCCATGGCCTACAATTAAAATAACAAAAAATTTCAACTCAGATTCTCAGAGAGCTTAATGTATTATCTTGATATTTTAAAAAATAGTAAGATATAAAAAACACTGCTTTCTTGAAGTATATATCAATTTCTTTCTTTTCATGGAAAGAATGTAAGACTTTATGTGAGTTTTCCCAATTCATCTGTCAGAATTCTCCTTACGTCTTGGATTAACCAAAAACTATCTTTCTCTGAGAATGCAACAGAGTATATTTGAAACTGTCTACCTTAGAATTGGCATTATTAGAAAAGATGTGGCAGATAAATTAGTTCATTACACAATAGAGGTAAGTACAATTTTGGGTAGAGTTACATATCATAAAATTGGTGAAATGGTACCTACAGTACAAAGATGCAAAGCAAACTTCAAATAAGGATTCTTATCTTCATAAATAAGAAGAGTAACCCAATGGTTAAAAGAGGAGGCAAAAAAGGTAAATTTGAATCTTATGCACACATGAATTGATCATTTGACTTTGGAACTTAATCATTTCCCTTGTTACATATATTCTAAATAAAAAAAATTAAACTACTCAATGAACACAAAACTCTATCAGAAAAACTTAAGTGTTGGTGCAAATGCAGTAAAACCATTGCATTAATAATATTTCAAACCATCTAATTCATAAATAATTTGGAGATGATTTTATCTTCCTAGAAGATGACATGGGAATTTATTAGTAGGTATATAACCTACCTTTTAAGGTGATGTTGGCAAAAGTCAGCCGCAGAAGTGAGCCGCATGGGCTTGGTGTGGTTTCCTGACAATGTGGGGAGCTGCTTTGCATAAACAGCCTGAAATCAAGGGATGCTGGTGGTTTCCATATGCCACTATCCAGATTCTTTGATCACTCATTCCTAGTCTCTCTGTTGCTCTCCTCTAGAATCCAGGGCCAATCTTGTCACACCCACCAGTAGACAAATTTTCTTCCAATATTACAAAAGAAATAGAAGATCTGAAACAGAGAGTCCTTCAACTTCCTGATCTCCCTCACCACCATGTGGAAATTAGTCTAGAGCAGGTGTTCCCCTTTACTCAAAGTTTGATAATGATCTGTGCTCTGAGTTTTACGCTTTCTCTTCTTCAGGGAACTTGACTACTCTTTTCTTCTGCATTTTCCAGGTGACAGTGGAGGTAAATCCCCCCAAAATGAAAACAGGCTTACAAAGAGGCTGGCATAGAGCAGAGAGGGAAGGCAGAGGAAAAGGGGTGATTTGGAGAAAATAGAAATAAGAATGATAAATGATCTGTTTGACCCTTGACCATAATTTGAAATTATGGAACTTTGTCAAACTATCAGAGTTAGTGAGATTTCCCATAGTTTTAAAAATAAATAAGCAAGTTAATATATCATGTAATTAATAAAATGCTGGAGAAACAGAAAGCTGTATAACAAAAGGAAATACTATCATGGGAAACTCCTACTCAGATCAGTTTTGGAAATTATTTGTGTAATCATATTCTGGTAACAATTAATGTGATTTTGAGATAATTATAGTGAAAGAATGGGAAGAGATAGTAAGGGAGAGAATATGAGAGCTAAAATTTCCATTTAATGTGATACAAATACATAGATTAAGCTTAAATAATAGAGAAAATACAAGAAATAATGGCTAAAAAGATTGAAATTAAAACTCTCAGGAAAAGAGATGGAGGCAGATGGGGCTATTTATGTGTGTGCACTTATGTGTGTGTATGTGTGTACATGTGTGTTTTAGTTTTATACCTTCTAAATATTATTTGACTTAAAATTATGAATATATCATAATAAAATTGAATAAAAGTAATATATCTACCTTGCAACTCAACGTGTTGTCCTTAGACACCCTGCCTACCCACAGATCAGCTCTTCTTGTACCACTTGACGATGGAAGGACACCACTCTCCCCAGAAGTTCAGGATCATTCTTGAAAATTTCTTCAACCTAACTCTCACTTAACAACCCAACCTGTCATCTTCCTCTTGGTCTTTTTTCCTGCTTACTGATTCTCTACCTTACTGACCAAAAGACCATTCTAAGTGTCAATCTGATCATATTATATCTTGGCTTAATGTGATCCCCTACATTTCTAATATAAAATCTGAGCTACAAAGCCTAAAAAAGAAGTAACTTTATAACCTGATACTTCTTTATCTCTTATGTACTGGTACAAATTGTGTCCCCTTCTCTCAAGTTCCACCCAGGACGTATAAATGTGACCTTATTTGCAAATAAGTTTCTGCAGAAGTAATCAAGTTAAGATGATGCCATACAGGATTAGTGTGGGCCTTAAATCCAATGCCTGGTGTTCTTATAAGGAGAGGGAGATCTGGGGACACAGAAATATACACTTGATCTTAGCCAAAAGGCCGAGAAGCGATGGGACACAGAAATATACAGAGAAAAAGGCAAGGTGAAAGGGAAACAGAGATTGTAGTTACACTGTTATGAGCTAAGAACACAGGGGAATCCCAGTAACCACAAGAAACTAGAAGTGGCAAATAAAGATTCTTTACTAGAGCCTTCAGAGGAGATACTGCCCTTTGGCATCCTGATTTTGAACTTACAGTCTCCAAGACTGTAAGAGAATAAATTACTGTTGTTTCAAGCCACCTAGTTTATGGTAATTATTAGTTATGACAGCCCACTAACTAATATACTCTGTGACTTCATTTCCATCCGGAATGCAGTTTTGTTCTCTTCTTTGTCTGGCTTAATCTTGCTGACCTTCAAGACCCAATTAAAGACTACTTGCTTAATTACTTTATTATTAAGTTCAAATGTATAAAATCAAATTAATTGATCAATTTGGCAAGAAAAATATTCATATTAATTTATTTTTGACATCAGGTACATACCACTAGATTTTAGCCATCCCAAAAAACAATTTATATTTCTAAAATAAAAGCTTTTATTTTACATTTTGACTTTTTCTATTTTATATGTATTTTTAGTATAATAATGGTAGGGTATCTGCCATTATTATACTAAAGAGATCCTTAGAGGATCTCTTCAGAGTGCATACAATTGTTAATACTGCATTCTATTAATTTCTTTTTCATACAGAACACTGCGAATATTTTGTCAATTAAAATATTTTTTTTAAATGCTTTGCTTTTTAGAGAGAGAGAGGAAGGGAAAGAGAGAGAAACAAGGACTTGCTGTTCCACTTATCTATGCATTCACTGGTGGATTCCTGACCGTGCGCTGACTGGGGATCGGACCCACAACATGGCACATCGGGACAGTGCTCTCAGCAGCCAAGCTATCTGGCCAGGGCATATTTTGTCAATTTCTTAGCTCAAAGAGAAAATTCTGAATCTAGCCTGCATATATAATATTCTTACTAAATTATAATAGCAATAAATTCAGATATAGGCATACATAGGTTTCTTCAGAACATGAATCCTGAAGTAGTACATGGTCTCCCCAAATCTAGTTTTTCCTACATGTTATCTGTTACCATGTGAATGCGGCAGTGTTGCTTAACACCCCTCCTTTCCTTTGTAGGAGATATTGTTACCACGTAACATTGTGGAGGTGGGTTTGTTGTAGTGTTTAAGTGCTTTGCATTATGTCTCATGCAGAAAACTCACTCAATAATTATATCTACTTTTTATTATTAATAATGTTATGCCTACAATTAGTTGATATGACTCTGTGCCATACATTAAACGCAGGAGTCATTGTAGGTGACTTTGGTACTGCATTTCCAATTCAGTGATTCATGTGGGAGATTCAATTTTTAACTACAGGCTGTGTTGACAAAAATAAATTTTGAATTTACAAGTTGAAGAAATATCTTTTCCCTATGTGTCACTTGGAATTTCTAAAAAAGGATGCTATTTTTGTCCCTGAAAATTGCTGTCTAAAAAAGGGAGAAAACAGAGGAAAGATTCAATTATCTCTTGACCTGACATTTATGTATAAACTGAATTTTATTATATCAAATAAATATAACTATAAGGCTGGTACAATAAAGATATAACTATGTTTCAATAGTAGAAAAGACAAACTCATTTAACCAATTAACAATCTTTTGAAGAGCTTTTACTAGGAAGTTGGAAAGATGAATTGGTTTTATTCATAAAACAAAATTAATTTAAATAATTCATAGGAAATTCTAATTCTTTGTATATCTACATATTTAATGAAATATTAGTTCCAATACTTGATTAGTCACCTTCCTGAAAAAAAGTGGAGAGCTAAACTTCTGTTATGGAATTGTCTACGTTTACTATTTTTTTCTGTTGTTTTTTTTGTTTTTCTTTTTACTTTTGAAAACTTAGGCTGTAACAAACAGCTTTCCCACATTTTTGCATGTTAGTAGCTTTCTGGATTTGTTCTTTTTTAAAAAAGATTTTATTTATTTTTAGAGAGAGAAGGGAGGGAGAAAGAGAAGGAGGGAAACCTCAATTGGAGGCTGCCTCTCACACGGCCCCTACTGGGGACGTGGCCCACAACCCAGGCATGTGCCCTGACTGGGAATCAAATCAGGGACCCTCTGGTTGGCAGGCCAGCGCTCGGCCCACTGGGCCACACCAGCAAGGGCTCTGGATTTGTTCTGAACATTTTCTGTTCAAAAATTGCAAGAAAAACAAGCTTTAGTTGACCTCTCTGACTGCACTTTTGGATCAAACACCTGAAGATATCCAACAACAGCTGCTCTTAAAAACACCTCCTGAACACTCAGGACGGGCTGTCGGTGTTTTCCACAGGCGTGCTGTGTCTAGACTTAAGCCAGCCTCCTTACTCTAGTGGGTCACAATCAATTCATGGAGCAACTAAAACAGAACTTTGTATGAAAATAAGTTTTGGATAGATTTATTTCTTGACAAAGAATAATTTCAAAACTATAATTTGAAACCCTTAATGAAACATACTTATATAATTTATTTTAGGTATAAATTATATTCATTCTTCTAGAATAATTATATTTATTTTATATTATATGTGAGAGTGTTCTCACATATAAAGTGCAATACATATCAATTTTTAGTTATATGGTTAGTTTTTTCTATTCTATAATTTTTCTTAATTCAATAAATATTTATTGATTATTTAATAGATAAATCACATATTTTCTTGCTACAGCGGTAGGAAGAAAAATCACATTAATTTTTTTTCTACTAAGATACTTGCAATCTAGTAGATTTTGTGTGACCACAGTCCAAGAATACATTATTATTCAGGAAAACAAAAGCTAAGTTTAGGGCTTTGAATGTGAGTAAATGATACCTTTTCTGAGTATGTGATTTTTATATGTTTTTGCTTATTGGGAAAAGTGACCAAAAGATTGATTATATTACAGCTACATTTTTTTATGACAGTTTCTATCACTGAAGTAATGACTGTATCTCTCTGATTTGAGAAGCTGCTCAGTATGGAAAAAGTACAGGTTTCCAAGTCAGGCCTATCCTGTATCTTTCTAGTACTGGACATGGGAAGGGCTGTGCCCAGGCCTTGGACAGGTCACTTAACTTCACTAAACCTTAGATTCCTCATCTGAGAAAAATGGGGATAAGGACAAGCACCTTCTCTATCAAACAGTTATAAGGAATTAGAGGAATTAGATATAGAATGCACCTAGAATATTTCTCATGGTTAGTATTCAAGAAATTCTTAGCAGCAAACCAGGAGCTTATGGCTTGTACCTTGAAACTTTTTGAAAATATTTTATTTGACCTTCACTATGTCCTTAACACACACACACGCACACACATACACACACACATGATGAAACCAAAGGGCAGGCAGAGTATAGGCTGTTTACCCTGGTTTAATGAACTCTATCACTTTCCACTATCCCACACCGGGCACTTTATTCATTTATACTACCTGCCTGGCTTTGAAAGCATTGGTGTTTGCAACCTCCTTTCAAAGGTGAGTGATGAGAGATATTTTTCTCTTATGAAACTCTTCTAAACTACAACTACATAGAAATTATAATGCTGATAAGAATAGTTATTATATTTTAAAAGAATTCATGTGAAGGTTGAACACCTTCTGCCAGTACAAGGGATTCCCAATAAAAGAACACCCAGTATCAGATAATTGAGTTTTTTTCACCTATATGCAAAGACCATTGGAATCAAACAATTATTTTTACATCAGCAATAAGAATGGGGAGCTGTGGGTACTGGGCTCCACCCATGACCCTGGATTAAATAAGCATGAGTAAAATAGATGAGTGTTAAATGAGATGAAAAAAGCTAAATCTCTAGGACTAAGAGAGTAAAGAAACACAGAATGAACAAAAGTTCGAGAAATGGCCTTGGCGGTTTACTAGCCAGAAGTCTTGGTATTCCTTAACAGTGATATGGAAGAGAGGTTAAATTTATTTACGTTATAAATTCTGAGTTTTGGCTGCGAGGAGGAATTGAGATAAGGGACACATCTATAAACTGGTAATTCACATAAGGGTGTAGAGAGCACACTCTTTATCAGTGTGGTGGCAGAGCGATCTCCCTCTTCATGAATTGTGTGTCTTTTTTTGGCAGAGCAGACATTGTTTTAGGACACATTCTAATCCCATCCATGCCTTTTAATGTTTACATCAAACATCTATAAATATTCATTTTCTCAACAAAGATCTTTTTGAGCATCTATCATATGCTCAACAGTTATGTAGGTGATTCAAATGGATCAGTAAACAAAACAAGACAGAAAAATTCCAGCCTTTATGCATTTTTATGTACAATTGGAGAGGGAAGCATATGATAAACAAGTAAGTCAATAAAATAGATAGTGTTCCAGGTGGAATAAATTCTGTGAGATTAAAAAATGAGAGAAGAGGAAGAGTGTATATGTGTGTGTATATGTGTAAATAGGATGGACAGGGAACACTTCAATGAGAAAATGTTTGAGCAAAAGGCAGAGGGAAAAGAAAACATAACAGAACAGGCCTGGCTTGTTTAAAAGGTCTCCTTAGCTGAACAGAGTGGGATACAATGACACAAGGAGGTGAGTTCCAAAAAGTCAGTAGGATGGTAGTGGGGACAGCACGCAGCTCTTAGGCCCCTGTAGGACTTCCGTTTTAATGGAAGTACGACAGGAAATCATTGAAGAATTTTAAGCAGAAAGGTGACTTGAGCTGACAAATTTTAACAGATTACTCAGGCTACTGTGTTGATTAGAAACCATTATAACAACCCTTTGAAAGATCATCGTTCTGTGGAATAAGGAAAAGCCATGGAAGATATGAGAAGAGTTCACATTATGGAGATATAGTGAGGTTGCAAGTAAATAGGATTTACAACTGAATCAAATGCAGTGCGTGAGTGAGAAGGTACCAAGGACAGCGCCAAGGTTTTGGTTTGAGCAACAATAATGGGGCTGCCATCAGTTGAGATGTGTAAAACTGCAAGTAAGTCTGGCTTCCTGAGGGGATATCAGGAAAACAATCTTGAGGAATCTGATTTTCAGATACCCATTGGAGATTTAGATACAGGCACCTGAAAGTCAGGAGAGAAGGATAAGCTGGAGATTTAAATTGGGACCAAAAATCAATGGGCGCCATGAGACTGCATGAACTTAGGGAGCACAGGTAGATTGAGAAAAGAAGGCACTCCAAGACTGGGGAGGAAGCTGGTCCAGCAAAGGTGACTGAAACGGGAGTAGTAGGGAAACTGGAGGAAAATCAGGAGCATGTAGTGTGCTCATGGATAGGTGAAAAAGCACTCCAGGGAGTGATGGCTGGTCAAGTGCCTGAAAGAACTGAGAAGTGACCCTAGATTCAGCAACATGAGTTCAATGACAACTTGGATAAGAACAGTTTTGATGGGACAATGAATAAAAAATATGATAAAAGAGGCTCAAGAGAAAAATACAAAGAAAAGAACAGGGTACATAGAGTAGAGTCAACTCCAATAATAATGAGCTAATTCTATACAAAAGACATAAAAAGGATAAATATATGCAATTTTAAAAAATGTATAAAAATAGAAATAGTCACAAAGTAAAATTTTCATAAATACATTTTTCTTTTTAATTGAATAAACTGAAAAAATCTAAACTTTTTATCTTAGCTGGTAAGATAATTTAACAATGTTACTAATAAATGATCTCATTGTATATTTTGTAGTAACTTCCCAGTGCTCTCTTTTTAAAATATATAACATGATGTTAAATCTAGCAAGAACAGAATATATAGAAAGAGGAAGGTTCCCACATTCAAACTTATACATTCACACTCATAGACACAAACCCAAAATGAAAAGGGAAAACTTTCAACAATGTCTTTGAGTAGTCCCATATCTAAGAGCATAACAATTCATTATACATACATCTGGGGTTGTTTAAAATGAACAGCTCAAACAACCTAGGTGCCCATCTACAAATGAATGGATCAAGAAACTATGGTACATTTACACAATGGAATTCTACGCAGCAGAGAGGAAGAAGGAGCTTATACCCTTTGCAACAGCATGGATGGAACTGGAGAGCATTATGCTAAGTGAAGTAAGCCAGGCAGTGAGGGACAAATACCATATGATCTCACCTTTAACCGGATTATAACCAACAAAAGCAGAAAGCAAGCAAAACATAACCAGAGACACTGAAATTAAGAACAGTCTAACAATAGACAGGGGAGAGGGGGGAGGGGACAATGGGGAGAAGAGTTTTCAGGAATCACTGTAGAGGACACATGGACAGACTTAAGGGGAAGGAGGGAGGCTGGGGGGGAGGTGGGACGGGAGGGGAGAGGATGCAAATAACTGTAATTAAACAAAAAAAATTAATAAAATAAATAAATAAAATAAAATGAACAGCTCAAAATTTTTTTAAATCTTTAAAAACTGTAGACACTTTTTATTATATCTGAGACTCAATATCAAAATTTCTTTTCATATGTATTTAAAGTAAATAATTTTTGTTTTAGTGAACAAGTTTCGTAATTAATGTAATGCATTCCACATGATAGTCCTTTGAGATGTAAAGAGTATTGCCACCAGGGGCGATTAGGGAAAAAGCATCTCAGAGAGAGCGTTTTGGAAGTAAAGACAAAGTATTATGAATCGCTTACCTCCCTAATGTCCCTTTGATATTTAGTGTTCATTTCTTCTGTTTTAATGAGATCCTTCCTTGCTGTCTCTGCTTCTTGTTCTACCTCTCCCACTCGGGAAGAAAGGGCCGCTAAACGTTCTTTCATTTGGGCCATTTCGTAGTTTTGCTTTTCAAGCAATTCTTGTAGTTCGACTATTTGACTGGTTTCATCAGTTGAGTCTATAGAACCATTGGATAAACGCTGTAGGAAAATAAAGAGAAAGGAGACTCAGGATTTTCTTCATCTTTAATTTAAAGTTCACAGATTTAAAGAAATGAAACTGATACAGCTTTCACACCGCAGAGTTCTTCAAACTTAAAGAAATGAAACTGATACAGCTTTCACGCTGTAGAGTTTTTCACAGAGAAGGAAGAACTTTATGAAGAGAGTTAATTTGAGTTAAACAAAATTTCTGAGAAAAACTCTTAATTGATATTAGAATGGAAAGGTAGATCTGTAACTTTCAAACAGGTTAACAGAGGCATTTGAACTGAGAGGTCAATATTTATTATACACAGCTTCACATGAAACACCAGTGCATCCAACATTTATTAAGTGGAAGCTATTATGTTATCAATTTTATATAAAATTTATTATAAATAATACTATATTACGGTAAGAAAGTATTTTAAAATTAAATAATAGTAAGGACACAGAAACTATGTAATATTTTCTATTTTTATTCAAGATTCCGTGTGCATCTGCAAGTTTTATTTTCAATGACACTCAGATAAAGAACAGATAAACCATTTTTTTGTTGTTGTTCCCACTGTGGATGTGAGCCAGCTGGAACAAAGTCATGGCATAGAAAAATTTTGATCTCTATATTGCTAGCAACATAAAAGTCACAAGTGCATACGACCCATGGAAAGGAGGCGAAAATAATTACTGAGTACTTTGAGACTGACTTTTCCCCTTCTGAAGGGGCTGCCTGGAAGCCAAGGTGACCTGCGCCTTCAAAAGCGTGGCTTACAGCCCAGCTGCACTGAAGGAATTTTGTGGTAAAGATGGTGAAACAACTGAAGAGAAATAAGTGCCAAGAGAAAAAGAGAACCATGTTGAAATAACAAGATGAGTAGAAGCAAAAAAATAGAATCAATTTCATTATAATGTTTGTTTAGAAAACATGAATTTGTTCCAACACTAAAGACATAGTAAAACAATTTGATCATACACAAATTTTGTGTTTCTTATGTGTTATTTCATTTCTGAAAATCACTGGCTAAATTATTATACATGTATTATACGTAATTAGTTAATTATACATTTTTAGAAGTACATGGACACTACTATGCAAAACGAATATTTGGTCGAGTTCCCTCCTCTCACCTGCCCCAAGGAGCTATTATCCTTGCAGTTAACAATTTCTCCCCAGATTTATTGAGATATAATTGAGTGATAACTGTATAAGTTTAAGATGTACAACATGATGATTTTATTTATGTATTTATTGTGAAATGTTTACTAAAAAGTTAGCTAATGCATCCATTACTTTCTATAGATACCATTTTGTTAAAAAGATACCTTTTTTTTGGTAAGAAAACATTGAAGATCTACTCTTTGAGCAATTTCAAAATATATAATACAGTATTATTAACTACAGTCATCCTTACAGCTGGTAATTTAACTTTTATTATGAACATTTTTCTCAACTCAATTTGTACATTTTGACACCTCTCTTCCCATGTTTTCATACCTATACCATAAGTTCTTGATTCTCTCCTAATGATTTTTTTCTTATTATAATACATTTTATTTTCTATTTTTAAAACTTTTTGAAAGTTGCTAACCCTAACCCATAGGCAAAACAGAGTTTATAGCTTAAGTAAAATCAAGTTAACCATGTTCTAAAATGAGAAATCAACACTCCCAAAACATTCACAATTTCTAGGAGAGAATTTCAAAATTATCTGACAAAAAAGTAAATCTTGAAGTTATCAGACAAGGACCCTTAAGCAGCTATTATAACTATGCTCATTGATGTAAAGAAAATTATGCTTGCAATGAATAAAAGGAGAAAATATTTCAGGAAAGAACCTGACAATAAGAAAAAAGGTCCAAATGAAAATTCTAGAATATAAACATAGAATAAAAATTCACTGGATAGACTATAATAGAGAAGAAAAAAGAAAGGGTAAGTGACCTTGAAGGCAGATCAAGAAAAGTAACTTATCTTTAGAAGAAAGAAAAATAGTTGACAAAAAATAAAGAACCTCAGGGATGGATATCAGCAGTTAAGAGCCCAGTAGTAGAGGAGAGAACTGGGAAGTAAAAGGTATTTGAAGAGCTTACTTCAGAGCAAATAGAAAATTCCATTTTTGATGGTGAATCTTTATAAATAGATTTATAATTGTTCCCAGTTTATATTTTTAAAAAGGGTCACCTAGAATAATGTGAATTATTTGTATAATTATTTCATGTCTTTGGAGTTTGTGCCAAGTGATGGATATTTAATGATTAAGAAAGAGTGCCAGGATAAAAATGCTAGAGCCAGAAAAAAAAAAGAGATTTGAAGAAATAACACCCCAAATCTTTCCAAATGTGGTGAAAGATCTGCCTTCAAGTTCACTTACATTTTCTTTTAGTTTAAACCTCAGTCTATCCCGAAGGGGTCCCTAGAAATATCTTCACATCATTATTTTTTTTTTTGTAAAATTTTCCAAAGAAACATTATTTTCCTTATGGAGCACTCCCCAACTCAAAATTATATATGTGTCAGGACCAACAAAATCTGAATTCATGTTGGATATTCAGACAATACTAAGTAGCATAAACAGACAGTTGAAAGGCATATTAGAAATGAAAATTACAAGCTAGTTAGTAAATCCTCTTTAGCATTTACAATAATACTAAACATCTCTTGAATGATGAGTGTCATTTAGAGAGCACTTCCACAAATTAAATTAGTAACATTCAAACTAACATTCACTAAATCTACAGTCTTGATTAATGTATAGTATGTTAAAGACCTTATAATTATGTATATGTCAGTGATTAAATATGTCATGAATAATATTTAAACTCATTTTCTTCTGAAAGGTAAGATACAGCAAGAGGCTCTCTGGTTCTCTCCTAATGAATTTTAGATAGATCTTTTTTGTCTTATGTATATTAATTTTTATGGTTTATTAATCTTTCTATAGAAATAGGAAAAAGTGGGGCCAAAGAGTAGAAGTTAGGAATTTATCTTACTATTAATTAAATTCAGATATTAAAGGCACAGGTATACTTAAGGCTTATCAGCATTTAAGAAGTAAATACTGAGCAGTTCAATTCCATATTTGAAAATAGTTCTATATAATTTTATGTTTAAGGATGAATTATTGATTATCTGGTCAAAGAACTTACACTAATATTTGCAATCATAATATAAGGAATCTAGCACTAATTCTTTGGAGGATTCAGAAGAATCTATAAAGTGGGAAGTCTAATAAAACATATTTTATTCTGTGAGAAAAGAAATCTAGTACTAAAGAAATGTAGAACTAAAAAAAAACACAAATTGAGACAGGTAATTTCATGAATATCAACAATGTATTAGGGTTAAAGAAATGTACATATAGAAAGAATGACCAAATCAATTAATGATTTCATAGGCCAATAATAATGTCTATTTGTGATTATATGAGTAAATCTTAGACAAGGCACTGATCCAGAGAGGGATTTTGGAAGGCTTCAGTGAATCTGATGCTCAAAAAATATTTCCTAGCCCTGGGTGGTGTGGCTCAGTGGATTGAGTGCCAGCCTGTGAAGCAAGGGGTTGCTGATTCAATTCCTATCAGGTCACATGCCTGGGTGTGGGCCATGTCCCCAGTAAAGGGTGTGCAAGAGGCACAAAGTAGGGGGCACACATTGATGTTTCTCCCTCTTTCTCTTTCCCTTCCTCTCTAAAAACAAATTTAAAAAAATTTTTCCTTTCATTCCATGAGATTGCCATACTCCTCATTTTAGTTCAAATCCTTAAATTTGAATTTACCTCCAAATTCCCAAAAACAAGCTCCTACCCTTTGCGACAGCATGGAGAGCATTATACTAAATGAAATAAGCCAGGCAGTGAAAGACAAAAACCATATGATCTCACCTATAAGTGGAATCTAATCAACAAAACAAACAAGGAAGCAAAATATAACCAGAAACATTGAAATAAAGAACAAACTGACAGTAACTAGAGGGGAGGTGGGAGGGGTGACAGGTGGGGAGGGGGAAGTGTCGGCAAGGAACATGTATAAAGGACACATAGACAAAGCCAATGGGGGTAGCCTTGTTGGGATGGGTGGGAGGTGGTGGTGGGTGGGAGGTGGCAATGGGTGGGGCGGGGGGCATGGTGGGGAAAATGGAGACAGCTGTACTTGAACAATTAAAAAAAAGAGAAAAAATAAAACACACTTCAAAAAAAAAGAGAAAGCAATAACAATAAATGTATGTAAAATAATACCCTGGAATATAATAATCAGTTTTGTGTCTAAATATAAATAAATAAATAATTGAATTTTTAAAAAATCCCCCCAAATGACTGTATCTTTCATTAGAATAAAAAAAAGTAATAATAACAGCTAACACTTTGCCCTGGCTGCTGTGGCTCAGTGGATTGAGCACCAGCCTGGGAACCAAAGGGTCCCTGGTTTGATTCCCAGTCAGGGCACATGCCCGGGTCCCCTGTTGGGAGTGTGTAAGAGGCAACCGATATTGATGTTTCTCTCCCTCTCTTTCTCTCTCCTTACCCCCTCTCTAAAAATAACAGCTAACATTTTTTGAGTATTTGCTTACCCAAGAATATGTAGCTGATGAATTTTTGGCTTTAGGCATGCATGGGTTCACAAGTTACTTCATTTTTTTAATCCTTATTAAGTTCTGACTATGTTTTAGGCACTGTTCTAAGTGCATTATAGGTATAAACTCTTTTACGTCTATAATGACCTACTGGATACACAAAAGGATACCGAAGCACAGAGTGTATTTTGCTTAAAGTCTCACTACTAAAAGGTAGTAAAGTTAAGGTTCCCTTCTGAACCGTGACATTATTATTATTCCAGTGTCATATTGTTAAGAGTCTACTTTCTCTCTCCCTTCTTTTGTCCATTCATTGTTTCATTTAGTCATTTAGTCACCAAAACTCTACTGTCTGGCCTCTACTATAATTCAAACACTAGGTGGGATGCTTAGAATATGAAATTTCCTGCCTGCAAGTTATATAATGTGGAAAAAAAGAGTGAATCAAATCAATTAACCAAACAATTAACAAAATAAGGTTGAGAAAGCATGTACGCACTGGGTAGTTCGCAGGCTTCACATTATGACTTTTGGACATTTTGGGTCTATCTACACTGCTTCTTAATCTCCATACTGCTTTCCAGCTCTCGGAAATCAGAACTGACCTCAGATAGCAAATCTAGTTCTATAAATAACCACAGTTTTTTCTTTGACTTGAGATTCTCCTGTACAGAATTCATAGCTCTTATTTTTAATTCCACAGTGATTTAAATCTGTTTTATCACATATAAACCATCTGTTTACAATCACTATAAATCTAAAGCCTAGGAGAAAATAGAAGTTATATTTGTACTACATATGAATTATTCTCAGCCATGACCACACATTAGAACCCTTGGCATGGTTGAATAAAACTATAGAATGGCTCCTACTCTAGACCATATCCATGGTGAGGTCCAGACATGCACATAATTTTACTCCCTAAGCAATTGTAACGCTTAGTTGGAGTTAAGAACCACAGACGTATATTATTCAGGTACTTCTCTAACCACTTTATCTAATTTAGTCATCAAACATGAAAGATTGATATAAAAAGGGAAAGAGTTTAAAGTAGTAAAATAATAAAATGATTGTTGTAGTGAAGATAATAAGATATAATAGACCCCTAAATTAGTATTCTTTATTCTAGCATTAACTAATTAAGTTTTTTTAAATTAATGTTTCAAATTGAAAGACTTGATTTTATCTCCTATTCCTGACAAATTAGAAGAAATAAAGTCTTTAACAGACTTGACCGTGTCACGGCCTCTGTGAATAATGCTGCAATGTACATAGGAGTGCATATATTTTTGTGAATCAAGGTTTTCAAATTTTTCATGTACTCAGAAGAGTTGGATCAAGTGGTATTTAACTCTATTCTTAATCTTTTGAGAAACCTCCATACTGGTTTCCATGGTGGCTATACTAGTTTACATTCCCACCAAGCAGTGAATGAGGGTCCTTTATTCTGCACAATCTCTCCAAAACTTGTTATTACTTTTCTTGTTGACAATAGGTATTCTAGCAGGTGTGAGGTGGTACGTCATTGTAGTTTTGACTTTAATTTTCCTAATAGTTAGTGAAGCTGACATCTTTTCATATAGTCCCTGTCGGCTGTTTGTACTCCTATGTTCATTGCAGAATTATTCACAGTGGCCAAGACATGAAAACAACTGAAATGCTTTTTGATAGATCATGGGATACAGAAGATGTGGTACATATAAACACTGGAATACTCAGCCATAAGAAAAGGTGAATTGCTGCCATTTGTGACAACACAGACGGACTTTGAGAACATCAGGCTAAGCAAAATAAGTCAGACAGAAAATGTTAAGAACCACATGATTTCACTCACATGTGGGATATAAAACAGAAAGCAACAAATGAACTAACAAGAAAAACAAACAATCCAAAACTCATAGTCACAGGTAACTTTATGGCGATTGCCAGAAGGAAGGGGGCTGAGGAGGCTTGTGAAGGGTTTCAAATATATTTTGACACATGATGATTTGACTTCGGGTGGTAGGCACACAATGCAATATATAAATCATGTGTCATAGAAATGTACAACTTGAAATCTATACAATCTTGTTAACCATTGTCACACCAATAAAAAAAGGAACACAAACAAAACAAAACAAAAATAATAAGAGAGTTGACCAAATATTAACTGCTTAGAAAATGTCTAGACCAGATGATTTCTTATAGTTACTTCTCTATTAATAATTTTATTATTTAACACAGATATTTTCATAGTCGTTATAAAGCAGTAAATTCCCAATAATTTTATTTAATGGAAATATCCAGCTGATAGACTTTTACTTCTCAGTTATTTAGTTTAATGTGGTCAACAGTGTTTTGTTAATAAATATAAATACTAATTATTTTCACAGAAATTATAAATCATTTTAAATTTCCACCATCTTCAGAGCAAGAATATCTTCATCAGAAGAACAGCTGTCATTTTGAATTTCTGATAGTCTCATAATGTTGATATTAAAATACAATTCACTCACTACAACTTATGCACGTGGCTTGATAGAAATATATTTTATAGTAGCTTAACTCTACGTAATTAAACACAAAAATATTGATTTAATGTTAATGTTAATTTTGATTCTTGATCAATGTTAATAATACTCAGAAATGTAAGAAACAAAAAAATATTTCCTATATTACAACATGAAATAAATATATTGAATGATTAATGTGGGAAAACATTCATCAGTAATGTGTTTAAATGATCTGTATAGTTAGAAGATATAAGGAAGTGAAGTATCTGTAGCAAGGGATTTATTTTTGTTTACAATTGCAAATCTTCAAATATTTCTGACTTCCAATCAAGATGGCTGCACAAGTAAACACACCTTGCCTCCTGGCACAACCAAACCACAATTACAACTAAACTACAGCACAACCAGCACAAAGAACCATCAGAAATCAAATTGAATGGAAGTCTGACTACTACGGAATTAAAGAAACTATATCCATCCAGACTGGTAGGAGGGGCAGAGACACAGAACAGGCTGCTCCCACAACCACATTTCATGGATAAAAATTTGGGAGGGATATCTTGGGAGTGAGGGGTCATATCCCCACACCAGGAACCCCCAGCCCAGGGTTCCAGTGCCAAGAAGATAAGTCCCCATAACTTTTGGCTGCAAAAACCGAGAACTGAGTTGGTAGAAGAAACTTCAGGAATCCCAAGCAGTTCCTCTTAAAGAACCCACACACGGACTTACTCACATTCACTCCCTCTGAGCTCTAGTACCAGGGCAGCAGCTTGAAAGGCACAAGTGGTATACAGAGAGAAACTGAAGTGTCTGGCATCATGGTGAGAGGTGGGGGACAGCTTTCTTCCACCAGAAAAAGTAGGCAGAGGCCATTGTTTCTTTACTGAATCCTTTCCACATACCCCACATATCTGGCAAGCAAGTATCATATCTGAGACTCCATCAACCTGGCTAACATTTTTTGCCCCACCCTGGTATTACCCTGAGACTCCATCCTACCCAACTTATGGGCCCACCCAAGTTGTTAACAGTTCTTTTTCCACATGAATGGCTGGCCTTAGCTAATGCTTCACAACATCCTACATCCTCTCAAAAAGCAACAACCAACCTCAGTGAGTCCCTAGCCCACATACCACTTGCTAAGTGGCTCAAGGCCCAGCAGCAGCAGCAGCCAGCCTAGATCACAGCTTGACTTTACCTGGAAACCTCCAAGCCCAGCACAAGTAGCAGCCATCTCAGAGTGCGTTGTAGCCCAGGCAGTGTGGCCCCAAGCAAAACACAGGTGGGCATTACATTGGCCTACACCACCTGGGAAACCCAGAGCTTGTGCACCCAGTGAACATCTACAGATCATGTCAGGACATCGCCAACCTTTCTCCACAGTGAATCCTCCACAGAGGCCTGAGGTTGGTGTACAATGGTCACAGCTAGTCCTTGTAGCTGACTGACATGGTTAAATCCCTTCCATTGCCCTATCAAAAGCAATCAAGTCTCAATTACAAGAGGAAGGTGTACTCAGCCTACAAGGTGGGCATACCTTCAATACCCAGCTTGGAAGGTAGCAGATGCTGTGCCACTGGACCCAACAGGACACATACTACATTAGCCCACACTACCAAGACAGTGAGTCATAGCAGCTTTACCTAATACATAGAAATAAACACAAGGAGGCAGCCAAAATGAGGAGACAAAGAAACATGGCCCAAATGAAAGAACAGATCAAAATTCCAGAAAAACAACAAAAAAAAGGGATATTAAGAAATCTATCATATGCAGAATTCAAAACACTGATTACAAGGATGCTCAAGGAACTTAGTAAGGACCTCAACAGTATAAAAAAGACCCAAACAGAAATGATGGATTCACTAACTGAAATAAAGAACAATTTACAGGGAAGCAACAGTAGAGTGGATGAAGTTGAGAATCAGATCAATGATTTGGAATAAAAGGAAGAAAAAAACAAGCAATCAGAACAAGAAGAAGAAAAAAGAATCCAAAAAACTAGGATCGTGTAAGCAGTCTCTGGGACAACCTCAAGCTTTCCCACATTTGCATCATAGGTATGCCAGAAGGAGAAGAGAAAGAGGAAGAAATTGGAAATCTATTTGAAAAAATAATGAAAGAAAACTTCCCTAATTTGGTAAAGGAAATAGACATGCAAGTCCAAGAAGCACAGAGAGTCCAAACAAGATGGATGCAAAGAGGCCCACTCCAGGACACATCATAATTAAAATGCCAAATGTTGAAGATAAAGAGAGAATTAAAAGCAAGAGAAAAGCAGTTACCTATTAGGGAATTCCCATAAGACTTCCAGCTGATTTCTCAAAAGAAACTTTGCAGGCTAGAAGGGACCAGAAAGGAATATTCAAAGTCATGAAAAGCGGGGACCTACAGCCAGGATTGCTCTACCCAGCAAAGCTATCATTTAGAATTGAAGGGCAGATAAAGAGCTTCCAAGACAAGAAAAAAGCTAAAGAAGTTCATCATCTCCAAACCATTATTATATGAAATGTTAAAGGGACTTATTTAAGAAAAAGAAGAAGATTTAAATTGAGAACCATAAAATGGCAATAAATACATATCTATCAACAATTGAATGTAAAAAACAAACTAAGCAAACAAGAACAGAGACAGAGTCATGGATATGCTCAGTGTTTTGATGGTTGCCTGATGGGAGGGGTGTTTAGGGGAATGGGTGAAGAGGTGAGGGGATTAAGAAGTACAAATAGGTAGTTGCAGAGTAGCCATTGGGAGGTAAAGTAAGATATAAGAAATGGAGTAGCCAAAGAATATGTACATGATCCATGGACATGAACAATGGTGTGGGGGTTGCTTGAGGGAGTGGGGGATGCTGAGAGAAGGGAGCAAAGGAGGAAAAATTGGGACAACTGTAATGGCATAATCAATAAAATATAATTAAAAATGTTTCTTTGTTTAGCTATAAAATGAAAAGTAACACTGAAAAGGATCTTCTTTCTTCCTGAAAGAATCACTAAGCAGTTCTTTTCTGATATGTAAAAATAATATAACTAAGCACCCTTGCCCCAGAGGAAGACTATTTCATGGAACCTGACAAATGTCTCTTGCACTGTGGAGGACAATTTGCTTAATTACAAGAAAACTTCAGGAGAGTGAGGAAAAACAAGACTGGTCTCCATTCGATTCTGAAGTTCAAGGTTATTCCTGATTCTCCATAGACTGATACATTTGACTGGGTCAGAAAGTTCTCCAAGAGTTCACAAGTAGAACTTACCATGAGGAAAGTAGGACTATGGACCGCATCCTGTGTCCAAGACCTGGCTTTCGTGGTTCCAGCACAAAGTCTGGAAGACCTTCCTAGATTAGTCACCTGGATGAGTTGGGGAACCTAACTGTGAAACTAAGCCTCAAACTAGCATAACCCAGACAAGGGGAAGTCCTCCCTGAGGAACCACTCTGACAGGGGACGACATTTCTGCTGGTGGAACTTGAAACCAGGTCCGTGGTTGTATGGCATGGATTTATTTAGCCTGTGCATCAGTGGGTCACTGCAATGACACACGGAGGGTGTCTGATTTTGAGGAGCCCCTATCAAATGATAGTCTGAAGACTCAAGAGAAGCAATAGCAGTTTAAGAATGGTTGCCTACCTTTTACCTTATCACATTTCCCAGTTCTTCCACAACATGGTTAAAAGAAGAACTGGCCCTTTGGCCTGATTAAACTTTGGGTTTATTGTTGTTATTGTTGTTGTTTTGCTAATTCAGGAAGAGCAAGAATGGCCCCAAGAGCACACTACCAGGTTTACTCTTAATGGGTCACTTGGATCCTCTGATACTCATGTTAAATAGTCAGAAGTGGGCTCAATGTGAAAGTAATCAGTATAGACATAACAATAATATATGTGAATCAAGTACAAGAACGTTTTGTTTTTCTAGTTTTCTATTTGCTTTAAATTTAATTTCTGTCAGAGAAACATGGAGATAGTTAAAATACAAAAATCAAAATTTTATTCCCAGTGAAATCCAATGATTCTTTTATGCTCAATAAAACCTACCACTTTAAGAAATGAATGTATCTTATTATTAATAATAACTAATAGAAGGCTTGTAATAGAAGAGAGATGATAATTTCGGTTACTATGGCAATCATTACAGTTAATGTTAAAACTTGAGTAGCATTATAATTAGCGTCTAGATCTTTAAAGCTTCTAAACAGCATTAGAAAGCCTTTTTAAAGCTTTATGAAGTTGAGTATGCTATTCTGACCCATGCTACTATATACTGTATTGAAGTTTTGAACATTGTATTTAACACTAAAGTCTTAGATAAAATATATAAAAATAAAGAAACATTTGCAGAGTTCTGAGCAGATGATTAACAGGTTCAGATTTATGTTTTAAAGTGTCAGTCTGATTCATGCTATGTTGGAAACAGACTGTAGAGAGCCCATGGGAGATGCAGAAGGATTGGGTAGGAGGTGATTACAATAATCCAGGTAAGAGATAATAAATAGTTGTTGAGATCAGAGTGATTAACAGAGTTAGTGAGAAGTGGCCAGATTCCAGATATGTTTTGAAGGTAGAACAAATAGAAGAGCTTTTGTATAGTTTGATGTGAGTTGTGAGAATTAGGGAAGACTTCAGGATGACTCCAAATTCTTTACCTTGAGCAACTGGAAAGGCAAGGTCTTCACCCTCTGAGATGAAAAATATGTAGCAAGTTTTGGGGGGAAATTAAGTGGAGATGCTCAATAGGCAGTTGGCTGTATGCATTTGGTTGTAGGGTCTGAACTGGAGGTAAAGATTTGTAAGACATTATCATACAAATAATCTTTAAAGCTCTGAGACTGACTGAAATCATTGAGAGAATACATGGAGGACCGAGCCCTGGGTCACTTGAATGTTAGTAAGTCAGGAAGATTCGGTTCCTTGTCAGGGCACACGCCTGGGTTGCAGGCAAGGTCCCCAGTGGGGTGCACGCAAAACGCAACCACCCACTGATGTTTCTCTCCCCCTCTCTCTCCCTTCCCCTTTCTCCAATAAATAAATAAATAAAATCTTTAAAAGAAAAGAAGTCAGGAAGAAGAATACGATTCAAGATAGGAGACTGAGATGGAACTACTGGTAAAGTAAGAGAAAGGGAGTGTGATTTACTGTAATGTAAATGGGGAAAAAAAGTGAATCAAATAGGAAACAATGATTAACTGTATCAGATACCGCTCAGACATCAATACAGCAGGGACTGCAGACCGCCCATAGTATTTAGCAGTATACATGGATGATGACGCTGACGGGAGCCGTTTCTGCGGTGTAGTGGCACAAAGACCTAACTGGAGTCTGTTTATAAAAGAATGCAAAGAAAGTGACTGGAGACAGTGAGAGGACAGCCCTTTTTGAGGAGCGTTGCTGCAAAGGGGAGTAGAACATAGAGTAAGGTCAAGAGAGAATTTTTTTAAGTAGAAATAATTTTGTATGTTACCGATAGAGAAGAAAAAGAAAAAAATTAATGAATTTTTTAATTGAAAAAAAGAAGAATGCCGTAGATAAATGGTGATAGAAGGAGACCTGCCTTGGAGCGGTACACACACAATACAGTGTACAGACGATGTGTTGTGCAGTTGTGTACCTGAAACCTATATAATTGTGTTAACCAACGTCGCCCCAGTAAATTCAATTAAAATTGCTGAATTTTACTTTATTTGGTATACTTTACTAGATGACTGCTGAAAACATCAACACAGGTGTAACAAAGCTTGCTTTGTCTAAGGTTTATTTTTGAAAATTTTTAAATCTCATGCCTAGTCTAATAAGCTTTTTCATCCTCTAAGATACATAAGCATATTTAAGACTTTTCTTAAATACTCATATTTTGAAATCCACGAAATAAGATATGTTATATGTTGCTCTTTTTATACCTGTACTCGCTTTTTTAAAAAGACATATTTATTTATTTATTTTTAGACAGAGGGGAAGGGAGGAAGAAAGAGAGGGAGTTGTGCAGTTGCCTCTCACACGGCCCTGCTGGGGACCTGGCCCACAACCCAGGCATGTGCCCTGACTGGGAGTCAAACCGAGACCCTTTGGTGCACAGGCCAACACTCAATCCACTGAATCACACCAGCCAGGGCTACCCATATCACTTTTAATATTTGTACATTTGTTACACTATTTATCTCCGTTCCTGCTGTTCACGAGCTAGATGGCTTTCAGCCAGGAATCTTTGCTCTACAAACCTCATGGTGTTATTATAGGGATCAACTAAAACATCTTACATAAAAACACTTTGAAAAATTGTAAAGGATTTTCTACCAGTTATTTATCTTGTTCCTACTGGTGTGTAGCCCCTTTGCTAAATGAGGTTTTCGGCTCCTATAAAACTGATATGGGATAACTTCATGTACATAGGGATGAACCATGGAACAGCTTAATCTTGTCTCTTCTGGGCCCTTTTCTAGCCACAGACGTTCAGGCCACTCCAGCTATGTGCGTCTAGGGCTATACTAGTATCTTCTCTTTCCTGGGAGGTGTACCAACCCCTACATGGAAAATTCATAGATCCCACTCTCTTGTTTAGTTTCACTGCCTGGAAATTGAATTGAAAAATAAAAGAGAAGTATATACTTTATTATGTTATTATGAGAAATTAGATCACAACATACAGGATCAATGCACAGAACAAAATATTGTTAGCTCTATTCAGATGTAAATCAATCCAAATGATAACTACCTCTGATACAGACAAGATATGGGCTTAATCAATAATGCATAAAATAAGCTACACTTGACAAAGACTGAATTTCTGTGAGAACAGTTGCTGGCGGTAGTTGACACGTGGTGAGGAAGGCATACATATGTGGTTAATACACTGGAGACATTCCTATGGATGACGGCTTTAAGCTAGAACTTCTCAGAGGTCTTTAAAAGAATAGTGTCTGTAATTAATGATGTCATTAGTGTTTTAAAAATAGATATGTGATACATTCCTAAGGCAAACATTTAAATGTATAGCTAACATAATTTTATTACATAAGCCCGTTAAAGCCCTGGAGACCAGCTAAGGTCTGTCTGGTCAGAAAGCCTTGGCTTCCAGGGACCTGGCTTGTGGTAAGAAAGGGTGGTGGTGTCAGGCATGGGTGTGTGATTTTTTGGGGGCTCATGAACTCCTCACCTGGTGGAGAGAAGCACACAGGGCTTAAGCTAGACTTCATAAATTGTGGGCTCAGAATGCAGAGCCTTCATGCCTGGTTTAAGAGCCATATTCATAGTGATCCAAAATTTTGAATGTCACTGACTTGGAGAATTGGTTCAGAATAAAAATTAACTGCAAGAATTTGTGGGGGAAAAATTAAAGAACAGGCAAAGGATTTAAACAGGCACTTTTCCAAGGAAGACATACAGAGGCCCAGGGACATATGAAAGGATGCTCAGCATCACTAGCCATTAGAGAGACGCAAATTAAAAGCACAATGAGATACCACTTAAAGAATTTTAAAAAGTAGTCTTGAATGTAATAAAATAATCAAATCTAGGAAACAAATATGTATAATTATGAAAGAATAAATGATTAGAAAAAAATCATTTTGGGTTAGCATGGATTTTTAAACATCACCAAAACACCTAGAGAAATCATACTGGCATGAAGGAATATAAATGCACAATATTCTCTTTTCTGGAGGTCAGAAGATGAGGGTTCTGGTCCTGCTTTGGCCAAATAAGTCATTTAATCTTCCTAAGTCTCAATTTCATTATCTCTAAAATTACAAGAAAAATCTCTACATACTTTGGAAGTCTGATATGTGAAAAATATGACACCCACTAACTGTAATGCAAATAATTGTTTAAAAAGTATCTAATCAGCGTTCTCCCATGTTTAAAATACTACTTACTATGTCTTCCCACTGCTCTGAGGATAAAATCAGAGTCCCACCATGACCTACACAGACTTAAATGACCTGGCCCCTCTCACAGTTGGGTCCTGGCCCCTGCTGCGCTCTCCCTTGGCCACTAGGCTTCAGTTTCCTTGTCACCTCTCCTTCCAGAAAATGTATCAAAGAAGCTCTTTCCTATCCTTGGTGCACCTTGGTACACTTAGTGCTTTCTTTGCTTCAGAAACTCTAAGCTGTTCTGTATGGTTGACTTCTTGTATCCTTTCAGGTCCCAGGTCAAACCCCGACTCCTAAGGAAGGTCCTCCCTTGCCATGTCTATCAATCGTTCTCCCGCCTGCCTTGCACCTACCTCTTGATCACATCCACTCCTTTTAAATAAAATTTTTTTTTCAAGTAATCCAAGTCATTGACTTTATTGACTGTCATCAAATATATGTAACATAAAATGTACTATTGTAAGCATTTTAATTGTACATTTTGGTGAATGGAATATATTCACATTGTGGTCCATCTCCCACCAGCAGCCATCTGCAGAACAGTCTCATCGCCCCAAACGGAAACTCTGAATCCAGACACTGACTTCTGAGTAACCAGTGTAACCAGGCACTTTACAAAACACTCCTACTAGTTACAGTAGTTTACAGTAGCTTTTGAGATACATACCTGCCTTTTGGCTCCCTTTACTCATTACATGCACGTGTTTATTGCCCGTGCCCTCATCTGTCTTGTTCGTTACTCTGACCTAGCCTAGAACAGGACCTATTTCCTAGCACCTTTAATAAGATCATCTCTAAATATTTACTTTAAAACGATGAACATGAAAGCCTATATTAAGAAATATAACCACACTGTTTAATACTTGTAATCAATGTGCCAAGATTTTTCTCATGCATAGTCAGCGCTTCTATTCCTCACAACAAAGCTGTAAGACAGGAGGGAGTCTTTCCCTGTGACTGATGTTCAGGGAGGTTGAAGCCCAAGGTCACGCACTGCTAGTAATCTGCAGAAATGGGATTTGCATAAAGGTCTGCTGACTTCAAACAAGTCATTATTCCACGCTGCCTCTCTGACACTCCCAGTCAGAAATAATTTATCTCTTCTTTAATCTCTAGTATCATTTTGACTCCACTTTATCATTTTTTGCAATTATTAATTGGGGCATGTTTATTTCTCACTCTAGTTTTCTAGTGAATTTATTACAGGGCCTGTGTCTTCTGAGTCTCCACCACTGTCGAACATTACACTTATCCACGTCGCCTAGTAAACATTTACAGCTGGAAAACATAATCGAAGTGCATAATATACAAGTCAGGAGCATTATTCTCTCTTTTACTGGAGTAGCATGTTTATTGAAAATAAATTTTCACATAACGATCCTCTAGAAAGTAATACAAAGTTATTGAGCTCAGTTCTGAATTCTTAGTGAGATAAAATTTGGAGTTCTGAAAATTTTTATTATCCTAGGAATATTTATGCTTTTCTAGAACAACTGATTCAATTTATGGCATACAGAAACATTTAAACTTAATTCAGTTCAGCTTATATTTTTTTCACATTTTGTTTTTAAAATGTTAATAATTATGCAACTTTTCTATGAGTAAAAAGGCCTGTTTTAGAGTGTGCTTTTATGAGACTATTTTTGTCAACTATTTTGTCAGCAGAGTTCTCAAGCCACTGATACAAAACATCTCCTGATGGCTAATAACCCACCCAGACTATGTAATTTAAGTGACGTGACTGCCGTAAACAAAGTGTAATCCATGTGACTGGGGTTCATGAGTCACTTTCTGACGGCTCCATAGCACCTAACTATAGTGTGGTGTTTTTCCCTCCAACAACCACTTTGCAATTTACACACTAATACGACAGTCATCCTACGCTGCTAACTTTCATCACATAGACGCTCCCCAAATACCATGCTCTTTTTCTCTGTTTGAATATGCTTTGTAAGCAGTTCTCAATAAAATCTAAGTGTTAAAATTTAAATTACAAATCAGTGATATTGGTTATGCTTGATATACTTTAAATAATCCTGTTATGGAGGTACTTTTGAAAATATGTTTTATAATGTTATATGTGTGTATTTGAGGAATATTTACATAAGGATGATAAAGTGCTAATTAGAATGTTATTTCATATTTTATCAGGAAATGTCAGCAGTCGGGAGATGAAATAGCTCTGGGGGTCTAATGTGCACCATGGTGATCAAGTTAAAAAGAACGTGTTGTGTATTCGAGAATTGCTGAGTAGATCTTTAATATCCTTACAGCCTTCCCCACACAAATGATAAGTATGTGAGGTGATGAGTGTGTTAATTAACCTTACTGTAGTAATCATTTTATAATTTATCCATGCATCCAGTTGTCACATTGTACATCTTACATTTATATAATTTTTATGTGAATTATATCACAATAACCCTGGAAAAAAGTCAGATCAAGAGTTGTGTTATAAATAAATCTTTTGAAGTACTTTTGTGAATCATCTCAGGTGATTTCAGGTGTTTCATATGAGCTAAAACACAGTTTACTTTCTTTTAAATTTAAAATATATAAATATATACATATATGCATGGCATATTTTAGGTTCAATTTTAGGATAAGGGCATAATGTATTAAACAATATTAGTATATCATTATTCCAAAGCATTTGGAAATCACCCTCCCTATAATTATGGGAAACTGAAAAAAGAATATCAATAATAACAATGTTTAAAAATCTGTAGTTGTATCCCTAAAAAAAAGGGTGAGTAAGATAGCAATGTCACGATTTTTCTTCTACTCTGGCTGGAATGCCTTCGCCAAGAAATGGAAGGCAAAGAAAGTTAGTTAAAGACAAGTATTTTCTGTCACCAACGCTCTGTGGAGTCCAAAGGACATAAACATTGATTATGCATAGGTCCCTAGTCCCAATTCTGTAGACGGTTTCTGAAAATTAATCTGACATGAATTTTTACATTCTACAATGTCTGGATATTTAGGATTTATCTTAAAGAAACAATATTTGAAAAAAAAAATTTGTGTGAGTACTCATCTTTCCCAGAAGTACTAGAAGAATTCTTTAGCATCAAATAGATTTTTTAGAAAATAAACAAGATCTGAAGTTTTTATGCCTTTGAAAGCCATATTTCTTTAACTCTAGTCTGGATGAGCATAAATACAACATTGTTATAGAAAACAATATTTTGTAGATTTCTAAGAAAAAAGACCGGATGACTATAAAGTCCATTTTCTACCAAATGAATGTGATTCTATAATGAAAATAAAACAGTAATAAAATAAAATGAAATGAAATAAATATAATATAAAATAAAATAAATGTAAAGGAAATAAATATAATGCTCATAAAATAAAATGAAACTGTAATAATAAATTCATGTTAGTTTTCTACACCGAGTTTCTTGTGCAAATGCCTTATTCTAAAGTGGTTGGTAGCTTATTTACTGAATTAATGGCAACTTACTTATCTGAAAGAAATAATATTTATTTAGATTTGAAATACAGCTCATGAAATTTAGCTGTCAGATTATACTTTGTTTTTAATACTTAGTTTTTTTTTTTGTTTGTTTGTTTGTTTTTTTTTTTAAGATTTTATTTATTTATTTTTAGAGAGAGGGAAAGGGAGGGAGACAGAGAGGGAGAGAAACAGCAATGTATGGTTGCTTCTCACATGGCCCTCATGGGGACCTGGCCTGCAACCCAGGCATGTGCCCTGACTGGGAATCGAACCGGGACCCTCTGGTTCCCAGCCCGCGCTCAATCCACTGAGCTACACCAGCCAGGCCTTTAATACTTAGTTTAAGATTTCTATAAAATACGTGGATAAAAGTTAGAATAATGAAGCCTTAAATAAAAAGCTCTTTGTTTCTTAGCCACCAGAATTGATGGTGGTCCCAGGAATTAGTCTGGTTTATTTGGCTTCCTTTGCTTTTTCACCTGAATTTGGAGACATAAGAAACCCCTCCATTTGTTTCAACTGGGTAAGAGAGAAAGTTCTCAATTTATTTTCTAGTAAAAGGTCTTGTGCTATTTGTTTTGCAGCTTCTTAATCTCTATGTTTTAAAACCTCTTGACATTTATAATGACACCAATTTATCTACTTGATTCATGTGAGCTTGGTAACTAAAGAGTTCAACCACTCAAAGGTAAAGTGTGTGAAAGGCAAATATCCAGGAGAGTGTCTGAGCCTCTTGCACAGGGCATGCACTGGCTGTGTGATCTTGACCAGATTCCAGGCCTGCCAGCTGTTAGCCGTCCTCCTCTCCGCCCAGCAAGCACTTCAGCAGAGAAGAGGGCTCGGCAGACCGCTGGTTTCCTCGGCCGTGTCTAAGCCCCACTGAAAGGAGAATCACTCCCAAAAAACCCAGCGAAAACAGCATGACCTTAAATATTCTTTTATGTAATTTATCATTAACAGGAGTATCACCAAGGCCTTCTCAAATAGAAAATACTGAATCAAATAAGAAATTATCAAACAATTTTTGATGTGATGTCACAGGATTTATTTGACAATTCTATATAATACCACTTATAAATAAAAACTATTGGTCTCGTACTTTGAATAGTCCAGGATATAAATTATTGATATAACTATTTCTATATGGATGCATTTAATCAGTGATATATATTCAATGAGTTAAATAATGGAATTATTTTAAGAGAATCAAGTTAAAAGTAAGTAATGAGAAATTGAAATATCTATACGCATAAACACACATTTTTAAGAGAATCAAATTGAGAACAATAAAAGAAAAGGAATCATCATTAACTGACAAATACAAATGTTTACTACAAAGATTTCATATTTCATATTCTTATAAAATAATATAGCAAGTAAACATTTTCATGCAAGATCCTGTGATATGGGCCATACCTTTTCATGAACTTTCTGGCCAGGTTCCATGCCTTCAAGATGTTCCGATTCTGTGGATCCCTCACTTGATGCCATTTTTCTTTGTATATGAACATTTTGTTCACGCAAGGCAACAATCTGTAAAATAAAAGCACTACGCGTTTAAAATCTAAAGTAGAGCAAAAAGTATAAAAATACTGAGTGTACTTGATTGTGGTTAAGAATTAATGAATACAATCAGGAAATAAACATTACATTTTAGTCATAGTTATTTCAAAAATATTTATTAAAATTAGATTTGCCTTTTGAATAATATTTATGATGTTTATGGGAATGTGAAACTTATTCTAAAATTTTTCCTAGCTGGAAATGTATCTAAATCAATAGCATTATCTATGTGTTGTTAAATCAGAAATAACCTTAAAAATTAATTTATGAAATGTGATAAAATTTGCATTGGTCTATATTTTCAAAGTATAAAAGAAACATAAATAAAAAGATCGAAAGCTGAAGGCTAATTATTAGCACATTCATTTACCCTAAGACATAGTGTATCTGCAATTTAAAAACTAGCAAACATATAAAAGCTGACGTAAATAACTGTGGCACTATCATGAATACTTATAATGAAATGGATCTCATTATCATTATTTAAATGGCCATTACCTTAGCACAGCTAGTCCAAATATAGTCGTTAATTATTAAAAAAAAAAATTTCTCCGAAGGCTATTCATTCCTGCAAATAGCTCAATTTTAAAGACATAATACTTCTAACTAAGCAAGATTCTCAGATAATTGTAGTTTAACTGATCTTGTTAATATACAAAGTGAAAAATAACATTCTAGCATTTTAATGGTGTTTTAAAATACACAGCTGACCCTTGAATGCCATGGATTTGAGCTGCATGAGTCTTCTTATATGCACATTTTTTGAATAAATACTGTAAATATATTTCCTTAATGACATTTTCTTTTATTTCCTTTTAAATTAAATTTTATTGATTATGCTGTTACAGTTGTCCTACTTTTTCCCACTTTGCCCTTCCCTCTCACCACCTCCCACTCCCTCAGGCCATCCCTACCCCTTTGCATGACCACAGGTCCTGAGCATAAGTTCTTTGGCTACTCCATTTCCTGTGCTGTACTTTACATCCCCATGGCTATTCTATGACTACCTATTTGTATTTCTTAATCCTCTCACCTCTTTACACACTACCCCAAACCCCCTTCTCATCTGCAACTATTAAAAACTCCCTCTGTATCCATGATTCTATTTGTGTTCTTCCCATTTGCTTAGTTTGTTTCTTACATTCAATTGTTGATATGTGTTTATTACCATTTTATCGCCAAAGTTTTGTTTTCTTCTTTTTCTTAAATAGGTTCCTTTAACATTTCATATAATAATGGTTTAGAATAATGAATTCCTTTAGTTTTTTCTATTTTATTGTCTGGGAAGCTCTTTATCTGTCCTTTGATTCTAAATGATAGCTTTGCTGGGTAGAGCAATCCTGGCTGTAGGTCCCCACTTTTTATCACTTTGAATATTTCTTGACAGTCCCTTCTAGCCTGCAAAGTTTCTGTTGAGAAATCAGCTGACAGTCTTATGATAACTCCCCTGTAGGTAACTAACTTCTTGTCTCTTGCTGCTTTTAATTCTCTCTTTATCTTTAACCTTTGGCATTTTAATTATGATGTGTCTTGGAGTGGGCCTCTTTGCATTCATCATGTTTGGGACTCTCTGTGCTTCTACTTCTACGTCTATTTCCTTTACCAAATTTGGGAAGTTTTCTTTCATTATTTTTTCAAATAGATTTCCAATTTCTTCCTCTTTCTCTTCTCCTTCTGGCATACCTATGATGCAAATGTTGGGATGCCTGAAGTTGTCCCAGAGGCTGCTTACACTATCCTGTTTTGGGGGGATTCTTTTTTCTTCTTGTTCTGATTGGTTGGTTTTTTTTTTTGCTTCATGTTCCAAATCATTGATTTGATTCTCAACTTTATCCACTCTACTGTTGATTTCCTGTAAATTGTTCTTTATTTCAGTTAGTGAGTCCCTCATTTCTGTCTGGGTCTTTTTTATGCTGTTGATATCCTTACTAAGTTCCTTGAGCATCCTTATAACCAGTGTTTTGAACTCTGCATCTGATAGATTTCTTAATATCCCTTTTGTTTAGCTCTTTTTCTGGAGTGTTGATCTGTTCTTTCATATGGGCCATGTTTCTTTGTCTCCTCATTTTGCCTGCCTCCTTGTGTTTGTTTTTATGTATTAGATAAAGCTGCTATTCTTCCCTATCTTGGTAGTATGCCCTAATGTAGTAGGTGTCCAGTAGGATCCAGTGGCACAGCCTCCACTATCATCCAAGTGGGGTACTCGAGGTGCATCCTCTGTGTGGGCTGAGTACACCCTTTTCTTGTAGTTAAGCCTTGATTGTGGTTGGCAAGTCAATGGGAGGGATTCAGCCATGCCAGCCAACTGTGAGTACTGGCTGTGACCACTGACCACAAACCTCCACCCTCTGTGGAGGACTGGCTGTGCAGCAGCAGGGTGGTGGTGTTCCAATATGGTCTGTAGCTGTCCACTGGGTGTGCAGGCTCTGGCATTTCCCAGATGTTGCAGACTGAAGTTTGCCCCCACCTGTGTTTTGTCCAGGGCCACCCTGCATGACTTTAAGGCATTTCAAATGGCTGTTAACTTGTGCTGGGCTTAGAGATTCCAGGTGAGCCAAACTATAATCCAAAGCTGGCTGTTGCTAGTGCTGGGCCTGAGGCCGAGTAGAGCTACAGGGGCTAAAGACTCATTGAGGGAGGTTTTCACTTGTTTGAAAGGATTTAGGAAGATGTGTACCCCAAGCTGAGACCAGCCATTCATGTGGAAAAGCCACTGAAAACAGCTTGGGTTGGCCATAGGTTAAGCAGAGCCTTAGGGATTCCCCAGGGTGGAGCAAACCACGTGAGCCAGATTGAAGGAGTCTTAGATTGACCCAGCTCTCACTCTGAGGCCAGACACTTCAGTTCCTCCCCATATGCCACTGGTGCCTTTCAAGCTGCTGCCCCAGTGCTGGAGCTCAGAGGGAGTGAGTCTGGGTAAGTCCACATGCAGGCTCTTTAAGAGGCACTGCTTGAGACTCCAGTAGTACCTTTCACTGACTCAAAGTCCATTTGTTTTTACAGCCAGAAGTTATGGGCACTTATCTCCCTGGTACTAGAACCCTGGGTTGGATGGCCTAGTGTGGGGCTCGGACTCCTTGCTCCCTAGATATCCTTCCTGAAGTTTTATCTGTCACACATGGGTGTGGGACCAGCCTATTTCACAACTCTGCATCCCTGCATTTCTTACCAGTCTGGATGGATGTGGTTTCTTCAATTCCGTAGTTGTCAGACTTCCATTCAACTCGATTTCTGACAGTTCTGAGTGATGGTTGTTCTGTAGTTTAGTTGTAATTTTGCTGTGGTTGTGCCAGGAGGCGAGCTATATTAACCTACACCTCTACCTTGATTTGAAGTCAACAACATGTTCTTTTCTCCAGATTACTTTATTGTAAGAATTCAGTATTTGGTCGTATAACATACACAATATGTATTTATCAACTGTGTATGTTATTAGTAAGTCTTCTGGTCAAGAATTGGCTATTCATAGTTAAGTTTTGGGGGAGTCAAAAGTTTTATGCTGATTTTTGACTGCACAGGGGTTGATACCCCTAACCCTTGAGTATTCAACAGTCAACTATATCATCAACTAAGATACTGAGTCAATACTGTTTCTAGGAGAAGTCAATGTCCATAATATTTAATACACAAAACTAGTGAATCATATAAAGTTTATACTTTGAAATTATGAGACCAGTATGTCATACAAACCAATAATCATCAGATAAAGACATCAATTAGTTGGGTGTTTGTCTTGCTGCTTGCCACTGCTTCAATGCTCAGATGGACCGTGATGGGGTCACAGGTCCCAGTAATCTTGCATATGAGCGCCAGCATTTGAACATAGGGCATGCCATTTTGTAAGGGCATATCACCACATAATGAGTAACAGCCACATAAAAGCTCTTCTGTCTTGTAGTACTGCGGTCACCAAATAATTAGTTCCCTTTCTGCCATTCTTGCCCATCTACACTCTATTATCCACGACACATCCAGTTTCCTCTTTTAAACTTACGTTATATTGCGTCATTCCTCAGCTTTCTAAAGAACTTCAATGCCTTCACAACTTACTCAGCGTACTTTGAAACATCTTAACAAGGTCTATAACATCCTAATGATCCCTTCGGCCACGATGACCTCCTTTCTGTCCCCTAAACATAGCTGGCTCTTTCCTACCCACAACTGAGAAATCTGATCTTCCTGCCCGAAACAGTCTTCGCCAGCTCAGCTCGAGCAGACACAAGCCCAGCTTTCAAAACTCAGCTGAAATAGCATTTTTCAGAGAAAGTGTGCCTTGCTGTCAAACACTTATTATAATATACCCCTGTTTATATTTATGTGAGCGTCACTCATTAAAATATAATATTTTATTCCTTATTTATTCCAGAGACATTCCTTTTTTGTTAGTACAGAAATGGATTAAATCAAAGGAAAAACAAAAGTAAAATAGTCCCTGCATATATCATTTTTATATTGCATTCTTAAAATTTGTCTTTTGCATAAAGTAATATTATGTTACCACCAATACATAATGAAATTTCATTATGACTTTTTTAAAGATGTAAGTGTTGTATGCTGACATTCCACTAAGCTAAGATCTAGGATTTAACAGCTATGTTGAGGCAAAGGTAACAATGAATTTTTAAATCTTATGCATATTATTCCATTGTTCAATCTATTTAGAAGAGAGACCTTTTCAGAAAAAAATTAAACATGAAATTTTACTCCTAGGTTAGAGATTAACTTCCAATTGTTTAGTAAGCCAGGTAAATGTCAAATATATCCTAGTGCCTAAAATAAAGCAGGCCATCTATAAAGGTATACTGGATGAATCAGTGAAAATATTAATTAATATTCTTAACAAAAAATTCTAAATATCAAATTCATATGGAAAACACTGAATGCAAACATATATTTAAAAGCGACAAACATCAAGTTTTTATAAAGTATGTATATGACATTCAGTTCTACAAAAGACCACATTTTTAACTAAAATATACAAACTTTACTTTTTAAAAAAATCAAGCCCCCAAATTAGAGTTCTGAAATAGGAGAATGAATGTATGTAGGATATTCTATATTCTCTGACATTCTAATATGATTTTATTCTATTCTATTTTTGCCCACCACCAAATTATCCTGGGTAGTTATGAAAGCAAAGCTTCAGCATCCGATTTAATTGTACGTGCTAATAAGCTTGATTCTTCCTTTCACATTGGGGAAAGTGAGAACTTCTCTCCTAGGAATGCCACTCTGGGGGTTGGGGCCTGCCTTCCATGTGTTCAAAGGAGTGGTGAAGGTTACCTAGAAATCACTGGGGCTGAAGGTGGCACAGGCCTCTGTAGGAACCTCTCCCAGCTGGCTTGTGCAGACAACACAGGAGATGGCTTGGGAACCAGCTGGCAGTAGCCAGCAGAAGAAAAGCAGCTGGTTCTCTAAAACATTCTCTGGGCTCTCACTGAGGGGGAGTGCGGTCCAAGTGAGGGCCCAGCGACTTGTCTAGAATGCCAAGGGAAAGCTGGATGTCTTTCTGCTAAGTAGCATGAAGTGCCACAAATACAGTGACATGGCAGGTAGGTGGAATCACTTCTGGGTAATCTCTATATCTTACCCAGTTTGTTACGTGACCCCAAGGAAGTACTGGAAATGCTCTATGCGACAAGCACTGTGCAAAACCATTTTAAACTGCCAAGCAGGTTTTATGATCCACATTTAACAAGTGATTAATCAAGATAAAGAGAGCTTAATGAGAACTAAGTGGAAATCAAATCTTTATGCTTCTACTGTCACATTGTCTCTCATGGCTTAGCATCCGGGCTTATGAAGTCAGGGGAAGTTGATGGTGGGTGAGGATGAGGAGGATGCATTTCCTTTCCAAGAACTGCTACCCTCCCACCTTGGAATCTTTGTACTTCATTAGGGATGGATGGATCTTCCTGGAGAGATCCACATATGGGCAAGCTGTGCATACCTTTTCAATCCACTGAAGTCTGATGGAACTATAGTCAAGAGAAATTTCCGGTCACTTTAGCTAATCAATCATGAGTGTTTGTTGACATTTGTTGCTAAATGCCCACCATCCCTTCATATTCCTTTTGGTAACAACACCTTACATTTTCATAGGGAAATCCTTAATTTCCCTTTCCTACTCTACTCCCTGAGGGACTGTCAATCAAGGGGTCAGGGCTGATGGCAACCTGGTAGGCACATGATCTAAGCCAGGGTAAGTAGCATATTTCTTGAGCTGTTTCTAGCAGAGGTGGGGGGGAGGCGATTCTCCTATGGAAGGTGAGCTGGTGGATATGATCAGGGTGCAATTCTCCATTACTGTAGTTCTGCCTCATGGAGAAAGCATGGAATGAGACAGAGCCCTGATGAATTGCTTCTGCTCCTAATTCTATCCTGATACTAGCCATTTTTTAAACTTCTTTTGCCATTTCTTTATTGTCCATGTTTTCTACCAACTTTTGTTTTAACTGTATTTTTAATTACAGTTTACAGTCAATATTATTTTGTATTAGTTTTAGATGTAG
Source organism: Micronycteris hirsuta (assembly GCA_004026765.1). Classification (NCBI taxonomy): domain Eukaryota; kingdom Metazoa; phylum Chordata; class Mammalia; order Chiroptera; family Phyllostomidae; genus Micronycteris; species Micronycteris hirsuta. Next base: position 103,579 of record PVJI01001163.1, on the reverse strand, counting down.
AGCATAGTGGTTAGATAATCCTATATTTTACAAAGTAGCCCCCCCTAATATTTCCAGTACCCACCTGCACCATACATAATTATTACAATAGTATAGACTATATTCATCTCCACCTGTGGCACTTCAGTAATGTTAGCTAAAAATGTCCCATTTGTGCTCAAACTACTTTGGATTAGTTTTCTCTCATTTGCAACTGAAAGCGCCCTTGCAAATACAGCTGGAAACTTGGAAGGCAACACAGCACTGCAGTTGCTAAGTGGAGATTTTGGAGAATGACTAAGAATTTACCAGAGACACAATGGGAGGAAATTTTTCAGGTAGGTAGAAGAGCACTGCTCTTTGTGTTCCTATGGTTACAGGTTGTTTACTATTTCTGTGCAAAAAGTATCTGGAGGAAGGTGGAAGTATGACAGGAAACTAAAAAAACAAACAAACAAACAAACAAACAAAAACCCTAAAACAGTTCAGTGAAAGCTCTGACCTCTGTGTGCGTCTGTCTTTCTGGAGTTTGGCTTTGCCTTGACCCTTGTTTGTGTTTCCCGATTGCTCTTTACGCTCTGACAGCCTGACCCGCTGCTTCGACACACTTCCAAACACATTGTATTGACCAGCCAATCTCCCAAGTTTGTTTCTCGCTTTTGCCTCTGCCAGCTCGTTTTTGGCTCTTACCAATATCTGACAAGCTCTGACCCCATAACATTGACCTCAGATGGTCTTTCCGGTCTGGAAAAGTCCCCAGCTTTCATTCCCTTTTTCTACCAAACTTTCTCTGGGATCCTGCCATGTCTCCCAACGGGCCTCTCCTATCCCCCTGCTTCTGAACAACTGTTTTCCCGGCTATCCTGGAGAGATTCATCAGTTTCACAAATATTCTTTGAGCACGGGCATTAGGGAAATACAAATGGAAGGAAGAGAAGAAATTCTTGACCTAACAAAACTTTAATTCTTATTGGCGACAGAAGCTATAAACAAAAATAAGTAGCATATAGTATTAAATGGTGATAATAGGAAAATGTAAATGAAAGTGAAAGAGAGATGCAGTGAGGTACAGTTTCATTAGGAATTAGGTGTTTTCTTAGTTTATACCTAAAGACGGGACAAAGAAAGCAACATGAATATCTGAAAGAAGAACTTTGAAGGCAGAGGATGGGGAAGATATAAATCCTTATTGAAAACAGAGTTTGACTCATGGAAATGTTTTAGTGAGTTCTTCAAACGATGTAAGATGTCCTCTTTAAAAGAAAGCTAAAATGGCAGTAAAAATTGATGCCTTGGAAATGAAGTGTCAGGAAATATACAGAAATGTAATTCTTGGACAAAATAAGAGTCTATTCAATAGCTTTATATTCTCCAATCTGGGAATTTCTGAAGAGTGTATAAATCCATTTATTGAACAAATACTCATTAATTACTGTTGTAAGTATCAGATATCACTGGAAAAATGCAGATAAAACAAGAAGAGTGAATTCTAGCAAAGGAATTAAAAAAGAAAGAGAAGGAAGCAGTAAGATAACAACAAAATAGCAGTGATTTTTTTTAAGGTCTTAAAATGCACTTGAAATTGTGCTAAGCATGTTATATAAATTTGCATCTTTACAACTGTTTATCTGCACTACGTTTTCTAACTGAGTTTGAGACTTCTTCAAAGCAGACCCTGAGACAAGTAAAACTGCACAAGTAGTTTATTTATCCTTAAATGATCTTGAAAGGCCTCGGCTGAGTCCTGGCCCTTTTAGGTATAACTGGGTGTATGACCTTGCACAAGTTACTTAATCTCAAGTTCATGTTCCTCTGCTATAAAATGAGGGATGATAATGTCTACTTTTTTAGTGTTTGTTTTGTAAAGTACTTAGCCAAATGTAATGTACTTTATACATTCATTATGTAATGACAGTAACAAAAACCTCCATTTACCTCTTTAATTTTATTTTCCTATTCACACTTTGTGTTCTAGCTTATTAAAGGGATCACAATCACACACACACACACACAGTGCCATCTTGGATGAGTTTTTATTTACTTGGGTTGCCCTTTGTGAGATGATTAAAAAATACATATATTGGTCTCTGCCTCCTGTGTTTTGCATAAAGTTGCTAAAACCCTTGTAAATTCCTAAGTGATAAGAACACAAAGAGCATCTTCTGTCCTTTTGAGGTGACTCTGGGTGGGCTCTTGGGTGGAGGCTGGTCGCCACAAGAAACAAGCTCTGATTGGAAGCTGGGAATTTTCCGTCCATCCTCCATTCTCCAGAGTGGGGAGAAAGAGTGGAAAGGGAGTTGGTCGATCACGTTTATGTGATGAAGCCTCCGTAAAAATCCCAAAGTATAGCTGTCAGGGAACTTTCAGGTTGGTGATTACACCCATGTTTGGGGAGGGTAATGCACTCAAATTTCACAAGGACAGAAGTTCTTGTACTTGGGATGCTTCTAGATATCGCCCTACATATCTCTTCATCTGGTTGTCCATGCGCATCCTTTCTCATATTCTTTAATAAACCTGTAAACTTAGGTTGCAACTGTGTTCCTGTCTTCTGTGAGCCCCTCTAACACATTCATCAAACCTGAGAAGGAGGTTATGGGAACCTCTGGTTTAAAGCTGATCAGTCAGAAAGAATCACAGCTGACAAGCTGGACTTGCCATTGGCATATGACATGCAGAGGGAGGAATCTTGTGTGACTGAGCCTTCACCTGTGGGATCTGATGCTATCTCCAATAGGGTAGATAGGTCAGAATTGGGTTACATTGTGGCATACCCAGTTGCTGCCTCAGTGAATGGCTTGGTGGAGGAAAACTCACACATACCTGGTATCAGAAGTGTTGTGAATTCAGTAGTAGTATGAGAGTGAAGGAGAAACAGAGGGGGTAGACTGGGTTTTGCTCTACATACCTTTCCTCCTTTAACTGTGTTTTAGCCATCTTTTAGGTCTTAGCATATATGTAACTCGGGAATGGCTTCTGGGACCATCCTACCTTCCAGAGACTTACGTTATATAATTCTTCAGAATTCTCCAAGACCTTATGCCATACAATTCAATACTCTTTATCACAATTGGCTGTTAGTTTTCTGACCACCCATTTTGACACTGAATGCCTTGAGACCAGAAGCTGTGTCTGATTATTTATTCCCTGTTCTTACGATACTGGCTGAAAAGTAGGAGGCACTCTAGAAATATTATAAACTGTTGAACGACAGCAGAATCTATGAATGAAAAAGACTTGTAGAGAGTTGTATAAATTAGATGGAAAAGTGCTCAAAAATTTATACACAGAGAGGAAAATTAGTAATCCATGTAGAAGACCAAAAATACTTGAAGTATTTCCCAAAGCTCATATTACCTGGTTCAAGGTTAAAAGGGAGCTCTGAACATGGAAGGGTTTACCAGAGAAATAAAGAAAGAAAAGAACATAGCCTTGTAGGATCATGAAAGAGCAGCTTAATGAAAGTCAGCAAGAGATGTGATGTAAATATAAAGCAGTAGGCAAGTTTACTGTGTCTTAAAATCTTACAAAATATTTAGAAGTATAGTGTTGCCTGGGTAATGTGTTTCAGGTGCACTGAACTACATGCTGTGTTTATGCACTTTGGATTTAAAATAGATTGACAATAGATGTAAAAATGGAATTCCAAGGCTATCTAGGAATTCATTTCTGTTAACATAATTTTTAAAGTGAGAAAAGCAATGTAAATTGATTTAGTTTTTACTGTGTTTTTCCTCTTCTTCATTTTTGAAAACTTGATATTTCATGAAGTTAATTAAGGAAGAAAGACAAATAAGAGAAAAGAGTTTAGAAAATAAATTTGTAATTAAGAACTAATAGCAATAATAATAGCTGCTATATGTTGCCACATACATGCAAAGCAATTTACACTCATTATCTCACTTAATCCTCCCAATCACCTTAAAAAGTGGGTATTATTATATTTCCCAAATGAGGATAGAGGGAAGAAGTAATATACTTGAGTTCATAAGAAAAAGAAACTACTGAGACAGATTTCCAAACCAGGTTCAATACCTTCAAAATTTATGTTTTTGGGCATTACACTATATAATACTATTTAAAAAATAATAAACTAAGTCAAAGGATACACAATCCAAATATTTATCTAGATCAAGACTACAGTTCTGTGGTCTGATAGCAGGTGAATTCACTTGCCCTGATTTGGCAAAACAATTTAGAAACACTTAGAAAATGTCTTCAATTATTCTTAGGAATAAAATCATCCTGTTTGTATTATCCATCATTTTTATTTATAACTCTTATGTGGCACAGGCATTTCAATTTACCTTGAAAATTTCCCAACTGCTTTTAAAAATAAATCATGTCTAGCCCTCATGTTAATTCTCCAGGGATCTTCATTTTGAGATCTTCAAATTCATATTTGCCTTTACCTATTTAACAGCAACTTCCAGACAGTGCCCACATCTAATTAACAAAGATTCTTTTCATCTATTTTTACTTCCAGCTCAATTAACAATTCCAAGAGTGAGACTTACAGAAGTCTCACTACACTGACACATAACTTGCTTCTGCACACATTCTTAGTTTCATTTCACTGTTCCATGCTTAGGTTACACTGAGGTGGCAATCAGGAAAAACAAAAAACAAAAAAATTAGTAGAACAGTAGAGATTTATAATTTCCACTTAAGTAACTCTTCAGCCACAATAGTTTGGATTTGTGTTGTTACATAGTAATTGGGAAACTATAAAAATTGAGACACTTATTCAAACAAAATTAAGGGCCCCAAGGGCACAGCTATTTCACTTCCCAGCTCTGGCTTTTGGACAGAGGGCTTACAAGCACCATGGCAGCATATTAAAATCAGTGTAAGACAACTTTAGGTAGTCCACCTGCTGCAGTTTGATCAGCTCACACGTGACCTTCTCTTGCCATGCTTTCCAGTGATCATGGATAGACTTTGAAAACTTGTGACACTGAACTGATCCAATGAACGATCAGATCGTTTTGAGGCAAGAATTAAAGATTTGCATTATAACAATTTGTCTGTTGTCAAATTTAAAAACATAGTTATTTAACGAATGGTTTAATGAGTGAATAAATCCATTTATCCTGATAAGTGACCAAATAGCTTGGAGGTGGGAAACTTAAGTTCAGTTGGTGCTTTTCTTAAAATTCTTATCACTACACCAACTCTATTCAGCAAATAAATACTTATTGGAAGAATGAGAACATACTACAAATCTTTATTTTTAACCTCCTCCCTTTGTGTGACCACCCTTCCCAATTTTCATTAGATGAATTGACTGGGTGCTAAACTTTAAAAGCACCAGTAATTTTCTGGTGACCCTTTCACGGAAAATGAAGTGGATCAATAGTCCATGAATTGTGTCTAATTCCAAATTTTGCATCTGAACCAATTTTGCTTAAACCTACAAATGTAAGGATACCTTGTCTTACCATGGAATCTAAGCTTACTGACTTTCTAATGGTGAAAACAACCCTTCAAAAATAATATTAAAGAATTTTAAAGACTCTTCTTAAAATTCTAACTAGCATGCACAACTGTTACTTTTAGTTTTAAATTTAGGACAATAATTGCAATACCCATAAAACCTCTAATGTTCAAATGCCTTCTTAGGAATATTTGTTTTTGCAGTAAATGTCTGTGATATACATTTTCAACATTATACTATTCAACAATAGTAATTTCAACAATAACTCTATTTTTAACCACAGTGATTGATATGTAATTGTGATATAAATTACAACTCTCTACCAAATTCTGCTCTGTTCATCTAATTGGTATTTTGGTAATTACATTTTTGATATTCAGTTATTTCATTTATTTCCTTATTTAAATAGTTCCTTAATATTTAAAGTGATTCAAAAAAAACAACTTAAATTGGACAGACAAATTAGGTGGACATTGTTGAGGCACAGGCCTGCTCTCGCAGGAAGTTAGCAGGTGACAGTGGCCTACATGGAAGAGTAGTAATAGAAATGACCAGGGACACTGTTAATGGGGTGAAGTACAAGAAGTAACTCAGAGAACAAAAGCAAAAATAAATCTTAAAGAATTTTCCAAAAGTGCCAATAATAGGAAAATGCATTCTGGACAAATTATATTTATAACATAATATAAATGCAATTTCTTCTCACTGCAAGAAAACCAGACTCGATATAAAACGTAAATAAGCAAATAAGTAAACGACGGGAGGAGACTGTTTATGGAGGTAAAACGGCGACACTGAGAAATGCAGCATGAAGTGTAAAACAGCTGCCATAATTCAGTGTGCAGTGCTGAGAAAGTTGGCAGGAATTTAGTTGAAAGTTTTGAATTTTGGCCAAAAAATACACTAAAATTTCCACCACCCAGGAAGATGTCATTGCTAAAAACTTTCCTCTCCCTGAAGAAGACAGAAGAATCCTATTTAAAAAATAACTTGGTGTTTGTTAAATTAATTAAATAGGCCTTCAGACTGAGATGGCTCTAATGTCAGGGACAAACCCGAATCTTAAACTTAAAAGCCTCAAGGTTACAAAATCAAACGGCTAGGAACAACCAATCATAAACAGCCAACTAGGATTTAAGCTACAAGCAAATAATTTGCTCTCTTTGCTTCTGAACTTTCTCTATCCTGGTATCCCCTTCCTTCCCAGAAAGTCTGTGTTAGGCCATTCCACTTTTATGAAAGACCTGCATTAATATGGTAACAGCCTTTTTCATAAAAGTGAAATCCTCTTTGGATTTCTTTGGGTAAGTACAAACAGGTACTACTGCAGGTCTTTCCTAAAAACAAAGTGGCATAAGGTGAACTATTAGAAAGCGGGGAATGTTCTTTGCTCTCTGTCATTTGGCTCAGAAAAGGTTCCAAAGGAATGCTCTAATTCTGGGTAGTGGGGAAACCTGTGAAAACCCCCGGCTCCTATCATGGAGGGGTGGTCTGGACCACCTCTGGTTTGACTCCCCTGGATGAGAATCCATTTCTGTTCAAATACACTCTTAAACATTTTAACATGCTTCCATTTATCTTTTAACATGTCTCACAGTAAAAAGAAAAAAAAAAGAACAGGACTTCTGAAAGGCATTGATTAGAACGAATGACCTCTTGGCATGGAATAGTCTTCCTTCATGATGCTCCCCACAATCACTCCCACTGGGCCCCTAGCCCTCGAATTTGCTTTGGCCTTCAGCCAAGGGCAGAACAATTGACTGCAGTAATTATCATGCCTCCTCAAAAAAAAAAAGAGTCCAAGTTATACCAAAGAGAGAGCCACAGTAGTCTAATGTGTCCAGAAATGATCAGTCCAAAGAGTTCCTGTCTTCAAATGTCTCAATAAATGTTTGGTTCTTTTATGAAATATGTTAAGACATGAACAGAAATTTCTACTTTAGTTACTTTATGTATACTGAGAAATTAAAATGCTTTGAGCAAGTATAGATTATTAAATTAATAAAGGTAAATCTATATAATACTAATCATGTCTTTATCATCTATTTATTCAAATGTGATTCACCCACTGTCAGGGATTTTGGATGTTTTAGAATAAAAATTCCACTTTAATAATTCAAACATGCTATATTTCCATCAATAAATATTTTATTTTTAAAAAGTTATATTAAAATTAATCTCTCAGTTTCTGCTTAGCTTCTGATATCAGGCAAGAGATTTGGTTCGTGCAGGAGGTTGAGGTGAGTGGGGAATGGAGAACCGCTGCTCGGTGGGTGTGAGCTTTCAGATCTGCAAGATGAGTAAGTCCTAGAGATTTGCTGCGCAATGTAACGCCCAGTTAACAACATGGTATTGTCCCTTTAAATATGTTAAGAGGATAAATATTAAGTACTCTTACCATGAAAAGAAAAAAAAAAAGAAAAACAAACCCAAATCAGCAGGACACTGTAGGAGGTGATGAATATGTTTAGTACTGTGATTGTGGTGATGGTATAACAAGTGTATGCATATGGCCAAGCTCATCAAAATGTACATATTACATATGTGTAATTTTATATATCAATTGTACCTTGATACACTTAAAAAAGAGATGGCCAAAAACACATAAAAATAATGACTAAAATTAATCTCTTTGAAGACAGACTAAATTCCCCTTTCAGCACTATGAGATTTGACCTCCTCAACCAGGCATGGCTAACACTGTATGTATACACTGGAATTTTTTCTTGGCTTTTTCTTTTTCCTTTTCAGTCAGGACTAAGTGACAAAATTTTAGGCCGTGTCTTGGAACAATTCTTTTTCGCTCTGTGTGTTAAAGGAAAGCATCTTAAGAGGGGAAAAAAAGCATTTCAAAGTACTTGAAATGTACTTGAGAAAATGTAGAAGGCAGAAACAACATCCATTAGTCATTCTTGCATATAAAAAAGCAAGCCAGGGCAATACAAAGGATGTATCCATTTAGTTCTTTCTTTACAAACAACCACCACCACCACCACAACAAAACACTCTAAACCTATTATTCTGAACAATTCCTTTAACAGTAATCAATTTCCTTGTGTTTTAATGGTATTAATCATGTGTTGTATTCTTTTGCATGAATTTCAATTTTATTTTTATGAGGTCTTTAAATGTGTACATATTACAAATTTGCAGAACGGGAAGGAACCAGAAATTACGTGGTCTTTATACTTTGTTTATGGGTAGAGAAAAGCTCACAGAGAATGAATGAATGATAAACCTTTTCCTGGCCCCAACCACTGCCCCGTCCTCAGCACCACTGCAGGGTGCACACTCCACCTCCAAGATTTCAGTTCAAACATCTTTAAAAAGAGTTAGGATCATGGCTAAAAAGGTTAACATTATCATCAATAACAATAGTATTTACTGAAAGATACTCTCTGCCAGGCACATTTTTGAGCACTTGGCAAGTATTAATTCATTTAAACCTTACAACAACCTTACAAGGAAAGTTCTATTATTAGAGTTGAGTTAATGGAGGCAAGGAGTGATAGGGGACTCAAGAGTTGGAAAATATCAGTTTAAGGTAAAAAGTTGTAAACCTAGCAAGTAATGTATCTATTAAAGCCTTTGTTTCAGAAACTACAGATAAGGCCCATCCTGGCTCCTGGGAAAACAGCCAACCTCCTGGGGCTCTGCTAAAGGTTACCACCTGGGGACAACTGGAGGCATCCGGGCCTTTGTGTTCCAGGGACAAACAGACTATCACCCGCCCCTGGGAACAGCTAACTGCCCAGGACAGGAATGTTGGAGCTTCGCTCGCCTAATCTCCTGAACTTCAAAGCCCCACACCGCACCCTGTTTACCCCCTGTTATAAAAACGTTGACCTGGACAAAGGGAAAAAAGATGGTCTGTTAGGGTGTGAACCCACCGTCTTCTCAGATCGCTGGTCATCTGAATAAAGCACCATAAAGATTCAATCGCTGTCACTGCTTATTGGGTTTGGTAGTGACAGGCAGCCCGAATGTCAATCTGTTTTCCGGTTACAGGAGGACATCGGGAAATTGCCTGCAGTCAGAGGTAGTAAATGGCAGAACCACTCAGAGAGAAATCAAACTCTCCCAGCTGGAGATTAGAGCTCTGGGTTGCAATGTGTTCGGTCCTTTCCTTCCCTTCCTTGCCCTCAGCCTTTGCTTCTCAGCTGGGGCAGACTTTATTCACAGCATCCAATTGCATATTCCACATAGAATGAAGGTTTTAGACCTGCCACTTTCACTCACTTGTCCCATTAACTCCTAACTACCCCTTACTATTTACTTTCCATAGAAAATTTCATATTCTTTTGCTCTTTATTTCTGTTGTGATATTTATCTCATTGCTTGGTAATCTCCGGTTTATGGGTTATATGCTCTATGTTTATGTTTTATTTAGGTCACAGTTCTTATTAGTGGTTGAAAGTCACTTGCATCAAAATTATTGTTTGTTATAAATGTGGAAACCATTTTAATGAATCTGAAATTTAATATACTTCCAGGTGACCCTTATGCGCCATTTAACCTGGGGACTAACACGCATAGGAATTCTTCAAGTGCAGTTTTTCTCTTGACCCTCTTTTGGAGGTAGAGGTGTTAGGTAGGATAGATAGCAAACCAAGGCAGGGAAGGGGAGGGAGATATGTCTCACTCACTAACTCAGCAGTCCTGAGCCTGGTCCGATAATATTGCCAGGCGGTCCAACATCACCAGAAACAGCATGCTAGCATCGGGGGAGGGCAGTCCTTGAAGTTCTACGCATCGTCTCCACTATCTGGGAAAGAGAGCCTTTGAAACTGTGCTTTCACCCCAAGGCCTGAAAGGCAGGAGAGGGCTCGTAGTACTCAAAGGAAGAAGTCCATTAACATCTTTGGATATTCACACCCCACCCCCACCCCAGGCTGGCAACACCTTTACCTGTCAATCAGTAAGTTACTTCTTCACCCATATCCTGCCAACTAGATAAGTCCTCAGAACAAAGGACTCTCACTCTGGCTCTCTGGCCACCTGGTCCCTGGCTTCTTTGGCTCTTGCCACCCCTGCCTTTGCCACCCTTGCTCTTGCCTTTCTGCCCCACCTCAGCAAGGCTTGCTCTCTTGCATGAGAACATATTACCAAAAAACCCTCTTTGCAAGCGAATAGGCTTGTCGATCCGTAATTCTTTACTGCACCAGTCAGAAGAACTGAGTTCCTTCTTACCGTGTAACAGAGGCAGCAGCCCAGTGAGAGCTGCTGAAAGCCTGTGACAGACTGAGACTCTAGGACATAACCTAACTGATCATCTAGTGCAGGGGTGACGGGGCTGTCTGTTTTCGTCAGGCCCGCACAAGCTAAAAATGATTGTACGTTACTGGATGCTTAAAAATAATTGAGAAAAGGAGAATACTTAGTGACACATAAAAATTATAATAAGTTTTATCCCAGTCTCCATAAATTTATTTTTATTGGAAAATGGCCAAGCTCATTTGTTTACATAATCGTCTGTGATTGCTCTTGCTGTACAATGACGGAGCAGTTGTGGCAGAGACCTAATGGCCACCGAGCCTAAAATATTTATTAGAAAAGTTCACTTATCCCCTGTGTAGTAGTTCATGTTCATCTCAAAAACAAACAAACAAACAAACAAACAAACAAAACCTGTTCAAATGGATCCAGTGAAATACAGAGCTCTAACTGTATTTCCTGAATTTTAGATTTTGCTCTCTATTCACTAGAACACATTGTTTGTAATTTCATTTAAATCAATAGAAACATAGGATAACTAATCCCTAGAAATGCAATACTCGACAGAGTGAATGTATTTTTTCATATACTATTTTGTATACTTGTGTCTAAATAGGAATATTTTGGATGACACAATGACATTGATTAATAATATTACAAAAGTAAGATCTAAGAGAGTACAGAAAAAAATTTTAATCCACACTTATTTAAAAATAAGTTGTAATACTCTATCCATAGGTGTGTAATTCGTTTCACAAAATGTATCACTACCTAAAATTAGTTTTAAGTTTATGTTTCTAATACAAAGTCTTTGAGGACTGGGGTTGCTGCTATGCCCTCGAGGCCCCAAACAGTGCTCCGAGCCACCTAGCAGACAACACAGGGCACGGACTGCGAAGCAGAGTGCTGGCCCCACTGCTTTTTTTTTTTTTTTTAAGATTTTATTTATTTATTTTCAGAGAGAGGAGAAGGGAGGGAGAAAGAACCATGTATGGTTGCCTCTCACGTGGCCCTCATTGGGGACCTGGCCCGCAACCCAGGCATGTGCCCCGACTGGGAATTGAACCGGGACCCTCTGGTTCCCAGCCCGCGCTCAATCCACTGAGCTACACCAGCCGGGGCCCCACTGCTTTTTGACAGTGCGGACTTGCTTCCCTCTCTGTGCCTCAGTTTCCTTCCTCTCACTCCTCCTCTATAAAGGATGACAGTTGCAATACCAATCTCAGAGGTTTCTAATGTGGAGGTAAAATGAGTTAAAGTACATGAATCACTTAGAAGAGTCCTCTTACATTTTAGATACTTTATTAATTATTAATGATTTAATAAATGCTTGTTGAATAAATGTTTCTGCTAAATATAAATATGGTCTTGAATTAATACTCTTGTATATATTTTTGATTAAACTTTTTTCACGGTCTTCAGTTTTTATTAGTTTGGTTTTGCTACTTTTATTTCTATTTATTTAGCGCTGGTATGGGAATGCTACTGATAGTTACGTGTATATTTTATGTGACTTCATTAAATTCACTTATGAATTCCAAGCATTCTTTTTTGCAGTTCACTTTTTCAGCCTTATTGAGCTATAATTTACAAATAAAATTGTAAGTATTTAAAGTGTCAAAGTGTGGCTTTGATGTACATGTGCATTGTGACAAAGCATTCTTTATATTCTGTGTGTTCTATCTGGATGCTACTTGTTGCACTTTAATATTTGCTTCCTTACTCTTTAGACATAGAAATCCTTCATATGACCACATAAATAGATATTGTACTTTCTGGTCTCTTTTCTAGCTTAGAGTGATTGTACGAACAAGTTTTGTTCAATGGAAGTACACAAAAATCATCTGTGCTACTTCCTTATCTTCCTCTAAAAGTTATGTCATTTCTCTGTGTTTCTTGGTCCCGTTCCATATCCCACTGGCTAGAAGTGGTGACAACTGTGGCAGGAACCTCAACCCAAAGATGGAAGTCGTGTGTGTGTGTAGCCAATAAAATTTCTGATAAACTCTATCAGTAAGAAAGGAGAAAAGCAAGTTGCACAAATGGATTTTATGCTTTAGAATGAGCTACATATTTAAGAAGCACCATATTGAGTTTGTGTGAAAATAAAATTAATTACTTTGGTTGTTACAGGAAGTATGTCTAAGATTATGTGCATGTTATGTGAATAATTCTGATAAAAATAGAATGTGTTTCCCTAAATTTCAAGGGGTCATGGTTCTCAGCAGTAAGTTCAATAACCATTAAAGTTCCTGTCATCAGTGTGCAAAGATAGTTGAGTGCCTTTGGTCTGAGCACCACGTTGAGCTGAGGGTTGTGCTATGAGGTGGTATTGCTGGATAGATGGAGCTTAATATTCTACCACAAATACCTAGTAAGACAAGGTGACACAGGGTTACATGTTAGCTCAGCCATGTATGAAACACATATCACAGTCTCCTGGAAACCTGGATTACGATCAAAATGACTAAAGCCAGGAAATGGGATCAGAATGTAAGTTGGTCCAAATATTTAAATTATCAGCGCCCTCCTGACTTAGTTCTGCCTTCACAGGTGCTTCCATATTGAGCTAAAAGATGTCCTCCCCTGAACCTTGTGTCTGAGCTGAAAAGGTGTTTTGAGTATGTTAATTTTATTTGTAAAGAAAAACTTCTGGTGGAATTTAATCCTACTTTCCAAACCATATCCCAGGAGTTCTAAGTAGCCTTGGGCAGAAAGCTCCTGAACACCTGCATAGTATTTTAACCACCCTTTAATGGTAAAAGTTCTATGTGTCTCTAAAATTATTTATATTAGAGAAGTAAGAATCATCAACACTGTTTTGATTAGTAGCATGATATGTATCATTCACTGAGTGATTGTTATAGTCATTGGGCTAGATTTTTAATTTCCATTATTTCAATAGATTTACAGGTAAGTATTTTAAAAAATATTTTATTTACTTATTTTTAGAGAGAGGGGAAGGGAGGGAGAAAGAGAGAGAGAGAAACATCAGTGTGTGGTTGTCTCTTGTGCGCTCCCTACTGGGGACCTGGCCTGCAATCCAGGCATGTGCCCTGACAGGGAATCCAACTAGCAACCTTTTGGTTCACAGGCCAGGACTCAATCCACTGAGTCATACCAGCCAGGGCCTTATAGTTAAGTATTGATCTTATCCATATTCTGCTGATAGGCACTTGCAGGTTTAAAATGTAAACTGACTTATCTAAAGTCACATATCTTTGTGACTTGGCAGGCTAGGGAGCCAAACCTGTATCGGCTTCAAAGCCCACGGTTTTTCTCTACCATGTGCCCTCTCTAGTTCTCAGCTATAGGCTCAAATTAGAATCAATTACATAACTTTTTTATTTTATGTTTTTAAAGTTCAGATAGCCACGTCTCATGCTAATGATGAATCTGAATTTCTGGATACATTCGTATTTTTCCAATGCTGTACAGGTGATGTTGGTATACAGTTAGGATTGAAAACTACTTCACGATGACATATCCCTCTTAATCTATGCCTCCTCTTTGGTGACAGCCTTCCATGTATCAGAAAGAATTTGTTTAAAGCACACCAGGGAGATTTAGTGGATTGCGCTTCTTCTAATATTGAAATATTAACTTATTTTTCTCCTCCAGTCCCTGTGTTCTAGATGAAATAGAAACATCAGTGAGGGTACAAATCCATCCAATCCCTTGGACAGGTAAGAGCTACAGTTCTTGGAATCAGTGGGTAGTAATCCAAACCTAGTGAAGAGATTTAAAAGGAGAAATTCAGAGAAATGAATAGATCAGAGACAAGGGCAGTGGGCCAGTTATTTATTAGCTGTGTATTTTGAGTGAGTTGCGTCAAGCTTTAGAACCATGTTTCTGCATGTTAAAAATGGTTGTAACATGTCCCGCCTTATAAATTCTCACCGTTAATAACAGTAATTATTTCATGATGTGGGGGTCCGTAGACCTAAAGGTGGGGAGAGGTAAGTGATTGAAGCTGCCTGGCAGAGTGTGAAAAAACAGCACTTAGTATTTGACTCAGCCTAGCACCTCGGAACACTAGGTCTCCCAGAGCTATTTCTAATGATTCTATAACGTAATCAAACTGTATTGTACTTTCCTTTTTAAAAAACTGCATTTTTTTCTCCCCTTCCCTCCACTTCACCTCTTGTATTTTATTAAAACTGATTTTCTAAAACCTCTTCAACATGTATTCTGAGTTTCCTTATAGGTTTTTTCCTCCTATTTCCCAATTATAGTACTTTTTGGGTGGAAAAATAACATTGGTTTTATCAACACATTGTTACATGCGGAGATGTTCCCAACACTAAGTGTTCATAAAAACATCTTCAACAGGGGAGACCAATGGGGAAAAATTGGGGTGATTGTAAATGAACAACAACAAAAGCAGATTTAAAAAGATAGAAAGTTAAGATGATTTATAGATGTGTAGTAAAGAATTTGGCTTTCTCCAAAGAGAGGTCAGGCCTTTGTCCTCAATTTTAGGGAATTAATCTATGTCATACCTGCTAGGAATATCTTTAGTTTGAGGTCTGGCCATGGTGGATCTTAGTATGGGGCAGGCCACTCTTTATAGTCTTACCTTTGGGAGAGGTTCTGTCAGAAAGACCTACCAGATAATTTAGGAGGCTTTGTGTCTTAAACTGGAGGCTGGATTGACTACTTGGACCAATAATGGTTCTTCCTTAACAAAACCTAAATAAAAACTCTAGACACTCAAAGGTTTGATGAGCTTCCCAGGTTGGCAGTGCTGTGTATTATCACACATCTGTTCTAGGAGATAAGTGCATCCTAAGGACAATGAAAGTTTGAAACCCTCCCAGGACTCTGCCCTCTGTGTTTCTTTCCTTGGCTAATTTTGGTCTGCATCATTTCCCTAGAATAAGCTATAACTGTAGATATAACAGCTATCAGTGAGTTCTGTTAGTCTTCCTAGTGAATTATATGAGAGTAGATGAGGGAACCCTTGAACTTGCACTTGGTGTTGGAAGAGACGCCAGTCTTGGGAAGGATTGTGCCCTCAGACTTGGCAGGCTGGCGTAGCACTGGTAACAGTGTTGCAGATTGAATGTTTCTGTCTCCGTCGTATTCATATGTTGGATCCTAACCCCCAATGTGATGGCAATAGGTGGTGGGGCCTTTGCAATATGGAGACCACAGGAATTGGATTTAGTGCCTTTATACAGGAGACCCCAGAGATCTCTCTCAGTCATTCTGCTCTGGGGGACACATAGAGAAGGCGCCAGGAAGCGGGCTCTCACCAGACCCAGAATCTGCCAGCACCTTGATATCTGACTTCCCAGCTTCCAGAACTGTGAGAGGCAAATATTTGTTGCTTAAGCCACTATGGAAGTTTGTTACAGCAGCACCTTCCAAAAAAGCTAAGACAAGCAAATAACATATGGTAGATACCAGCTGATCAACTTTGTGATGTTTTCTGCTATGGAGTTTTTAAAAATTTAAATGATGAGCAAAGAACTATTTACAAAAATAATAAAAAAGACAAAAACCAAAAAAAAACCCACCCCAGATTAAAGCAATTCATGCATCCTCTTCGTCCATCCATTTCCTTTTACTTCCCCAAGCACTCGTCTATTTGGAACTTCCAAATTTCTCCACATTTGAGATCATTTGTTCATCTCTTTCAAAAATGAAATGGAAATAAAGAAATGCTACAGAAGTCCTCAGATCTTGTTTAGTATAATTTGAGGTCTCCCATATTCCCTAATGAAAATATAAAGACCAATACAATGCTCTCATACCATCTACTTCCAAAAACTAGTCAGAGCCACTGACACTGAAATCTATACCAAGGGAAAACATTTAGATGCAAGGTTTAAAGCCAGGTGATCTAATTTATCCAAACAACTTCACCTACTAGATGTTTTAATGTTTCTTTCCATGGAGTTAAATGTTTAATTTCAACCCAATATTTGGCAATTTAAAGGCCAGTTTAACTTAACTGATTTAACATGTTTTATTACCAATTAACACCTGTTTTTCTTTCTTCTGTCAATATAATGAAGCTATGAACCGTGAGATAATCTGTGGAAACATAATATAAAGATATCGCAATGAAGTTAAATAACTGGTGGAAGGTGAACTGTGAATTTAGAAACACAATTTTCTTATGTAAAGAAATATTCTTAGTAAGAGAAAGGCCAGGCATCCTTGTGGCTGCTCTTAAACACTCACACTTGGAGTCAGATATCCTGACTTTGGATTCCTGCTGACCAGTGATAATATGCAAAGCACTTCACTTAGTTCCTCTACTCCTCAGTTTCTTCATTTGAAAAATGTTAGTAGTAATTACATCTTTCTCATAGGTTAACTGTGAGGATTAAGTGAAAAGTGTGTGTGCATGTGCGCACATGTATGTGTTGGGGAGGGTTATATAGTACTTAACATAGTGCAAGGCATAGAATAATCCTGCCTTCAAAATCGTAGATGCTATTATTATTACCAATTGCATAAATAAGTAAATTGCAGATCATTTATGAAATAAGGTCACGCTATAGAACCTTCCTATGAACAAATAATGTACAGTGTTAATTTATCCAACAATAGATAAGTAGATAAAAAACACTATGGTACATTTGTACAATGGAATATTACGCAGCAGCAAGAAAGAAAGAAGGAGCTCCTACCCTTCATGAAAGCATGGATGGAACTGGAGAGTATCATGCTAAGGTGAAATAAGCCAGGCAGTGAAAGACAAATACCATATGATCTCACCTATAAGTGGAACCTAATCAACAAAACAAACAAGCAGGCCAAATATAACCAGAGACATGGAAATAAAGAACAAACTGACAGTAACCAGAGGGGTGGGAAGAGAGGGACAATGGGGGAAAATAGAGGAAGGGCCGTCGAGGAACACGTATAAAGGACACATGGACAAAGCCAAAGGAAGTGGGTTTGATGGTGGGAGGTGGGAGTGGGTGGGGCAGGGGTGGTGGTGGGGGGGGATGGAAACAACTGTACTTGAAAAACAATAAAAATGTTAAAAATAAACAAATAAATAAATAAATGGAGATTTAGGCCTCAGAATAAAATGAAGTACTGTTATTTTGTTTATCCCCAAGTTCAAATTGTCAACAGAAAAAAGTTTTTGTCTACTTAATTACTAACTAGCTGACATTGACCGTTGAGCATAATAATAGCAATGCAACTTTAGTACTTCAAGTTTACAGTGTGCTGCCTTGTACAGTTTCATCCAAATATCATGAAATTTGAAAGATAGACTGTTCTATGATTTATTAATGTTCTATTTCACCAATGAGAAAACTGAGATGCAGAGAGGGTAAATAAATTACCAGGGTTCACCTAATTAGTAAGTAATAGATATAGGACTCAAACTGGAATCTTTTAATTTCAAGTTAAATTTCAAGTTACTTTCAAGTTACTTTGAAATCTCTCTTACTAAATTTCATTAAAATGTATTCCATTTAATTTTTTAAGTAAATTTTTAAAAATCCTCGCTCATTGATATGCTCATTGATTTTAGAGAGAGAGGAAGGGAGAAAAAGACAGAAACATTGATGTGAGAAACACTGATCGGTTGCCTCCCGTACGCACACTGACCGGGGATCAGACCCTCGACCTTCAGTGTACAGAATGGCACCCTAATCAACTCAACCACTGGGCCAGGGCAATTTAATTAAAAAAAAAAAGTTAATCTGTCTTATAGGAATACTTTAGGAAACACATGGATAAAACTAAAATGGATCAATTTATGATGCTTATGAACAAAATTAATATCAAGCATGACCTTGTCATTAATATGAAGAGAAAAAAGCAGTTCATAATCTCCACATGCAAAGATAAAGCAATCATGTCTGCTATCACAGAAGAGCATACCCTATGCTTTTATCAAAGAAGAGACTTATTCAAAGGAGTCTCATGAGATTGGCAACAGACTTCAAATGTCTCACACACAACAGGAGATCATTTTAACCCATATTTTATACAATTGCTTCACACAGGTTTTGGAAATAGTAAAAATAGTGGATGTAGCAAACAGCAATTTTTTTAGCTATCTTTTCATTATTGGGTTTTAACATAGTTATCATAAAACATCTTGATTTTCTTTTATTGGAAAAGATTCTTTGTACTGGAACAGTAAAATTATGAACAGCAAAGAAGACATTCTCTATTGATGCTAATAACTTAGGTAATTTAGTTTTTACTATTAGACTGCAGTATTATTAAGAAAAGATGATCTAGAGGTATAATAAAGAATCACAGGCATGTATGAATAACTGCCAGTTTGACAATGTCGAAAACTTGAGTGTTCCACATAAAGCAAAAAAAAAAAAAAAGATGTTGTTCAATTATCATTAAACTCTTCCATGAAATAAACTATATTAAGAACTAAATAAATTTCTAACAAAAATGGAAGAGCAGGTTCCCACTAAGTGCGCCCTATCACATCAAAGGACTTCACGCAGCCTCCTAGGGAGCATGCTCAGGCCGCAAGGACGTCAGTGCCTTGTGCAAAGGCTGCTGTCATTGAACAAAGACTATCTGCTGGGAAGCTTCGCCATGGCGATTTGCTTTAAATACTGAACTAAAAACTTATATTTGATTTTCTGTTAACATGTTGGTCATGGGATTTATTAACAATAAAAACAGTTCCATATATTTACTAATGATGAAAGGAAACTAATCAGCTGAATTGGGATCTGTAGTATACACAAACATAAGGAAATTAGAAAGTTGTAAGCTTAATAATTTTTATAAAGGCAGTGATAAACAAAAAATTATATCTGCTTTTATCTTGGAAACAAAGAGATAGAATTAAAAGAACCAAAAAAAAAAAAATGAGTAATTGGCAGAGGGTCTAGCAAGATAAATAACATCAATTTTAGGTTTCTGAAATAATTTAATAACTTCAGATGAGTATTTCTATTGGTTACCCCAAGGCTAATTCCTTTAATAAGTACTGATCAGCATCTCTCCCCCATTCAATATGATTTTCTGGATCATCTTCAGCTATTAAATTTCTTTCTCTCTAAATATAGCTGCATTGCTTATGGGCTTCAGAAACATCTTGATTTTTACCTCTGTTAAGTTTTAGGGAAACACTTCACCTCTGTATTTATTCCAAGTGACTAGAGTCATCTGAGACAACTTTAATATTTGTATCTCTTCTTTTCAAATTATTATGAATTAGCAGGACATCATAGATTTAGACAAGGAAATACTGTGGTAGAATTCTAATTGTTTTAGTTGGTAAGTGCTCTGAAAACTTAATTTGTTTAATTTGCTGGGGTAACTTTATGAGACCTTCCTTTGAGTCTACCATCCCACACTAAAATTTCTTTGCATAGTTTTATTGGCTCCTTACTATATTCTACCTTATCTTATTCTCAGTTTCCTTAGCTTATAAAAAGTAACTCTGTTCCACCTCCCTTAGCAGGTAATCCTTGTTTCATTGGGAAGACTCTGATAAAATTCCTGTGTCTTCTGTCCTCTTCAAATCAAAATCCTTATTCATTGCTATACTGTACACCCCATTCTCCTTCCTCTATTTCTCGGACGAAGCACTTCTACCATTGCTATTTATTTTGAAACCATGCTTTTCTTCTACTGTTCTACCCACAAATAATTCCTTGCCTATATATCCAGCTTTTTTTAAAAGATTTTATTTATTTATTTTAGAGAGAGGGGAAGGGAGAGAGACAGAGAGGGAGAGAAACAGCAATGTATGGTTGCCTCTCACATGGCCCTCACTGGGGACCCGGCCTGCAACCCAGGCGTGTGCCCTGACAGGGAATCGAACCGAGACCATCTGGTTCCCAGCCCGCGCTCAATCCACTGAGCTACACCAGCCAGGGCTATATATCCAGCTTTTACGCTCCCCTTGTCTTTGTTGCAAACTTCTCTCAGAAAAGTATTACTCACCATGTCCCATTTTAAAATCTCTAGTTGATTCAATTTCCTTTCATCACAACTACTCTCCTTGCATCATAGTTTATGGAAACTCTTTGCAAGCACTTTTACTGACCTTCTAATGATAAGTCTAATCGTCTAGTATTAGTTGTAATCCCACATGCCTTCATGAAACTTTTGACATTGCTGATCCCTACACATAAAACTCTCTCTTCTCCCCCTCCTACCTCCCTCCCTCCCTCTACCTCTATATTTCTATTTTAATCTTTATTTGTTTTAAAGACTTTTGAGTCACTTGAGTTTCCAGCATTCATCACTCCTTCCCAGCCTCTTATTGGCTTTTTACGGTAGGTCCTGCCTTTGCCTGTATCTATTCATCTTTTCCATGTTTCCATTCATTTCTATTAATTCAACATAATACTTATTTTTAACCCCAGTAAAAGGATTGTCGAGATCATTAATAGTGAAGTGTATTTAAAGCAATAGCCATGGTCCAGCAGTGGTCCTAAAAACACCTCAAACATGTTTGCTGCCTCTACTTCCTCCACTATCCTGATCCAGTGGTCTTCTGATGCGCGAAGTATTTTATTTGCTCTTGGAAGTCTTTATTTTTTTTTCTTAAGAAGTTAGACTTCAGGGATAAGGCTGGTTGTAGATGAGGTAAAATGAAATCTTAAGAAAATTCTTATGAAAGTTAGTAAATTAAGTTGTTGGAATAAACAAATATAGAATATACAAATATAGTTCAGCCTACAACTATATATACCAGTTCTTTTCATATACAAAGCAATCATGTAGAAAAGTTTTTAGAATAAGCACTCCTATGGATTCACTGAAAATGAGTCTGTAGATTGATTTTTGACTGCAGTTTCTGAATTAATCCATTTGCCTAGTTTAAATAATTTTAAAGTATACAGGCTTCTTCTAAAGGATAACTCATGGTTAGGATGTGATCTATTCATTCCT
Source organism: Micronycteris hirsuta (assembly GCA_004026765.1). NCBI lineage: Eukaryota > Metazoa > Chordata > Mammalia > Chiroptera > Phyllostomidae > Micronycteris > Micronycteris hirsuta. Next base: position 82,092 of record PVJI01001163.1, on the reverse strand, counting down.
CTTTTCATTTCCTTTGACTGCACTTTTTTTTGTGGTTTCCAAGTTTAAGCAGCAACAAAAATACTCTGCAAGGAATAAAGACTTTATTGTATTTTCTGTGTCTAAATAATCTGTGCTCACTTTTTTTAGGATAATGACCTGTAAAATGTATTCAGTGCTAACAATACAATCTGCCTGTGTGGGCTATTCAAAGAGGCAAAAAATAAAAGCAAATTTTGATTGTGTGTGTGTATATATATATATATGTATATATATATATATATATATACACACAATACTACTTTGATTCTTTCATTTATATCTGTATTTTCCATTACTAAAAGAACATAAAAAATGCCAGAAAGGATAATACCTCTATTCTATGTTCAGTACTTTCTCACACTAGCCCTTGTTACTGTCAAGAAATTTTAAAAATCTGAATTATAAACACTGTCCCTTTACTATTATATATATTTTTACCTTTAACTTTTGGATTACCATTGATCTGCAAAATTAAAAAATATGGTCAGATCTCTTCCCTCTTTAAAAACTTCGTTGGTGCGCGACTTTCTACAGGAGAAGGCCCATGCCCTGGCCACCTCTGACGCAGATTCGCCTGTCTGCCGCCTCTTCCCTCTCCCTGCTCCTGTCTGCTTCCCAGCTCTTCATCCAAGTCCATTTGGTAGGCTCTTTATAGTCACCCTCCATATTGTAGGTAATCTTTTTCTCTAGGAAGACTTAAAAAATATTCTTCTACTGTGATCCAATTAACAAATGCCATTGCATAAGTTTAAGGTGTAAAATGTGGTGATTTCATATACCTCTATATTCCAAAATGATTACCACAAAAGGTTAGCCAACATAGCCATTGCCTTACATTGTTACCGTTTTTGTTTTATATTTATATATATATTTTTTGGTGGTGAGAACATTTAAGATCTACTCTCCGCAAATTTTAAGTATGCAGTATAATACAATTAACCATAGTCACCACGCTGCACATTCGATCCCCTAACTCGTCTCGTAACTGAAAGTTTGTACCTTTCTACCAGTGTCTCCCCATTTCCCTCACCCTCCCCATCCCTGACAACCACAAATCCACTCTGGTTCTATGGGTTTTACATTTTTACACTCCACATAGAAGTGAGATCATACAGTATTTGTCTTTGTTTGTCTGCTTTACTCATTTCCCTTACTATAAGATTCATCCATATTGTTGCCAAAGGCATAATTTCTCTAGGAAGATGTTTTTTAAACACCCTCTGCTTTTCCTCATTCATTACTCTATTTTGTAACACTAAAAAAGTAAGTAAACCTTGTGCTTACTTTCATTTTCACATTAGTCATGTTGTATCATAATTCATTTTTATTGTGATAAAGTATACATAACATAAAATTTACTATTTTAATCATTTTAAGTGTACAGTTCAGGAGTGGTATGACCTTCATGTTCTGCAAAATCATCACCATCAGTCTTCATAAATGTTCTCATCTTCCCAAACTGAAACATTGGTCACTAAATAACTCACTGTTTTACTTACTCTTTACCATGTATGTCTCCCATACTAGACTTAAGAGATGAATGGTTGCTTTATTAATATGAGCTTTATTATTACAAATTTATACCCAGTACTGAACATAATGTCTGATTAACAGAATATGCCCAATAAGTGTTTGTTGAATTGAAGTGTCATGATCAAAGTCACATATCATATCATCACATCAACCAGCCATATCAGATTATGTCAGCTTTCCAGCGGGATGGACCTGGGTACTACTACACTAAGTGAAATAAGCCAGTCAGAGAAAGACAAATACCACATGATCTCACTCATATGTGGAATCTGATGAATGAAATAAACTGACAAACAAAAGAAAACCAGAGGCATGGACACATGGGATAGACTGACAGATCTCAGAGGGGAGGGAGGTAAGGGAGACTGCAAGAGATTAGCCAGAGAACATATATGCACATATGCAAAGCCCATGGACACAGACACCAATGTGGTGAAGGGTGGGGTTGGGGGAGGCTTGGTGATGGTGGGGAAATGAGGGGAAATAGGTGATATCTGTAATAGTGTCAACAATCAAAACAAACAAATATTCTTTTAGTGATATTCACTTTACAAAAGAAAAACTTACTAAAGCAAAACTATACCTTCAATACTTTCTCATTTCACAAAGTATGAATTCCAAATTTTGGTCATGGCATTCAGGGCTCACTAAAATTTGAGTCCTATCTATCAGTCTCTCCACCATCCACTCCTACATCTTTTCACAACTTGATTCTACCAACACAGCAGCATTCATTATTATTGAAACAAGCAGTTTCACGTTTTCTTAATCACACTGGTTCCTCAGCTTGAAACATTTATGACCAGTTTTGAAGTCAATCATAGTCTTCCTTCAAAGCTGAGACTTTTCTAATCCTTTGGTTTAGAGTATGCCCTTCTCCTCTCTGCTCTTTTTCACTTTGTTTGGGCTCCAATGCTTCATTTAGTTAATTTTGCACTAAATTATATTTTACATATCTGTTTATATGTTCATCTTCATCACTGGAGGGCAAATTACATAAAAATTTACATAATTCTTTACTTATCATATTATGTTTTCCTATTCCTTCCTATCAGATACTCACAGAATTTTCTGAATATGGTAGTTGTTCAATAATTATATTTTGAAAGAACAAACATCTTATTAATTTGATGCATATGAATCAATGCATTGCTGTTTATTGAGCATGCCTAAGGTTGTTCAAACTCTATTAATAGGTAACAAACAATGTGAAAACACTGGTCACAACAAACTCTGTACAATGAAAGCTGACAAATACATATTGACCACAAGGTTCATATCACCATACTGAGTGAAATAAATACAAATGAGCAAGATGCAGTCCATTTTCTCAGGGAACTAACAACCTAGGGTTAGACAGGTATGTAATGAACCCTAATGCTTGTTGAACAGTCATACTAAATGCTGAAGCGATAAGCTTTAGCTATTTAAACTAAGGAGCAATGACTGTTGGCAAGAAATAATAAAATATTTTATTAAAATTATGATGATATCTGGACTTGAGTTTCAATAGGAAAGTATAATTTTAATGGGTGAACTGGAATTGTGGAAGCATCCCCAGAGAGACATTAGCATAAGATTTAGAGGCAGGACAAATGTTGGCTGCTTTCAAAAACAGTGAATACAATAATTTAAGAAGACCTTAGTCAGATCCTGTAGGGGTAATGGGAGTTAAAGCTGGATTTGTAGGTTAGACCATTGAAAAGATTCTTGAGTATATGTTACAGGTTTGTGTATTACATATTATTATACACATGTTAATATAGTACATTATATTGTTATGTGATTAACATATTAATATGGCATATATTATATGTTACATGCCAGAATATGTTACAAAATAGTCAATATGATTGAAGCTTTACTCAATAAGTTTACTTTTGAAAGATAACTTAGTAGAAAGGGATAGGAGACAAGAACAGACAGAGCCCTATTATAAAATCCCAGAAGTGAAGTAATGAAGACTTGAATTATGGTGGCTTTAATGTATGTAGAAAAAGATGAGAGTAAATGGATTGGGAGGGTAGATTGTGGAAACAGTTAATATGGTTGGAACTGCCTGAATACAGGTAGTTATAACAAATTCAAAGACAAGCACATTTTCATGTAGGAGAGAATAGCACATTTTTGTCGTGGGGGTTTTGTACCTGCTGATACCCATGGGTGACCGCGACCTGATGCCTGTATGAATCTCATAGCAAGACACGCGGGGAAAGAGAGACCGGGGCCACGTGACCAATTCCTTCCATCTCAGGAAAAGGCCTTGTGGCTTGCCCAGCCGGGGGGGTTTTATTAGAGGCTTAGGACAAATTTACATTGGATTGATTATTCATGGGATTAAGCAGAACAGGGGTAGGATTACTCATAGCAGAGCATTAGGATGTAAATTCAGGTCCGGTGGCAGACAGGGCCAGGTTAATGTAATATGCAGGGCACAGCAAGCCAGAATTTTTTAAGATACATCTTTGCCAAATTCCTATTAGAGAATTCCCATTCCACAGATATGATCTACACTTGTCTACACGGCAATCACACGGAGCTGTGCTCAAAACGCGTAAATTCTGGAACATGCGTGTGGAAATCACTGCTACACATTTTCACTTTAGGAGAAATACCCTCTCTGGGCTTATCTGTAGTGCGGTGGTATGTAGCTTCCAGTATTATTCTGCTGATATATATGTATTTAGCACAGTGCCTTGAGGTTTAAGGTCCTCAGTAAGTATTAGCTATTGTTATTATTAAGTAACTGATGCAATGACCACGTAAGGAAAATAGCATCTCACTCTAAAATGTTTGTTTTGTTTATAATATAACAGAAAGTTTTTTAAAAATTCAAATGCTACAAAAATAGCATATATACTTGCAAACACCCGAGATAACAAATAATGACAGGTTTGTATTTATATATAAAATTTGTTTTCTAATCTCACAATAATATATTATCATTATTTGTACTTGTACAAAATTAGGATCATACTATGCAACTTCATTCTTTTTCTAAAGTTGACTGTTTTGGAGTTCTTTCCCAATATAGTTGTCTCATATTCTTTTTCATAATGATAGTTATTTCAGTCCATTCATGTGCCATAGAGAATCTAAGGCACACTTGGGAAAACTAGGTAGAGATTCAGGCCCAACAGTGCATATGGTACATTTGTATACATTAGAAAAATCGATCCCAGTAGGTGGTTACAGCCCTGCAGGTGCAAATCTTGATTAGCAAACCCTGAACTGAGTTTTAGTCTCTCTCCTCAGTCCCATGCTGGACACCTGTGGCAGAGAACAATTTATGCAACCATTAGCAAAGCTGGGTGGGAATGCCAAACCAGCACTTAAAATCTGTGCAGATCAGAAAAGAAAATGAACTTTGAGCTGTAGATTTGGTTTCTTTTCCATAGAGGTCATGGTTGAAGCCTTGGATGGATGAGAAATGCACAAGGCCTCCACAGGAGGAATTAAATAAAGAAAAGGCGTTAAGGGAGACACTCCCAAAGCATCTGTGAGAATGGGAAAGGGGAGAAATGAAATAGATACAGAGAGACTGAGGGACTCAGATAATGGAATAAACTCTATTAACATAATGTAATGATGATAACCTCTATTATCTTTTAGACTCTGCCTATGCATTTATATATGTACTGTTATATGCATATGTGTCTCCATCAAGGTAACACTTGCAGTCTGAACCCCTGCACTGATTTCTCCTTCTGAATGCAGGAAGTAAAATAATTCAGAAAATGTTTGGATAAATTTTTGGCTATCTGAGCTGTCATTATCACTATCAGAAATTCAGGAACCAAACAAGTTCTGATAACGTGGTATCCTCACTCTCCAAGCTTGCTATATGAACTCAGGAAACAAATAGATTTGACTTACGAGGGATACTTGTAAATACATCATAATTTTAATTTAAAAGCTGAAGCATTAAATGAAATTTTCCCCTAACTCTGGTTCATTTAGTCATTTTCAGGAATTTTGTTCTAATAACTGATTATTTTTGTCTATCTTGTATATTTTTATTTGGCTCTTAAGAATGTGCTCTTAAGCCCTGGCTGGTGTAGCTCAGTGGATTGAGCGTGGGCTGGGAACCAGAGAGTCCCGGTTCGATTCCCAGTCAGGGCACATGCCTGGGTTGTGGGCCAGGTCCCCGGTGAGGACCATGTGAGAGGCAACCATACATTGCTGTTTCTCTCCCTCTCTGTCTCCCTCCCTTCCCCTCTCTCTAAAAATGAATAAATAAAATCTTTAAAAAAAAGTTGTAAAACTGCAAAAACTTTAAAAAAAAAGAATGTGCTCTTAAATAAGTTTTCCTTTTTTAAATAAGAAAAAATTTCTATTTATTTTCCAAAATATCTTCTTCAATTACTTCCTCTAACATCCAAACCTCATCTAGTTCCCCTTTCTAATGCTGCCAATAGCATGAATTTTTCTAAACTGATTTTGTCAGGTTTCTAACTGTATCTTGTTATCATCAGTAAATGATGCCCTACTTACAAAAATTCCTTGTACAGTTTGCTGTTACTATAGAGAATCAAGAAGCCAAACTGTGTCTTCTGAATTTTTTAGTATTTCATTATGAAGTAAATAATAGCATTATTAAGAAGAGCTGACTTTTTCCTATGTACTTTCTTTAAAAATGACTAATGATTTTTAAATGACTTATTATTAGAAAACTAAGAGACTTTTATGTTTTATTTTATTTTATTTTTCTTGGGGGGGGGTCTGTGTCTTTTAAGTAAGAATTTAGGTTAAGCCCCATGGAAATTAATTATAATGAACAACAATGACAAAATATATTGAAGTTAATGAGTATACAATTGCTCTCCTTTATTTATATAGATAATTTAAAGCAAAACAAAAGCATTCAGAAAGGCTATAGTACTTTAAGGGTAATTTTAATGATTCAAAATTTATTTAATCTATGTGTAAGCAATCTCTATACAATACTGTCTACAGGAGACTATAATAATATTTGAGGGCTAAAACTGTATTGAATACAACAGTCAAAAATCTTTTCTCCTCTCTTGTTCTCAACTGCTGTTTTCCCATGGTAGGGGCAACTGGACTATTTAGTTGCCATTTCTGGAGCAAAGTTTCAGAGCCTCACTTAAGGTATGGAACATTTTTATTCAGCATATACTTCAGTCAAGAGGTCCCACTACACCTTTGTTTATGACAAATAGAAACTTTATCACTGACATATTAGGCAAGACTTTCAAATTAGTAGTCACCACATCTTTTGTTTTTTTACCCTTATCAATGAAATATTTTTGATTCATCCAAAATAAACATGCACACACACACGGAAGTCAAAATTAACCATGATAAAATACAAACACTTAATATTTTCTTCTCGGGCATTCTGAGAATGAGCACACTCACTTTGCAGATAATCTGCATATTTTCTCTCATAGAAGGACTGAGTTCCTCTTGCCATTACCCATTACCTCACAGGCTCTTTACTGGGAAGTTCCAATCTCTTCCTTCTGTTTAAAGCATCCAGTACATTTTAAACTGCTGTGCCACCATTTATGCTTTTACCACTGCTAGCCTTTAATTCACACGGAACTAATTTTTCCTGCAGTTCAAAGTCAATTATTTCTAAAGTTTGAATTGTTAACCTGGAACAAACAAAAGCATACGTAAACTTTCTCAATTGCCTCAGCTTATTTTAAGTAACAGAGAGTTTGTACTGGATAAGATTTTCAGCCTGTTTGAAAAATGTGTGAATTTGTTCATGTCTGTAGTATAAGTATAAATATTATTTTGTTAAGAATTCATTTATAATACATAATTAATTACATTAACCTCCCACTTCTTTAGTTATTTATTAAGTAAATCAATAATCGCTGAATTATTTTAGTATGTCCGTTACTAGTAATAATATTTACATTACTGGAATAAATTGGAAAAATTGCCTTACTAATAAAATGTGTGTGTGTGTGTGTGTGTGTGTGTGTGTGACAAAAAGACAGAGAGGCTATTTTAGTGGCCTACACAGATTAAATTTGTTATATATATTTATAGATTTGTTATGTATTCTAATGTCCAAGTTCATTTATGCACTAATAACCAAAAGAAGAAAACTGTTCTAAAGAAAAACAACTCTTTAAATCTGAGACAACAAAAATACTTTCTTAGAGTCATGACTGATTTCAAAAGAAATGGATTCAACGATGCCACTAACCCTGGACACCATGCTTTTAGAAGATAAGAGTAACAAGGACCTGAGGGAAAATATATTTATATCTCCAAGGAATCAACTTTATTTGTAACGCTTTCTAAGTCTAACGGACATTGGACATGTTTTCCGACTTGGGAGCAGTGTTTTCCTTCCCAGAAGGACCGGCATTCAGACTGCAGCCCTTCCGAATCCCCATCTCACTCGCTCACAGGTCACTAGCTTTTCCCAAAGTTCCGTTCACCTCTTGGTGGCAGATCTGAACACCAGAAATGAGAACATATGACTCTGGCACCAGTGTCAAGAGGCCTTGTTCACTGGCACATACAGAACGTAATTTACTTTTTGTGACAGTTCGATAAACACGACGTACAACATGAGAGAGACTAAGTTAGCTATATTGCACCTCAAAAGAGGAGAAAGTTTGGTATGTTACCTCCTGATTAGCAGCAGCTAGTTCTTCTTCCAGTGCAGAGACTCTTTCTAAAGAAACCCTCAGTCGTTCCCTTACCTAGAAGAAAAACCAAAATATAACATGTGCCGTAATGTACATCCCGTGCATGTTAAGCTGTTAATCCTCCATTAAGGTTATCAGAGACAGTCACAGTGGGCTATTATTCACCTATTTATAGTCCTACATGCTCAAGAATACATTGTCACCTCACAGTTTCACTGTATCAACAGATTTCCTTGTAAGTAAGTCCTTTTAGTCGTTCAAGATTGATTTTCCCGTGGAGTTGGAGGCAGGCCCATCTTGTTCTCAATTCTGATTCATGGTAAGTGGAGGCAAAGTTCAAAAGTGTTTTATAAATTCATCTGAAAAATGGTCACTGATTAAGCATAAAAAGTAGGCAAGAAAGCTTTCTATTTCTCTAAAAGAATAAATCAGTTTCATCTGGCATTTACTACCTAGCTTCAAAAATGATTTGTCTAAGAGGAAGTGATTCTTAGACTCTGAAATATGCGGTCTGTGGCTCATATGCTTGTATTTGGTGAGAGGCCTACAGTGTTATGATGGATTCAAAAGTACCTTGTTCTGGAATTTCTAGCTAGCTTCCAGGGACCAAAGGTTAAACCTTATATTTTATAGAACTAAAGACTCTGCATATTTAGTTTGAAAACAATTATGATTTACAAATGTTTCATAAACAAATAAAACTCAGTGTTTCTTTTATTCTGCTTTCTTAGAACTTTTAAAATTGTTGTATTTATTATGTGTTCATATATATGCTCTATATTTATTACATTTATTCAAAAGTATAAATATTTTTATCATGTAAAAGTACATTTACAAAAAAATTTTAAAAATAAATTTGACTGAACTCAAATGAATGACTATAGCAGCTTAATTTTCCTTAAGAAAAAAAATCAAAATTTATAGCTTCAACTTCAGATGTAATTTACGGTGAATTTTTGAGTATTTATGAATTCACAAAGATTTTTCCATGGGAATGTTACAGTATTTTAATATAATTATATTTATAAACTTAAAACTTATTATAATTTTGGTAATTCATTGAGTGTGTGTTTTAATGAATGGTATTTTTCTCTTTTTGTAAAATTTAATGGAGAGTATAGATTAAATATTATATGAAATATATAAAAACACACATAACAATTTTAAGTTGGAGTTATAACATTATTTTCTAATTAGCAAACAAAAAAAGCACTAGATAAATCTAGAATGTAATTTGAAATTCTTTAAAAATCTCAATCACATATTTATACTGTATAATGATATCTGATATATATATTCAGGTGACTGGGTACATTTAACTCTTGAAATAATCTTGAGTAATAAAGAATACGTATCTGAGTGGAGTTTAACATTAATTGTATTTCATGATGGTCAAATTTTCCACAAACTCTTAATATAGATACATAAATGGATATTTGATATCAAAGACAATTATGCAGATTCTTCCATGATATCTCGGTGTGCCAGACAGACTTCCAGGTACCGGTGCTGCTGGACGAATATTCTTCTGCACATAAAAATACATAAAACTAATTCTTATTAATGACTGAACAAGAGCAACTTGGAAGGTATTTGACTTAAGGAATACTTTTGATGATTTGACTTGTGTTTTTAATGAACATCTTAGATAGATGCCAAAAAAACAAATTTTCCAATTTTCCCAAGGCATGTAAATGAGCAGGACTGCTGATATGTAGAATGCAGACATGGATAAAAATTTTAGGAGATGTGCTTGATATTTAACGAGGATGGTTGTAAAGTTTTATGACCACTTCCTAAAACACCAACTATAAGAGATGGGTGTTCTGATAAGGGTTTAGGGATCCTAGTTGATGAAAACAGCAATTTGAAATGGTTAAAAATGAGTAAATGATCTCAGTATATGCAATATTGGTCAGATCACATTTAGATTGTTGTGAAGAGGTGAAGGTAGCATATTTTAAAAGATATACTAGTACATTGGAGTGTTACTAAAAGAGTCATTTAAGTCATATAAGAAATGGCTGAAACCAGGCTATCTTGTAGGTTAAAATACCTTCCTGACTTTCTTTGGCTCAACTGAAAATCATAGAAACTTTTTGAAACTGTTTCCTATTTACCACAAATTAATGTATATTTTCATTATATTGAGCCTTTAAAAAAATAGAATTACTCCTCAATAAATTTAGAATAGCATTTACAACTTGAGATTATATCATTTACAAAGTAATGAATCTGAAGCTGTCTTTACAAGAAAATTTAAAAAATTATGAATATATTTTGAATTAATGTTATAAATGTAAAATTGCTGATGTAAATATCAATGTTATAATATGAATTTTTTTCACATTTATATGAGAATGTATTTAATTCATTATGTACTAATTTCAGCTAAACTTAGTAAGAAAAAATGAGTAGGACAAAAGAGTAACCTTTCCATGGTTTGAAGAACCCTGACAGTTTACCCTGTGTTCGTAGCTGGAACTCCACTGGAAGGGAAAAAAAAATAGTATCTCTGACAAGCCTTTTAATTTTTTGCTCTGCTCTGAGCATAGCACCAGTGGAATGCCATAAGTATCTTTATTTTTCTTCTTGGGTTTTCTTTCTTCCCCTAAATGTAAGTATACGGTTGATAGCTTTGTCTCAATACTTAAATTTTTCCATTTTTTTGGAATATTTAATCATATTCAATTAATCAATTTCTGTATAGTCTTTAAGATATATTGATTACTTATTTATATAGCTATAGTAGAACCCCAAAATATATTTTATGTACATCTAGAATATTTGATATATAATTTCATGTTATATCTATTTTCTTTATAATTGTATAAAAGTAAAGATAAGTAATTTTTCTTCCCAAAAGGTGTTTCAAGACTACAGAAATGTTATTCCTGGGAATTAAAATATGTCCTTAAACATGACAAATCTGTTTCAGAATGAAAGGAAACTTTGGTGGGATAAGCATATATTTGAAATAAAAATTAAGTCATTGGCAGGGTTTCATTTTGGAATTTTCAATCCTGTAACAACAAACCTTGTGAGAAAATCTTGGAACACCAGAAGTTCAAATCCAGTTTTGGCACTGTGATATTAGATCATAGAAAAATGGGAAGTTTATATATATTTAATATTTTTGTTATAGTTCCCGTACATATCTTATATCTATCTATATATTTTTTAAATAGTCAATGATATCTGAGTGATAGCAAGGCACATATATATTTCTCATTTCTTCCAGCCCACATAATTGGTGATGTCAAAATTGCCGTTGGTCTTAGCTAATTATAAAACCTCCACCCTACAACTCAGTGGATGTATAAATAAGGGCACCAGTATGAAGACCGCCAGTCATTGCGCTGTCCAGAGCACGCTCAGACTTTCATACTGTACTTAGCTCTTCAGGTGTTCTAAGCCCTGTGTGATAAAGTTGGTAGTTTCTTGCCCTCAAGATATGGTTAATTGCATCATCATTTGATCTTCTACCTAAGTTTGAATATATTATCCATAGCTTAAATTAGAATTGCATATGTTTATGTTTCCTCTCCCGTTCCTATCCTCATGAGAAGCTGTGAGCTATTCTTAGGAAACTTATCTATAAAGGTGCTTAGGAACATATTAATTCCTCAATAACTAAATGAAATACTACTTAAGACAAACATGAGAATCAACAGCGATAACAGTATCTTTACATAGTTTGAAAGTTTTGTCAATATTGAAACATTCATGTTAATAGTAATATTCATTAACATTTTCTGAGCATTTGACATATGCTGAGCACGGGCTGAGAGCTTTGCATGTCAGGTCATACCTAATGTGCATGACAACTCAATGAGGTAGGTTATGGGAGACCATTCTGCATGGCGTGGGCCCAGCTCCCAGTAGAGAGCAACAAAGGACCCACGCCCACGGATGGGTTCTCTCATGGGGAATCAGGCCTGCATTGTACCTAGACTGCTATGAAACTTGCCTTTGCTAAAACTCCCTTACCCTGAATTGAGACAGCAAGGGCTTACTGCAACTTCCTAAAATCCATGTTAAACCTTCCAAGGATGAGTGTAACCAGTGCAAAGACTTTTCCCTTTGCATTGCAAATATACTTCTTTCTTGATGTAATTAGCAACATTCATTCCTTTGTTATCTGTAAAAGGTAACCACCTACAGTGATCCCATGCATAGTCAATGAGGACCTGTGCATAGTAAATAAAAACCACTTTCAATGTAATGTGCCAAGAAAGACAATAAAAACCTGTCAAGGCAAGGGTTGGCATGCTCTCCTCTTGAGAGAGTGGCCGAGGCGCTCCAAAGCACTGTCCCCTTGAGAGAGTGGCCATGCCTTCCCTTTTCTTCCACAGGACTTGGTAGTCCGTATGAATTTGTCTCATGTCTCAGCCATGACCCTGCAGACACTGCAGGCCAGTGTCCACCTCAGTAGGTGCTATTCAAAAGAAGATGCTTAGAAAAGCCACTCATACATGTCCATCCAACTTCAGAGCCTAAAGTCATAAAAGTTTTTCTTTAGGCTGTTCATCATTACTTAGTTGATAATCAGTTCAGTTGCTCCTAAACTCACTGGTATGCAAGGCACCACTGGTAAGTTAGCATGCCTTGTTACAGCTTCTGGGGCCATAGTAAAAAATGTTTCTTTTAATTATGATGTGCTCACTGAACTGATAGCAATTATCTCTACATACTAAGTTGTACAACAATCATTTTCTTCCTAAATATACTCACACCCATCAGGTTATTTCTCTTAAAAGTTGTTTATTGCTTTTTATTCATTCCTTCCTAAAAGTATTCCCCACTTAAATAGTGTGGAGTGCTTCTAGGGAGCATCCCAAACCACACATTCTCAAGGACCTCCTTCATTCAACTCATGTTAAATTTTCTCTGAACAGGCCATGCTCTTCTTATAGCTCTGGGTTATTTTATATATTGGTCATATTGTTTAGAGTATCTTTACTTCTCTGCTCAAAAAACCCTGACACATTTTTAATACCCAGATCAAATGTCACCTCTGTGAATACAGTCTTGACTTTCTTGTCACTTTTTCAAGCAGAAGTCACAACTTTTTCTGTGACTCCATATCTCATTGTACACATCTCTTCTTAGCAGTGCCTGTTATTGGCATGTGAATGTCCAACACTAATTATAAACTCCTCAGTTGTAAGAAGAATATATTATTTATCTTTGTGTGCCAAATGCCTGCCAAGGAATTTGACACATAACAGGTATTCTATAAAGGCTTGAAAATTCTTAACAATGTACTTTTGTAACAGGAAAGGGGATATAATATAAAACAACATTAAGTATATTAAATGATTATTTGATAAACCATATTAGTTAATATTATATTTATCAGGGATCTATATAATTTTCATTTGACTTTATTAAAAATTATTTATAAACTAGTTGCCTCTCATAGCTAAAATGAAAAATAAAATAATTTCCTCTTAATAATATAGAAGATAGAATTATAGTTGTCATATATACACACTCCACATAATCCCCTACTCAAAGAACAGCTGAAAGACCAATGATAAAAATATATATGCAAATAAATATTAAATAGAGCTACAATGTCTGCATGTCAAAACCTATCACTTTGTAATAATCCCTACTTTGGATTTTAATGCTCAGGGCTTGTCAGATGTTTTACAATGAAGTGACCCAATTCCCACTCTACAAAGTCCTAAAGTTGCATTAATTTTAAAATTTTCATTCTTTAAAATTTACAAAATGGAAATCATGTCATAAGCCTTACTGATTTGCAAAGGAAATTATCATCATATTGGCTTATTTACGTCAGTAAAATATATCTGAGGAACAGCTGAAAGAAATTTATAGCTGTTTTTTAAGAAGACCTAAAGCAGGTTTTTCTACTAATACTTTATGCTGTTAACATGCAGACTTAAAAATGTGAATTCATAACTATGATAGTAGAGGCTAAAAAATGCTTCGTTCTAATATATACCTCAAAATATGTTTACTTGCTCATTAATAGTTTCCAATGTTGGCATCTATCTACATGCATTTCAGAGACGAGTAGGGTAAGAGAAAATGAGAGAGACAGAGAGGGAGAAAGACTGAATGACTTTAAATTTTAATCGACTATCTGGAATAGGACCACGATGTACCATAACAGAAGTCTAACTTGATAAGCCATAGATTCAGTGATATTAAAAAAACATAGGTATGAATATTAACAACATACACACAATAATCCTGTTGCATTTATTAAAAATGACTCTCCTATAACTCATCTGTGTCCCTCTGAGCTGACTAACGCCAGGAGTCCGGCGCATCGTGGCTGAAGACGAGGAGCACAGCTGCTGTGACCCTCAGCAAAAACACAGTGAAACCGAAAACTTTTGCCAATACACCACCTTTTTCTATTTAGTAGATAAAGTCTTTTAATTAGCTTTTTTGGAGTAGAATGGACACCTAAAATTGTGAGAACCCTTTTACAATACTGCACCTTTTCATCCAAGGCCTTGTGGTGCTCAAACAAAGATTTCAGTGCCTTGAGAACCTCAACTTCACTGGAAACTCCTGAGGGGGACTGGGCTTGCCGTTTCACCACCGTCATTCTCAGGGACCTTTCATGCCGCGACACAAGGCACTCCAAATGCTCCAGTAACAGCTGCGGGGTTAACAGAAAATATATTATGGTATACAGACGAGTCACTAAGACTTATACGTGACTTCAGCCTTAACAGACTGAAGGTTAAATAATATCTAGCTTCCGAGATCAGACAAGATCGGGCGCGTTCAGGGTGGTATGGCTGTAGACCGAAGGTTAAATAATATCTAATGATAACCTCAGATTATAACACAGGTAAGCAGCAAAGAAATACAAACCTGTATCTAAACCAGGGTTCGTAAAATACATTAAAAGTAAATTTCATCTCTATCATATAGCAAGTTACTGAATTTAAAAATATAATGTAAATTTTATGCATTCATTTAGAAAATGTGGTCATTTCAGTATGAATTCAGTAGAAATAGAACACAACATATGTGTGACACAATATGAAAATTATTTAAAAACATTGTACAATGCATGATGATCTTGTTAATAGTGTTTAAAGCCAAATTAATTTCATTTATATTTGGTTATTTAAAAATGTTTAATAGCAGGAAATGAGCATAATCATCACCTGGCTTTAAATGTGATTATAACGATAAATAATCGCATGTTGTATAGTGATTACAGTGATAATCATAATCACATGCTGCTCTAGTAACTATGGTGATAATCACTAATGATTATATGTTCTATTAATTCTTAAATTATGTCATAGAAAAAATGTATGCAATCAACTGGAATACAGTAACTGACATTTACAATAATCATTTTTGGAAAAAAGGTTAGAGGACAATTTTTACATCCTTTTTTATTTTTCAGTTAAGGTTGACATACAATATTCCATTCGTTTTAGTGTACGTAACTTTTAAACTGAGTAGTCTAGAATCTGCATTTACCCAGAGTGGTCACCGGGGCTGATTCAGGCCAGGAATAGATAGAAGTCCAGTGAATAGTGTTTCAGTTATGTTCCAGACTGTATGTTCTGACTTTCCCAGAGAAATTTTGCTTTGAAATTTTTTGTGACTTGGGATATCACTTTTTTTTTATTTTATAAGAGATCTGCCACTAAAAACAAAGATACGTACACATAAAGAAAATAATAATTTAAAAAAACTACTGGGTTATCAGTATTAAAATGTTGCTACTGAAGAACAATACATGACCAGTCTGTTTTGTAGGAGCGCTTTTCAGAAGGATGGTGAAATCACAGACTAACAAATGGTGTTTATGCAAAATAAAGCAGAAGTTACTCAAACAGGAAGAAAAAGCAAACATAAGATACTGGGGTGGAAAGAAATAAAGAGAAGAATTTTCTTTCTTTTTTTGCAGGATTTTTTCCTAAAGCTTACACTGTAATGAAAATTTTTTTAGAAAAGATTTTATTTATTTTTAGAGATAGGGGAAGGGAGGGAGAAAGAGAAGGAGAAAATCATTGGTATGTGAGAGAAACATTGATGGGTTGCCTCTCACATGCCCCCAACCAGGGCCTGGCCTGCACCCATGCATGTGCCCTGACTGGGAATTCAACCAGCAACTTTTCACTTTGTGGAATAATGCCCAACTAACTGAGCCATGCCAGCCAGGGCTGTAATGAAAATTGTTGGTTTTTACAATGCCACTATTAGATTTAGTGTCACATATTAGTATCACATTTCTTAGTGCTTAATAAGTTAATTTCTCTACATTTATTGTTTCTAATTATGGTTCAAAGCATCAGAAAATTTGGCCATGCCATTGGAACAAAAGAACACAAATACCTGAGATTTTAAACTTACATAGATCAGTAGATAGAAGTCATATTTAAGGGTCAGAATGGCAATAGAAATTCCATGTGAGTTTGCTATCATTTTACTGTTCATATTTTTTATCTTCTTTTTCTTAGGTAAGTCCCTTTAACATTTCATATAATAAGGGCTTGGTGAAAACAAACTCCTTGAACTTTACCTTTTCTGGGAAGCACTTTATCTGTACTTCCATTCTAAATGATACCTTTGCTGGATAGAGTAATCTTCCATGTAGGTCCTTGCCTTTCATGACTTCGAATACTTCTTTCCAGACCCTTCTCACCTGTGAGGTTTGTTTTGCAAAATCAGCTAATTGTCTCTTGGGAACCCCTTTGTAGGTAATTGACTCCTTTTCTCTTTCTGCTTTTAAGATTCTCTCCTTATCTTTAATCTTGGGTAATGTAATTATGATGTGCCTTGGTGTGTGCTTCCTTGGGTCCAACTTCTCTAGGACTCTTTGAGCTTCTTGGACTTCCTAGGAGTCTATTTCCTTTGCTAGATTGGGGAAATTCTCCTTCATTATTTGTTCAAATAAGTTTTCAATTTCTTGCTCTTCCTTTTCTCCTTCTGGCACCCCCATGATTCAGATGTTGGAATGTTTAAAGTTGTCCCAGAAGTTCCTAAGCCTCTCCTCATTTTTTTGAATTCTTGTTTCTTCATTCCGTTCTGGTTGGATGTTTATTTCTTTCTTTTGCTCCAAATCATTGATTTGAGTCCTGATTTCCTTCCCTTCACTGTTGATTCCCTATATATTTTTCTTTATTTCACTTTACATAGCCTTCATGACTCCCTCTATTTTGCAACCATACTCAACCATTTCTGTAAGCATCCTGATTACCAGTATTTTGAACTCTGCATCAGATAGGTTGGCTACCTTTTTGTCGCTTAGTTCTTTTTCTGGAGCTTTGATCTATTCTTTCAATTGGGCCATATTTCTTTGTCTCAGCTCACTTGCTACGTAGTGAGGGGTAGAATCTTAGGGATTTGCCAGGGCAGGGCAACCCACCTTTAAGGCACAATATGTGGGGGAGGGCTCTGAGAGGGAACAGTGCCACTTACTCAGTTCTCTGCTGGATTTCTGTCACTTCCCCCTCTACTCACAAGCAAATTGGGCCCTTCTGGTGCTGATTCCTGGGTGGGTGGGTTTTTGTATGTTCTAGGACTCTGTGGGTCTCTCCAACGAGCTCTCCTGTGAGGCTGGGAGTTTCTCATGCTACCTCAACCCCCACAGGTGTTTTCAGTCAGAGGTTTGAGGCTTTATTTCCCTGTGCTGGAACCCTGGGTTGTGCGGTTTGTCTTGCTCCCCGATTGCTCCTCCCGGTTTGTCTGCGCGCAAATGTGGGACTGCCTGGTCCTCCAGCTGCCACCTAAGCCACCTGTCCTCTCCACCCTGGCTGCCCATCTCTGCCTCTCTACAACCTGAATTAATGTTTCTTCTTTAACTCCTTGGTTGTTGGACTTCCATACAGTTTGATTTTCTGGCAGTTCTGGTTGTTTTTTGTTTTTAAATTTGTTGTTGTCCTTCTTTTGGCTGTGCGAGGAGGCAAAGTGTATCTACCTATGCTGCTATCTTGGCTGGTTGAACTAAATTTCTAAAACTAATCAGAGAAACCAAAGAATTTATATGTGCAATCCATGGACATGAACTAAGGGGGGAGGGGAATGGTGGAGGGCTGAGGGGTGCAGGGCAGAGGGGGAAGAAAGGGGAGAAAATTGGGAAAACTATAATAGCATAATCAATAAAACATACTTAAAAAACTACACATCTTCCTATTAAATCTGAATTTGACATAACCTTGTGCACAATTATTTTCAATCACAAATGGCATTCAAGTAGAAATGCATTCTTCTCCATAGACCAATTTGTCTGCTATAATCTGGTCATATAACTCAACGTTAACATCTGGAAAAAAAACCACAACTTCAAACTAGTTCCATTCATGCTCAGGCCACTCACCATGCTTTAATCTCAAATACTGTTTACAGTCCCCTATGTTTCTTAGGTACATGTTTGAGTCCTACATTGAACTCTCAGTGCTTTGGGAGAGCATATGTTCTATCTTATTCACTAGTGTGTTTATTTTCTACCGTTATAGTACATTCACAAATATGGATACATGCACCCATGTGTGCGTACACATGTATCCTTTCCACTGCTAGGGTCTTTTTTATCCCCCCCAACTGGACTGTATTTTCTACTCATTGAGGAAATGTATTTGGAGGAAGTTTATTAACTTGTATCAACAGGTTCGTCAAGAATAGGAAGCTTTTCTTTAGTAATGGCAATTGTCTTTGAACATTTATATAATTCCTTTAGATCAAAATAAAAGTAAGGGCATTGCAAAGTAGGCTTTGAATTACATCTTTAATTTGAATTAATGACAATTAATTCTTTAAGTTTATGATCCATGAGATGAAATTATAGCTTCATTGTTTCTAACCAACTCTTGACATCATAACTTCTTTTTCAAAGTTATGCAATAGTTACATTCTTAAACATTGTCAATAGTATAACCATCTTTTGATCTTCAGCCACAAAAACAATTGAAACAGTTCTAAAACAACAACAAAAAGTTTCTACTCTGATATTAAAAGTACAAACTATATTAACATTTTTTATTTTCCTTCACCTTATCATTAATTCAAATAATTCTGAAAAATAAAAACTTGCTAAATTTTAGTAGCCAATTTGAATAAGTTGAAATAATAGCTGGAATAAGTTATTTTCTGTAAATATAACTTGTCAAAGTATAGTAAGGGAAGTTTTAGGAAAAACATTTTGTTTAATCACGTTTTTATATTTTATTATGTAGAAATATTAAATAATAAAGCTTGTTTAAATGTTTATGTAAATACTATAATGTTTGTACAATCAAGAATAACAATAAGATGATTTTATTTGGATGTTCTCAATTTAATTACTTGAAGCAGCTGGATTTAAGAGCAACTCTAGAGATTTCTTTCTTTTCTTTCATTCACTCATATTTTTTTTCATTCACTCATATTTTGGCACAGGGGATCAGGTGTTTCTTTAGGGACAAAGTGATAAATGGCCACAACTTACAGCTCCAACATCACAAGAAGTACCTAGTACATTATTTTCCACATAATTGATACAAAAATAAATTACTGAACAAATTAGGAATGAATTACAAAAACAAAAAGAAAAACTTTTCTCTTCCCTAAACACAATTCCTTGTATGACATATGATTCGTGAATGACATAGGAAATAGGAATGTGGTTTCTTAAATACAGAGCTTGTGGTTAGGCCGAGCAGTGTATTCCCTGCGTGTGCCACTTACAAGTCATTCGGTCTGAGGCAAGTTACTTACTAAGTTAGTTTTCCCATCAGGGAAATGGGGGAAATGGGATTACCATAAGAATAAAGTGGGTTAAACATGTGAAACACTTAAAAAACACTCTGCACATAATTAATTTAGCTATTATATTATTATCATTACTATTACTTGATATATTAAATAAGCTTTATTCAATCAACTCCGTTTGCACTTTCTGCTTTCTATTTGGAAGAAAGATATAATTCACTCATATTCAAATAGGAGGGCCCTTTCTGATCTATTGTTTTTTATGATATGCAAAATTAACACATAACTGTATCCACTTACAAGGTCTCTCTGTGGACCATTTTTTGTGTGTTATTTCATCCATATGTTAACTATTCAAGGTAGAAGGAGAAGACTCACAATTTATGAGAACCCTGGAAATTAAAACATGCAATTCTGCTTTAAACTTTCTCACAATCTATCACCAATCAAATATTCTGCAGGTGTGGGAAGAAAATACTAGCTTGTTGCTTTCTCTCAGTGACCAATAAGTAAGTGTTTATAGCAAGAAGAAAAAGACAACACGTAGAAGAAAACAAATTATATAATATGTATAAAACTGTTGTATTTAGCAACATATAGTAGAGAATTATGGGGAAGAGAGAATATATGTCAAATTTTTCAGCGCTGGATATTTTTTTGGGTGGTGAAGGAGATGAGAGGTGGTTATGTAAGTTAGGTTGCTGTCATACAATCAATGCTTTGAACAAGGAAAGTTCCATAAATTTGTTTTCTTTTGACATAATCAACAACAAAAATCCTCCATGTAACTGCTTTAAGGAAGGCAGAAAAATGGTTTCCAGGTGGAAGAGTGCAAAAAAAGGCAAAGAGGATTAAGAAGCACAAATCAGCCCTGGCTGGTGTAGCTCAGTGGATTGAGCGCAGGCTGGGAACCAAAGGGTCCCAGTTCGATTCCCAGTCAGGGCACATGCCTGGGTTGCAGGCCAGGTCCCCAGTGAGGGCCATGTGAGAGGCAACCATACATTGCTGTTTCTCTCCCTCTCTGTCTCCCTCCCTTCCCCTCTCTCTAAAAATAAATAAAAAATAAAATCTTTATAAAAAAAAAGAAGCACAAATCACCAATTATTTGTCACGAGCTGTAAAGTAGCATAGGGAGTATAGTCACTAATATTGTAATAACCATGAATGGTGGCCCATGAGGACTACACCGATTGTGGTGATGACTTCCTAAGGTACATAAATGTCTAATCACTATTTTGTACACCTGAAATTAACATATTATTGTATGTCAATAATAATTTTAAAGTGAATTTAAAAAGAAAAAAATATTTTCCAGGTTTATTCATGTTTTCAAAGTAACTATTATTGATGTTTAAAACCAATTTCTGTTATCCTAATAGAACTTAATGTTTGTATTTTGCTCACTTTGACTCCTGAATAGGTATTTTAAATATAGCCTGCTGTAGTGCTTTTATTACCCGAGGTTCCTTTGCAGGTACAATAGCCACATGTACTTTTGCACCTCATGGAATGTAATCTGATGAAAACTGTGTGGATGCTGTCCCCAAATCTCCTAGTTCTCTGCAATTAGTCACGATCAAGACAAAATGCCACACTCTGCACTGCACTGGTCTACGCTTAGGCAAAGGCTCCTCTAAGCTGCAGTAAATCTGGGAGTTGTTCTCATGGATTTAACTTGAATAATTGTGCTGATATCCTTAGAGCTAAGGGTATGGGCTCTGGAGTTATTCTGTCTTAGCTTTCAAATCCTTTCTCTGCTATCTAGTATGGCATGACTTCTGGCAAGTTATCTGCCCTTCTCTGAGCTCAGCGGCCCATCTGTAAAATGGGGATGATGATAACATCTCCCACATAGGGCTGCGGAAGGGAGTAAGGGGACTGTAGAAAGAAAGTCTGCATAAAGCAGAAATACGCAGCTAGTAAAAGAGTTTTTGTGCATTTTAAATATGAGAAATACTTGAAAGCTAACTGGAGGTTTGCGTCTCCTTCCATTTTCAGATTCCAGCTCATGCTTTTATATTTGGCATATTGTACTACATCAGGGGATGTCGCCAAAAGTGTTAAAATAGAAAACAATGAAATGGGACAGAATAAATATCATGGCAGAAATAAACTTTAAATTTGGATTTTACAAAAGTGTACTTTAAACATCAAGGGTGGGAAAACATATAGAGGAAGAGAGAAACAGAAAAATTAATCTGACTGCTCTTTGACATGATCTAGTAACATAGTCTAATAACATGAACTAAAGACCGCTCACTATGTCCTGTTTGAGGCAGTCTGCAAGACAGGCTCGTCAGTCTCGATGGAAACCAATTCCTGTGTGCACACCAAATAAATTCTCTTTACCGTGAAATAAGCCCCTGATGAATGAGGGGATAGTCTGGGTTTGATCATGTATTCATTGTTCAAGTGACGGTACCTCTCATTAGAAGCACAAGCTCTCTGTTGGTAAAGCTGTCCTTTTTATGTTGCTCTCAAAGACCAAGCATAAAATGAATGAATACGTTACCTATACATTATTTTCTCAGCATGCATTTGTTAGCTGTAATATTTAAAATATTTTTCACCTACTTCATATAAAATTGAACATTATCCACACAAAAGTAGTTTTTCTCAATGTTGTTTAGTACAAAAACTGCTCTCATTTATGGGTACTATGGCAATTTATACATTTTATGAAATTTAGTGTCTTCATAACTAGAAAAGACAGCATCATTGATCAAATTCTAAGCTTTAATGTTAAATTTCATGAGATTGAAGCAACACGTGGGTTTCTGAGGGCAGAATATAGTAAATTTCATCAGTTTCATAAAATCAGAATACCAGAAATGAAAGTTTCCATGGCAATCTTCTGAGACAGAAAAGATATGCCTCCTTTACGTAGGAGATTTCTGTTCCAGTGGTTTTACATTTTAACACTTAAAAAAAATTTTTTTAAATAAATATTTTGCTGGGTGAGGGGAGCATCAATGGCAAAGCACTCCCTCCTAGGACCTCCTGTCCGTAACCCCAGCTCCTCTCCCAAACCTCCCCCCTGGCCCATCTCCAGCCGTGGGGTATAGGTCTCCCACTGCACTACAACTGTTTGAAATTCTGGATTGAAATCTAGCCTTTCCTTTTAAAATTGAAAACAAGCAAAGGTCAAAAGGAATAAGAACAATTTCTAAGGCAACATAGTGATTTAGTAGCCGAGACTATAATTTAGGTTCCTGTCTTCTTGTTTCGAGTTTTGTGGTGTATTGTCCTTTACTTTAAGCAACAGACTCTAAGTGATGTCTGCTTACAGTCTTCCTGAGTTTTTAAATGTTTATTTTTTATTCACGTACAAGAGATCAGGCACTGAACCATACAGGGAATCAGTTTCAAGCACAGGTAGTTTTATACTTACTCTTGTGTTGTTTCTTTCAGCTTTAAGTTCAGAAATTTCTTCTTCTTTTTCTAGAAGTTGTTCCCTACAGGCATTTAATTCTTTTGTCAGTGCAGCAAATTCCTGAAGGGGAATACAAATATTTGAAGACACACTTTAGATATAAAAAATGTCTTCCAGCAGAAATTTAAAAAAATTAAAAGCTAAATGTAAATGTAAAGAATGAAAAAAATGACTCAATTGCCTGCTATCTATATATTGCTGCTATTAAATTAACTTGATTCTAATATTCAAAAAATGCTAATCTATAATATTTAACACAGAGATTTTATAATAATATGCTGTTTAGATGAATGGATAAAAGTTATATCAAAATGTATCAGATATATCATACTAAACATAACATTAATATGATAGCATGTTAAGAATATAGAATAATTTGAATTTGTCTAATGTGTTAACCACTCAACAAATCTTACACTTTTATTTCTGCAGAGCAATGCCCTGACTATATGTACTAGATTATTAAACAAACAAACAATAAATACCAACAACTCCAATAAAAAAATCTTACTAAAATGCTATTTAGATTAAGAAGTTCATTTATTCGTTAAGAACATGAAGAAAGACAATGCCCCTCTTACAAAATAATAAATGGACATAAGACTTGGTAACATTATCCAATAGTCTTTTAATTTATGTATAGCTTTCCTTCTGAAATGTAAACATCATGTGAAATGGGACTTTGTCGGACTTCATTACTATACTCTCAATGTCTAAGACGTAATGAGTTTTCAATTAGTACTTATTTTCAATAAATATAAACAGGTCATATTGTTATAAAAAATTGGAAGTTTTGGAGTATTCCTCTATGTGAGAAATGACACTTTGGGGAAATCTTCAACGGCTTTCCTTCTGCAGATGGGTTCAGATATTATAGGATGAGGCCAAAGCAACTTTACAGTTGTGAGTATGAAAACAGAGTTTATTCTTGTATTATTGATTCATTATTGTATTGTTTTCTAAAGAAATAACTCTACACCTACATTTGCTCCGCCTGTGTATATGATATGGGTAATTTTACCACTAAGCAGAGTTTAGACACAATAAAAATTCATTTAAAAGAAGATCAAGAAACCTAATTTGACTATTCTGCTACTCTTATAAGCAAATATTACCTTAAAATATTTTTGAAAAATAATAAACAGATCTATATCATCATTAAATCATTTAGAGTGGTTCTTCGTAATAAAACTGATGCTTGTCAAATATTTAAGTATTTGGGAAACTCAACTGCAGGCTGAGAAGCCACTTGCAGAAGATAGAAAATAAAAAACCCAAAATGAGGGAGACGGGTTTGGTTAACCTAACCTCCATCATGGCAAATTTAGTATAAAGTAAATGAATATGATGATTACACAAAGCTGGGAAAAGTTGAGGCTTTATATTTTTGTTTGCTTCAAACCACTTATTTTGCTGAATTTCTCTGAGTGGTTTCAGACCAAATGCCTCAGAGTAGACTTAGAACTTAGAATCCTGGTGAGAGAGTCCATTGCTGGCATTATGGATAAGGGTTTTCTTCCTTAATCACTGCCTGCTTAAATGCTATTGATATTCTCTGATATATTAAGTAGAGCATGGAAATAAACAAATAGAAAACAATAAACATTTCCATAAAAATGAAGCCTTAGATAAACCACATAGTTTTGATAGAGAAAAAGAGGAAAGCAACAAAGATTTTGTATTGTGTATTATTAACATATAGTCACTAAAATGTAATCCAATACTCATGAATATTATAGAATGAAACATAAATATGTATACTTAACATACCAATTTTAAGAAATACATATCTGGGTTGATCTTTCCAGATATTTAGCTTGCTATGGACAGAAAGATAAAAAAATCAAAAGGAAATTGGACATTTCCTGGTAGTGAACTAATGTGATTTTTTCTTTGTTTTCTTCTATGTATTTCTATTATCAAACTCTCTACATTAGAAGAAAATGCTTTTATGTGTAGAGATTAAGAGAAAATGTAACTCTGTAAGTGCAATTAGGTATTCAAAACTTAGTGACGATGTGTCCACATAGATTCATCCATGAGAAATGAACCGCTTGACAGAAATTAGTCAAGATGCTACTGGTGGCAAATGACTTTGCATTTTTAATTTATTATTATGGCAATGATTATGAGCAAGCTATTCAGTGACTCTACGTATTAAAATTAGACTTATACTTACTGACTTCTTGCAAATTTCAGGCATTACTTTCACATTCATTATCTCATTTTGCTATCTAAATAATCAGTGAGGGAGTCTCACTCCCATTTTATGGGGAGCAAACTGAATTAGTAAGAATTAAGTCCAAGTTCCCAAGCAAGCCACAGAGTGAGTTAGGCTATGAACATGGTTCTCCAGACTGTTTGTCTACAGCTTTTCCTCTGTGCCATTTCGACCTTCATTGTTGATCAGGTTTACATGATTTGGATTCAGAGAGCATTTAGCAATACTCTTTTTTTCTTATCTGAAGAATTAGAAACCATTACTTACAATTACCTTGCATAATCTTTCTTAATTAGTCCAAAGCAAGGGTGGGAAGCTAGGAGGCCCACCGCAAAGTAGTCCTTCCATGCTGAGTGACAAGTATCAGACAAGCCTGTGCTGCATCCCTGGGACTGCGACAGATGCAGACAGCTGGCGCGGAGTTATGGATCAAATTATTTTACACTTTTCCTCCGACATTTCTCTCTTCTGTACCTACTTTTCCAACCTTACTGTAAATAACTGAGTTTTATATCATCTTTTATGAGATAATAACAGCAAATATAATTAACATTGATTGAGTCCTTATAATATGCCAGGCACTCTATGAAGCAATTTATATTGATTATCTAATTAATCCTAATAAAACCCTGAAAAATACAATACCTCACTTAAAAAAAGCAACACTATAGACTCTTACCATATAATCCAACAATCTTACTCCTTGGTATTTATTCCAAAGAATTGAGAAATGTTTACACAAAAACCTGCACATGGGTGTTTATGGCAGATTTACTCGTAACTGCCCAAATCTGGAAGCAACCTAGGTGTCCTTCACTAGGTGAACAGATAAATAAACTGTGCTATATCCACTGAATGGAAGATTCTTCAGTGCTAAAAAGAAAGGAGCTATCCAGCCAGGAAAGAAACATGGAGGAACCTTAAATACATAATGCTAAGTGAAAGCAACCACACTGAAAAAGGCTACATTCTGTATGATTCCAACTGTATGACATTCTGAAAAAAAAATTGAAACTATGAAGACAGTAAAAAGATCAGCGGTTGCCAGGAGGGCTGTGGGGGGTCCAGGGATAAGTAGACCAAGCACAGAAGATTTCAGGACAGGAGAACACTCTGTATGATATCATGACACATAGAGTCACTATACATTTTCAAAACAGGTAGAATGCACACCACCAAGAGTGAACCATGATATAAACTATGAACTTTGGGTGATGCTGTCTCAAGTAGATTCACCAACTATAAGAAATGTACCACTCCGATGGGGGATGATTTTTCTTTTTTAAGTAATTCTTTTTTTTTATTTTTTTATTTTTAGAGAGAGGGGAAGGGAGGGAGACAGAGAGGGAGAGAAACAGCAATGTGTAGTTGCCTCTCACATGGCCCTCACGGGGACCTGGCCTGCAACCCAGGCATGTGCCCTGACTGGGAATTGAACTGGGACCCTTTGGTTCCCAGCCCGCGCTCAATCCACTGAGCTACACCAGCCAGGGCGGGGGGGATGATTTTAATGAGGGAGGCTCTGCAGGTGTGGTTACAGGGTACCCCCATCTAAAAAGCTCTGTACCTGCCTTTCACTTCTGTTGTTAACTTAAAACTGCTCTAAGAATATACATTTTATTTTTTTAATTTCACTGAGGCCTACAGAAGTTATTTCCCCAAAGTTTGACACAGTCGATAGTACAGCTGCCTTGAGCTTAGCATTTTGTAGGAATTATTTCATCTTTTTCTCATTTTGAAGATAAGGATGCTGAAGCTTAGCATGGATGAATAAATTGCTCAAGGTCACACAGTTACAAATAATCAACCCTATTCCAAAACTCTTTAATTCCTGAAACACTGTCTTCTTCTTGCTGAAAATGAAAAATCATCAAATTCCTTAACTGCACAAATTATATAAATTTACCATCCCTCTAACTACCCACCCATACATACAATATTTATTAAGCACCTACTACATGCCAGAGCCTGCTAGGTGCTGGAGATATAGAGATAACTTAGACATGACTGTTGCACTTGACCCCAAAGGGATTTCATAATTCACATTTGAGACACATTAGGGATTTTTATCACCAATAAGCATCAAAACGCATCACCAAAGTACTGCTCCCAGAGCAATATTATATGTTTAAAAACACCATTGATATACTGACCCTCTAACACCTCTTTCTTAAAAGGTGTATCTTCTGCATCTACCAGAGATTTTTCTTCCTGTTTCTATTTCCCCCTTTCCATTTTTTCGTCTCTTTATTTCATTTTCTTTCACATACTATTTTCTGTATCTAGAATTCTCTTCCCCATCATCCACCCTGCCTAATTTATTCTTAAAGCACCAGCTTAGCTTGTTAATGCTCTATTATCCTAGTTCAAAATCTAGCAATGCACTTACAGTATTGTTTTTATTTAAACTGAGTTATGTGTTCATCTCCTCCAAGTAAACATTATAATCCTTTAAGGCACGGTTGTTATCTCATTTGTTTTTATATCCTCAGGACTTCACATAGTTCCTGACAAATTATATACACCCAGCAAAGCTTCGTTGTAACAGTTAGTGAAGAATGGTTCGCTTTCCCTCAACTTTTTTACTCTAATACCAAAATGATTTTTAAAAGATATAATTAAGCAGAGTTATTTGTTTTTCTGAGTGATATTATTAAAATTTGCTCAATATATAACATGTCTGATATTCATTTTATTTTGTAGTTGTTATTTTTGTCTGTATCTGAAATACTCTATACCCTATTCTACATAACAATGGCGTTACCATCTGCTGCTTTATTTGCATGTATATAAAGTGATACTGTTGCTCCTAATACCTTGTGAATTTGGATTTATCATTTGTTTGTTGGATGTATTATATTGTTCTTATTCTTTTTGAAAGTGGAAATACATATTTAACTACTATTTTATTTCTCTAGTCTTTTTTTTTCTCAAAATATAATCTATAGAACAATATTTCCACAGATACCCAGAAAAAAATCTAGAGTCAAATGGATTTGGAAAATAATAGTTGCTAACTTTTACTCTTGTATATCTACTACAGGTGTCAGAATATAAGAGAATATGAGTAAAGTTGGTTTTGTTGTCAAGGATTGGGAACAACCGAATTTCCATCTACAATAAAATAGGTGAACTAAATGTACTAAGTATGCACAAGGAACCCTGTACCGGGGCAACATAAGTACCTAGATCTTTATATAACAGCATCAAAAGATTTCAAAAATATAACTTATAGTAAAAAAGGTACAAAACATAAAACAGTGTACATAACACAGAGTAGTGTAAGAAGCTGAAAACAGTGAAGAATAAATGATAGAAGAAAACTTCATTGTACTCTACCATGTCTGAATTCAAAGAAGCTGAGTTTGCTTTGAATCACAGAGACAGGAGTGGCAGATCAGTTACCAACCACGAATTATACTCAATAACATGTTGGGCTAATCATTCTGTTTCCCAACCACAGTCTGCCAAAATTCTTATTTTGTCCAAAGACCAAAATTATTTTCCCTACTCTGTTTTTTCCTTGGAATTTTAAAGAGCGGTCAGGACACACAGTACCCACAGGCGGGCCTGGTCTTTCTCAGCATGCACTCATGCACACCACACACACATTCACAGGAGCACTCCCCACGTATTGGGCTCTATTGTAGGCGCGAGGGAGATGGCAGTAAAGGAAGCGAGTTAAAGTTCCTGTTCTCAGTAAGTTTATATGCACTCAGGCATTCACCACCCAGACTTTTTACTCAGGAGTGGATCATTTTTAGCTGCATCAATCCCCCTCAATTCTAACTCAACTCATGATGGAGAGCACTCTTTCCTTAAAAAATAGAGCAAAATAAAATAACTTTTTTCCAATAGTCATCTAATTGTCTTGTGCTCCTAATTATAAGTCTCTTAAATTACATAAAATCTAAAGTTGCTCAATTTCAGCTACAGTTTTAGTATTACTGCCTTTCCCCTCTGCCCACCTCATCCTCTTCTTAAGATGCTGTTTTTTTTGGAGCATTTCTTTAGGCCAGGGATGTTGATAGAAACTTTAAATCGGTTACATGATTTAGTCCTCATGGCATCCTTATTATTTGCAGCGCACAGGTGAGAAAACTTAGATAAAGGGGTTTAACTCTAACAAGGATCATGCTGCACTGGGCAAGGTCAGGGCTGGTGCCAACATCGCTCAGGCTTTTCCAGCCCTACCTAGACCACAGGTAACCCTCCTCTTTCCGTTGTGGTGGTTTCACTTCCACAAGCTAAGTGTGAACTAAGCATGAGTCTGAGCTAAGGGTGAACTTGAGTAATTAAAGTGGCTAAGCTGCTAATATTCCAAATAATAGCCCTTAGGTCAGTGGGTTATTCTGTGTTCTATGTAAACAATCTTTTGTCTTGGTCCCCACGTGTTATTCCCAAAGTGAAAAATAGAAGGGCAAAGTACAGACTCACTCGGTTCCTGTGCTTACGTAGATTCTGCAGAAGCCACCTGCTCAGAAGAGTGCAGAGATTCAGAGCTTTGCCTGGCCATCCCTCCTCTTCTCCTCATGCCTCTTTCTACCCAGCAAATCACCACGGCCTACCAGGCTGCCCATCTTGGCACAGATGTAGAACATTCTTTCTACATGTTTACCTTTAAGTCCATTTTCTGATATTTAATATTAAACACAGAAGGACCAAAAGGGACTGTTGATTTCCCTGACTCTTTACAGAATGGTGTGCTAACTCAAGGAGGTTTAGTGGGGGTCCGGGGGGGATATATTTTCTCATTAATGAAAGGTTTGAAAGGCCTTGATTTAATAGATGAGTCCACACCTCAGAAAAGCAGGTCAGGAAAAGCTGTATGACAGGAGGGAAAATCAATCTTTTAATTCCAAGTCATTGACACCGGACAGCAGTCTCCAGAGAAATCCATGGCAGTCCATTCATCATAATTACAATTTTAACACTCTTTACCTGGCAAAACAACCTGTGTCTTCTAATCTTGTGAATCACTAAACTGAGAAGGCCTTACACCTAAAGCCATGCACCTGAGTGAGCCCTAGATGAAGACTCAGGAAGGCAAATCAGCCTGAGAGGGAAGAGAAAAAATGAAGGGTGAGCTGGAATTCAGCTTCACGAAGCACCACCAACACCCTCACCAACCACAAAAAAAGCATCTTTTAAGTTTATTCTCTAACCATCTAACATTTGTGCAAATCAGAAATAGCTCCGAGGGAAGCATATGGCATGGAAGCATGCTGACTTGACCAGCTACCACTCAAATTAGACAAAATTAACTACTTCAAAATGTTTTTATAATGACTTCCCTGGGCTATGCCCCAAACTATATTTTGGTGTCTCCTCTTTCATAAAATTGAAAATTCTTCTACCAATTCTATTTGTAATACTCAGTAGAAAGATTTGGATTTTAAGTTGGTATATTTTGGGATGAAATGGCACAAAAATTTCCACGTATAAAATATATACTTCATTCCCCACACCACAGGGCAAAACTTCCTAGGACAAATTAATAACAGAAGTAATACATTGGATAGATGAAAACAGACAATAAAAGATAATATATATATATTCTTTATACTTTATATGTATACATATCTCAGAATATTAGTTATAAATTCACAAGGGACTTTAGAAATGTAGTTTAGAAATCATTTAGCTTGGAAGCAAAGCAGCATTTGTTTCACAGAAATCAAGATCGCATCATGTGTGTGTATGTAATTTGTGCTACATTATGTTATATAATCTAATGCAGTGGTAATGACCTCTGGTTTTATAATTGCCTCCCAGACTTGCATGAGCTCAGGGTAAGCTGTCATCCAAAATTACTGTGTGACACAGCCATGTCTCATGGTCAGCCCTGGGCCAGACAGCTCCTAGGCAGAACTGCCTGCATGGCTAATACACTTTGACAGCCACAACTGGACTCCTAGAGTTTCACCAAAATTGTCAAATAAGGACGTTCAATTTAAAAGGAAAATGAGATTTAAAATTCATGCAAATAATATTTTGTGCCTTGATTTTTTATGTATCCATATTCCAATGAGAATTGTTCTTCCCCTAAAACTGCAGAGTAGAAAATTGTCTTAATGCATTAATAATGACCTGAG
Organism: Micronycteris hirsuta; assembly: GCA_004026765.1. Classification (NCBI taxonomy): domain Eukaryota; kingdom Metazoa; phylum Chordata; class Mammalia; order Chiroptera; family Phyllostomidae; genus Micronycteris; species Micronycteris hirsuta. The sequence goes on along the minus strand of PVJI01001163.1, from coordinate 50,451 downwards.
ACACGGAAGTCTATTTAAAATCGAACATGTTACGATGGCCATTTTATGGTATGTGAACATAGGTATTGAGTGACTGTTGTTTTAAAATATCTCTAGTCAAGATAACTGTAATCAAAGGTCCAAAAAAAATATGGATGTTTGTTGAAATAAAACATGGGTGCTGCCAGGCACCCTCGGGCTCTCTGAGCACCCACGTGTGTCCCTAGCATGCTTCACTCACCGCCCTCCCACGGACCTGTGTCCCTCTTACATCTCAGCACCACTGCTTTCCGGACTTTAATTTGTCAATATGTGTTTAGAGCGGCACCAGGTATCAGGTGCTCTTTAACAGCAACTGTTAGAAAAGATTTGTCTTTGGTGCTGAATACTGGAGGGCAGGCAATGTTATCACAAAGTTGGTGGGAACATATTTAGAGGCAAGTTAGCTTTTCAGTATCCCAAAATCGACATTCTGACTTCTGCGGGTCGTAGGTATTTTTGCCTTGTGGGTCCCTTCATTCACAGAACATTTTAGAGACTTTATTTTATTACTCTGCTGATATAGAGATAAATGTAGTCCAGGCTGGTTTCTATTCATTTTTTTCTTTTAATTTTAAAGGTAATTGAAACATTTCATGGTCCCCGAAAAGTACTGAGGCCTAAGCAGTGCTTTCACTGTGCCTAATTGCCCTTAAACTCTGCCTACTCCAGGAAGTCACATGTGCTGTGGTCCAAACAGCACTGACTTCAGGATGAAACAGCGCTGAGTTCCTATCTAGCTTCAGTTGTTAAGTCTCAGTTGTCTTTCTGGGAATGTAGGTAGCATACCTTCTTATTGGATGGATGCAGGTAAAGATTCAGCAGTCATGCTTCCTGGTATTTATCCAAAGGAATTGAAAACATACCCACAAAAAAACCTGTATATAGGTGTTATAGCAACTTGTTCAGAGTTGCCAAAATATGGAAGTAACCAAAATGTCCTTTAATAGGTAAGTGGGTAAATAAACTGTGATACATCTATTGAATGGAATATTATTCAGTGTTAAAAGGAAATAAACTATCAAGCCATAAGAAAACATGGAGGAACCTAAAATGCATATTGCTAAATGAAAGAAGCCAACCTGAAAAGGCTTCACTGTATGATTTCAATTATGTTACATTCTGGAAGAGTTAAAACTATGGAGACAGTGGTTGTCAGGGGTTGAGTCGGAGGGGTTTGGGATGAATAGGTGGAACGCAGAGGATTTTTTTAAAAAGAATTTATTTATTTCCAGAGGAGAAGGAAAGGAGAAAGAGAAGGAGAGAAACATCGAAGTGTGGTTGCCTCTCACGCTCCCCTCACTGTGGACCTGGCCTGCAAATCAGGTATGTGCCCTGAATGGGAACCAAACAGGTGACCATTTGGTTTTCAGGCCCATGCTCAATCCACTGAGCCACACCAGCCAAGGCAAAGCACAGATGTTGTGAACTGCCTGGTTTCAGAAACTGTAACTTCCCATGGCTAAGGCTGAGTAAGAGACCTTGGGACTATAAACCACTAAGGAGACAAAGCTTATCCCCTGGCAGGGGCGCCACCTTTGTCACCTTTTACTTCACTTTGCTTGGTCCTGGGCAGATGACTAGTTAGCCAATGACGGGTAAGATTCCTCAAAGGAGGGACGACCTAAGATAGGCATGATCATGGAGGGGCCTCAGGGAAGGACTTGGGGGCTATAGAAAAAGGGGTGACGGACCCTCACCTCTTGGTTTTGACATAGTCTGAGTCCTCATTCTGTCTGCAAGAAGTCTCCTAATCTCTGGGCTGCCTTAGGCCCCCTGCCTGACTTAAGCCTGAAACAATGCCAGAGGGCAGGTTCCCCAGAGCAATCAGGACTAAGAAAGAATGCATAAAATCCCGTGAAAGCTGCTTTGGTAAGAATTTCCTTAGTTCTGATAAGGGTCTGAGCATAAAATGAGTTTGTTTCCCAATGTTTTATGGCCCTTCTCATTTGAGAGATTGGTCACCTTTTCTCCCCAAGCAGATCATGTCTTGGTAGACTTATTCTCATCCATGGCAAATGGGAGGGCCCTGTGGAAAGAGCCCCTCCCCACGCAGAGGATTTTTAAGGCAATGAAAATACTTTGTATGATACTATAATGGTAGATATATGTCATTATACATTTTTCTGAGCTCACAGAATATGTAACACTGAGAGTGAACCATAATGAAAACTATGGACTTTGGGTTATAAAGATATATCTATGCAGGCTCATAAGTTGGAGGAAATGTACCATCTGGTGGGGAATGTTGACAATGAAGGAGGTTATGCTTCATTATGGTGGAGGCAGTTGGTATATAGAAAATCTATGTAACTCCCTTTCAATATTGCTGTAAATCTAAACTACTCTAAAAAAAATAAAGTTTTAAAATACCAAAAAATGAGATCCTTACTATAAATGTGACTAGCATAGTTGCTGATTATAATAGATCCTATAGATATACACTCAATAATTTTTGACCTACTTATAGTTATTCCACATACAATTTTGTTTTCTTCCAACACCCATTTTTCCATATAAAAATAATATATTTCAGTAAGTGCTTCAGGAAATAAAAACATCATGCACTTTTTTCATTAATGGTAACTGAAATCTAACTCAAGAGTCACATAACTGACAAATAAATAACTTACATAAATCTCATTGTGAAGTATCTCTCACTTTTGGGGAGAAGATCCTAATATCACTCCTAATAATAAATCAGGGACAGCATGTTTGCTCTCAAGAGTAACAATAAAGAAAGAAGGGTCCTACTGTAACATTAGTAGAATAGCATATTAAAAATGATTAACATTAATATCCTAGAGTAAAAATACTCAGCACATGTTTATAAGAAAAAATGGCTTGTTGTGCCCCTGTGTTCCTTTGCACTTAGTAAATTCTTACTGATCAATTAATTAGGTTTTTATCACCTAGAGTACATAACATAACACTCCACATTTTCTTACAAAAAGAAGGTATTATCTTAATGTCTATAAAGACATAAACTATGAGAAAATTCTCTGGACATCATAAAACTGTTCTTAAAAGTCCCCCTTGAACACACGTCTCTAACCTTAGCTGCTGTTATTCCCTACACATGTCTCTGATTGGATCTATTACTAGCCTGGGGCTCACACAACTCTCAAGATGTTGTCTGTAATCCGAAATAAAATGGCAGGATAAAACACATTGGAGAAGTTCTCAGTGAACTCTTATACAGGTTGTTATGAGATGCTGTTGGAGAGGAGCCCAGCTGCCCCCAGTCTGGCCAGAATCCAGGGTGACAGCCCGAAGCCCACCCAGGAGAGGAGGGTGGGCAATGTTGAATGAAGACCCCTCTCCTTTTAGCTCTGGCTCTTTGTTTGAGTAGGATCCCAAATCCTAAATTTGAGCAGCTCCTCTAATTTCTAAATCTTGTCACTGTGGATGTGAGTACTAGATTGAGAAAGACAAACTCAGTGGCCTAGAACCAATACTGAAGTTATTCACTTCAAAATTCTTTCCTTTTAATCTGCTCCAGCTTCCCTTATACTTTTCTCCAAAAGAGAAAAGCCGTTAGGCCCCATCTTATGGTATCAGACATAGGAAATAGGAGAGGAAGATCCTAAAACAGAATAACTAACAGAGCAGCCAGGCCTTCCAGTTCTGTAATCCAATTAATGATATTGTCCTTAGTCTTGACTCTTTATAAAAAGATAGGAAAAATAGCTTTTATCTCTACCAATGACCAAAAGATATTTTTGCTTATTTAATGCTTGAGGCATTTAAAACCTTTTTAAAACTCAACATTCTAATACATTAATAAAGTCACCTGGCTCAGTAAACATTGCAGCTGAAGCGTGCCAGGGCTGAGTCACTGCCAACCGAAAACTCAATTGGCAGATAAAGCCAATTCTCAACAGCTCTGACAGTGTAAAGCAGGAGGCATGTTTGACAAGATGCTGCGTATTAATTTCAAAGGCTTTAGCATCTGTTTAGGTAACACCTGCTGTGGCGAACACTCCCAGGCACACAAAATAGCATCCAAATAAAATATTTAAATCTTCCAACATAGCCCAACAAGGCTCAGACTCTAAACAAAACTAAATCATGTCTCTCTAGCAATCAACAGACTTAGATAACCAAAAATATTTGGCCTATGCCATTGTTTGCTATTCACTGAGTTATAATGTTGTAGTGGGCGCTATATCAGTCGTAAAGTATATCAAAATATACTGTCCTGACTTGGAGCATTTTACTGTGTATAGAATTTAGAAGAGTAGAACCTAGCTCAGAGAGTAACATTTTGTGTTCATTTAGGTTGTATTACCATTAGAATTAAAGCATAATTTGTCAATGAGGAGAGGGGATTGTATCAAATAACAAAAGCAAGCAATAGAAGAGGAAGAGCTGGCAGGGCTCTTCTAAACAATCTCCGTTAGAAAGGGCGTCCAGTCTCAACGATTGCAGTCATCTGGGAATAGGGGTCGAAACAAGTCTATGTGTGCTCTGGAATGGTGAGGACTCACTAACGTGACACTGTGTCATCAAATGTTCAAATAATTAACATGTTCTGAGCCCATAAATACCGAGAAATGTTTTTAGAATAACTGAGTTTTTTGGTGTGGTTTCCTTCAGAGAAGAGACTTGTCCTTGTCAGCCCAGTCTGGGTACCAGTTCTGTTTGACAATTCTATTACTTACTATAAATCAACAAATTGACATTTTGATCATTTTGTTTCCTGACTCCCTAAAAAATCCAGTGCTAACATGTAGAAGATCCTGTAATATTTTCAAACATTATAATGTATATAATGGTGAAAAATACATTGTTAACTGAGTTATATACAGGGTGCTCAGAAAGCATAGGCACAGTTTAACTAATCCATGTAGTGGGTATGTGTATGCAGGGAGCATCTACCATTAAGGAAACAATAGCATGAGCAACTTCTAGCATCTACAAAAACCTAAATACACTAAAATTGTAACACTTTTACCAAAAACCATAAAGGTAAATCACAATCTTGCTTTAGGTAATGGTTTCTTAGATATGAATCTAAAAGCCCAAGAAACACAAGAAGAAATAGATCAAATGGATACCATACGTTGTAGCCTAAATTGTGTTTCCCCAAATTTGTGTGTTTAAACCTTGACCTTCAATGTAATGGTATTTGGAGGTGGGGCCTTGGAGAAAGATTTAAGTTTAGATAAAGTGATAGAGGTGGGGCCCTCATGATGGGATTATTGCCCTTAAAACTAGAGGAAAAGACACCAGATCTCTCTGTGCCACATGAGGACACAGACAGAAAATAGTGGTGCCACAAAGCAGCAACGTGGGGACACAAGCCCACCCACCTGGGAATCAGCACCTGAAAGAGTACAGTCTGCTAATGCGTAACAGGGGAAGTGACTGAAAACTGGCCAAGAGCCAAGTATGTGGTATTGTTCCCTCTCGGACCCCTCCCCCACATAAAGCACCACAACCCAGCCACCTTGGTTGCCCCGCCCTGCAAATAGCTAAGGCTCTGCTCCTTAAAATGTAACAGGTGCACCAAGACAAAGAAATATGGCCCAAATGAAAGTACAGATCAAAGCTTCAGAAAAAATAAAACTAAGTAATGAAGAGATAACCAACCTATAAGATGCACAGTTCAAAACACTGGTAATCAGGATCTCCACAGAAATGGTTGAATATAGTTGCAAAATAGAGGAAAAAAATGAAAGCTATGTAAAGTGAAATAAAGAAAAAATATACAGGGAATCACAGGAAATCAGTGGTAAAGGGAAGGAAATCAGGACTCAGATCCACAATTTGGAGCAGAAGGAAGAAATAAACATTCAACCAGAACAGAGTGAAGAAACAAGAATTCAAAAAACTGAGAAGAGGCTCAGGAACCTCCAGGACAACCGTAAACGTTCCAATATCTGAATCGCAGCGGTGCCAGAAGGAGAAGAGTTATGAAATGTTAAAGGGACTTATCTAAGAAAAAGAAGATAACCAAAAATATGAACAGGAAAATGACAACAAACTCACAACCATCAACAACTGAATCTAAAAACAAAAACAAAGCCAATAGCTGGAATAGGAATAGAATCACAGAAAATCACAGAGATCACATGGAGGGTTATCAGCGTGGATTGGGAGAAGAGAGAAGGGTGGAAAAGTAACAGGGAATAAGAAGCATACATGGTAGATACAAAATAGACAGGAGGAGGTTAAGAATAGTATAGGAAATGGAGAAGCCAAAGAACTTACACATACAACACATGGACATGAACTAAGGAGGGGGATGCTGGTGAGAGAGGGTATAGGATAGAGGGGAATAAAGGGGAGAAAAAAATGGGACAACTGGAGTAGCATAAACAATAAAATATACTTTCAAAAAAGTAGCAGTGTATAAGCCAGGATGAGGACTTGGCCATGGTCGCATCCTGAGCACAGACTTTCAGCCACCAGAACTGTGTGAGAGAAAATACCACTCAGTCTCTGGTATTTTGTTATGAAAGCCTGAGATGACCAATGCACCATCAAAATGGATAATCTTTGCACGTCAATGACCCAAAAGTGAAAAGACAACCCACAGAATAAGAGAAAATTTTTCCCAATCATGTATCTTATAATAAGGATTTGTTTATGGACTATGTAAATACCTTTTACAACTAACTAATAAAAAGACAAATAACCCAATTCAAAATGAGCAAAAGATCTGAATAGATAGTTTTGCAAAGATATATAAATGGCCAATAAGCAAATAAAAAGATTTTCAATATCACTAAGCATCAGGTAAACAACAAATCAAAATGACAGTGAGATATGACTTCGTATCCACTAGAAAGGCTACAGTGAAGAAGATAAAGAATGTGTTGGTAAGAATATGGAGAAGCCTCCTGCCCTGCTGGTGGAAATGTAAAATGGCATGACTGCTTTGAAAAACCATCCTGCAGTGTCTCAAATGGTACAAATAGAGTTATCATATGATCCAGCAATTTCACTATTAGGAATAAATTCAGGAAAATGGAAAGCATGTCCACACAGAAACTCGTGCATGAATGTTCATGTCAATGCTTTTCGTTAAAGCTAAAGAGTGGAAACAACCCAAATGTCCAACAATTGAAGAATGGATTAAAAACACGTAGTATATATAATGGAATATTATTCAGAAACAAAAGAACTAAAGTCTTGATACATGCTAAAGCCTAGATAAGACTTGAAAATATTATGCTGTTAAAGGAGCCAGTCACAAAGGACCATGTATTATACAATTCCGTTAGTATAAAATGTCCAGAACAGGTAAATATGTAGGAACAGAAACTAAATTAGTGGTAACTAGGGCTAGTAGGGAAGATGGCGAGATTGGAGCAGGTGACAGTTAAGGGGTACGATATTTCTTTTGGGGGTAATGAAAATGTTCTAAAAATTGATTGTGGTGATGGATGCACAAGACAATAAATTGCACTTTTAATGGGTGAATAAAATGGTATGTGAATGATGTTTCAATAAAGCTATTTTTAAAAGGCAATTCAGCCCTGGCCAGTATGGCTCGGTTGTTTGGAGCATTTTCCTGTAAACTAAAAGGTCAGGGGTTCAATTTCCAGTCAGGGCACACGCCTGGGATGTGGGTTCAGTCCCTGGTTGTGGCGTGTATGGGAGGCAACCGATCAATGTCTCTCTCTCACATCGATGTTTTTCTCCATCTCTCTCCCTCCCTTCCCCTCTCTCTGGAATCAATGAGCATGTCCTCAAGTGAGGATAAATACATACATACATACATACATACATACATACATACATACATACATATTTAAAAGGCAGTTTAGTATAGATGCAGCAAATGTAAGCAATCTTAATTATTGTGGTTTTTGATAACAAACAATGGGAACCACGGAAGAGATTTAAGAAAATGAATGAGATTGTCAACTTTATTGTCCTTGTAAGTTCAGCAACCACTCAAAGACATTGAAAATACCAGATTTCTGACTTGCAAAGTAAGAGCCAAATTCTGAACCTTGCTAAATTGATCAAAATAGTGACACCCTAGCATTCAGTCTTCTCATGGACCCCCAATTCTTTCAACTTCAACAATGTTTGTTTCTTGTTACCACGGGAATTATTTTCATTCCTATTCTCACCACCCTTCTCCCAGAAACAAAATATTAAAAACAACTCTTTACATAAGAAATAGGCCATTTCTCTCCTTGCCTTTTCCCCTTCTTCTCCCAGGACACTTTCTCTGAGTTCTGAGTCTCTTTTTGGTCTGCAGAAGCAGAAGGAATTTCAGAATATGTACTCTGATTTCTTGGGACTCATGATAAATTTATCAAGAAAAATATTCGTAAAATCACGCACAAATACTCTTAACTTTTTCAACTGTTATAAGAATTCTGTGAAGACTTGGAGAAATTTAGAAAAACTCTTGACTTCCCTCTATCCTATAGATATTTACTCATATGAAATAAGCTCTGTCAATAATGAATTGCTACATAACACACACATGCATAAAGTTGCATATAGAATGAAGTATACAGTCAGGTACATAATAGACTGATATTTGCTATTTTATACTGTTTTTCTACAGCTTCATGCAATGAATTACGTGTGTACCTTCTCCATGTTCCCTTGTCTGAGACAACATGAAATAATCACCTTTTTCTAAGCAGGCTCATAACGTTCCTTGATGTTGCACTTTAAGCAGCAACTACTTAATAACCCAAACTGGCACCTAACATAAATCCTATTTGCAATCTTGTTCTAAATTGTACTTCTTTTTGTTACATCTTCTTTAAAAAATATATTGCAAAGAGTCCAAGTTAAAAACTTCTACTGTAGCCCTAGCTGGTGTGATTCATTCGATTGGAGTGTCATCCTGTGTTTGAAAGATTTTGGGTTCAATTCCTGCTCGGGGCACATACCTAGGTTGTGGGTTCGTTCCCTGATCTGGGTGCTTACAGGAGGCAACCAATCAATGCTTCTTTCTCAAATTGATGTTCTTCTCTCTCTCTCCCTTCCTTCCTTCCTGCTTCCCTCTCTCTGCAAAGCAATGAAAAGCTCCCCTCGGGTAAGGATTAAAACCAAAACCAAAACCAAACAAACAAAACAACTTCTACTGCAAAAAATTCTCAAACTGAAGAACCATGACTTCATTATCATTATTTGTTTATCTGTATAAAGTGCATTAGAATGACTGACTGTGTCTACACTATGCAGAGAAATGAACAAAGAGAGCTACTTTATTTGTCAGAGGGTCCACAGCATTCCTTGCTTCTTTTTTTATTTACTTAAGCTAATATTACTTGGGAAAATGAAATGTAACTAAGAGTGAATCAGATGTTCTTCCTTCCCAATTTTATCTTTCACGCTAAAATAATTTATTTAATGATATATTACACTACAAGAACATAGTCCATGAGTAAGAAAATATTTTACAGAAAACAGTAAAAGAAGATTATAGTTTTCAGGGAAGAAAACGTTTTCAAAACCTCCTTCATGTTGCGTTTTTACACTCCCTTTTAAACAGCCCTACACTTTTATACAGTGACACCCAGTCCCTTTGGAAATAAGTTAATTGCTATGAAATATATTGTCCTTTGATTAACGGTGTTCTTTAAAAACCATCTATATTTCATAAGTAAGCAAAAATCTAATTAGTATTTCTAAATCTGCTTGTAAGGTATAAAGAAGTTTTAGCCTTCTTCTAGTTAGTCATAAGTTTGCTATTGGCTTGATGAGGTCACTCACAGGGTCACTGGGTTGAACTCAGTGAACGGGGCATACAAAAGGTGGACCTGCTGGGTTGAAAAATATTAACAGATGTTGAAATGTGAATTGTTTAGAACAGAATGACACATAATACATAAAAATTAAGTGGTCTTTGAAAAGTAATGAGATTTTAAGTGAGTTATCTCTCAGTTTTTATTCATGCCACTCTTCCTTTGATTTCTGTTAATGTAGTGTAGTAAACTTCCAGGTCCAGGTAAAGCAGACCTGGAACTTTTCATTAAACCTAATCTAACAGTCTCTGCCTCTACATGGTGAACTGTGTGAGGGCCAGAACTGAGAATTTCTTGCCTTAGTTATATTTCCAGCTGCTCACGCGGGGCCTGTCGTAGAGACTACATTTGTCAAATAAGGGCGATGTTAAATTTACTGTTCACATTGAGTGGTGCAAACTTTTTATTGCAGGATTAGTAAACATTTTTTAAAGAGAACTAAAATCTTATTTTTGACAAAACAATTAAGGAATGAATTTTAAAACATGGTATATCAGTTTCACTCTTCTGAAAGTGTTATTCTTTAACCATTTTAAACTTACTTGATATTATGGGTATTATAATTCTAATAAGTGACATTTTTGAGAACAGAATTTGCTATTTATTGTTTCTTCTGACTATAGCACAAGGCAACTTAGTTATCAAGATTTAAAACAATGATAGCAACATCGTATTTGGTTGTCTTAATCTGTGGGTATTCTATAAGGTCTGACTGAAAGAACTTCCTTAAGAGAGAATATATTTTTTCTTCCACTAGGCACTATGAAGAAGGGACTCCTATGAGTTTAAATAATTAATAAAAATTTGAACTCCAACCATTTTCAAGGGCAGCACTGTGGTAATCCTTGCTTTTTTCCTAAACCTTAACTCAAATTTATATTGATCACCTTCCTGACATCCTTTTGCCGATGGAAGGTTTCCTTTAGGCCACCTTCTCTAAGATGGTTCGGGATTCAAGCAGGGTTTTAGTTCCAACCCTCTTTTTTCTAGGTTCAAGGCCTCGTTTCCTTCCTTGATCCCAATATACCCCATGGACATTAAACCCCAGGTTTCTAGTTCCTGGGATCAGCAAACGTCTTCAAGCTGTTGAAGTCTTCAGAAAACACTGCATGGCTTTTCAGTGCCTATTTGTTCCATTTTTTCTCAGTTTTTGTGCTGGGAAGGCGTTTCAGACTTACATTTTTTCCACATTGGAAAAAAGTAGAAGTTAAACTCAGTAAAATATTTAGAGATGTTGAGTACCTATGTTGAATTAACATTATACACAGTTCAAGTCATCAGGGAAGTATCCTTAGGAAATCTGTTTTTTCTCTGCCAGTCACCTAGTTTGCGAGACACATGATTAAATATGACATAAAAAATTAATGAGTTCATAAAGGATAAACACAAAAAACAAATCTAGTTTTATATTACATAAAATATGAACTGTATTTAAAATAAGTCAGTCAGCTAAGACACTGACATTTCAACAGTGCAATGCTTTCTGTCAGTTTGGTCTGAACAGAATAAGTGAAAGCCTCCGGACTGAGAGGAGAGGACATGACAGCTACCCTCAGTTATCCGGAAGACTTTCATTTGGAAGAGTTGCTGCTTCACAGTCAACAGGGAATGATTGTAAGGAAGCCATAAAGGTATTTTTATTCAATGATAAATCCACATCACATTTATTCAACATTTTAGAAGTGACTGTCAGGAGTCAAAATTGTGCTGGCATCACAAAAGTGGATAAATTAGGGTCCAACTCTAAAGCGCTGCTTGTGGTCCAAGGAGGAGACAGATATGTTCCAGACACACTGTGATATATACTCTATTGTGTTAAAATTTATTCTGTAAAAGTGAAGATAGAATTCTTCTGCAACTCAACTATGTATCATAGAAGTTTTAACTTCATTCATCGCTTTGGTGGTATGGAAAAATGCTGCAGTCATTTTGGAAAACAGTTTGGCACTGTCTCAAAATGTTAACTATAGTTACAATAAAACCCCCAAATTCCATACATATGCCAGCCAAGTCCATGTCCTTTTTATAGTCAGATAATGAATCATGTAAAACCCTGAATATACATATAAATATATTTATTCATCTTTATTTTTATTGTTGACATTATTACAGATGTCCCCATTTCCCCTTCCTTTGCCCGCCTCCACCCAGCCCCCGCTTCCCCCTCCCCTCTGGTCATCTCCACACTGTTGTCTGTGTCTATGGGTCGTGCATACATGTTCTTTGGCTGATCCCTTCATGTTCTTTCATCCAGTCCCTCTGCACCCTGACAGCTGTCAGTCTGTTCCCTGTATCCATGTCCCTGGTTCTATTTTGTTCATTAGACTTTATACATAAGTGAGTTAATATGGTACCTGTCTTTCTCTGACTGGCGTATTTCACTTAGCAAAAGATTATATATATGAACTTTTTATTTATTCAATGGCTATTCATATTTCACAAAATATAATTTGATCCTGCCCTTAGGGAGCTTCCCTTAGGAATGAAAATCATGTAAACACGCACAACACCCTATGTTAAGCTTGAAGAGTCTGGAAGCTCAACTGGCTGTGACTGGGCTGATGCAGAATGTGGGGTGTGTTTGTCATTGGCCTTGTTATGCGGGGGAGCCAGGTGGCCTCTGGGAAAGTAACATAGTGCGGTGGTTCAAACCTCCAGCTCCAGAAGCAGAGGTATTTGAATTCCAGCTCCCCTTTTTAGTATCTGTGTACCCTTGGGAAGTTTTCTTTACTTTTTTTGTGCTTTACTGTATTCACCTTGGAAAAAAAAAAGATAAATCGCAGAACCAAATGCAGTCTCATTAGGCTGTTGTGAGACTTAGCTAAGTTATTCGTGTAAAGTGCTTAGACAAGTGTAAGTACTTGCTAAGTATTAACTATTTACTATTATTTATTTTATTATTGGAACAAACACAGTTCACATCTCTAAGGGTGGGAAGCCCATGTCACAGGTAATTCTAGGAGTAAGCAGCACGCCACCAACCCATCCATACTCACATTGTTACATTAAACATCAACTGCATGGCTGGCATTTTACATTCATGCCCTTAAGTCCAGCATCAGAATTATATTAAAGTCAATCTCAGCTATTTCTGTTATGGGGAAAGAAAGACAGTGGCATTTAGACCTCATATCCCAATAATGACAGCTGTCTGCTGGCCAGGCTGGTGTTCAAAGAATCTGGGCAGAACTGGAAAGAGTCATTTATATAAATGGCCATAGAAAACAAAAGATAAAAAATCATACTCACAAATACTTTAGAATATGTGCGAGGCTCATAAGTGTCACAATCTGATTTTATGGTTGATATTTGCATTTCCATTTCCATTTTCACATTTAAATTGGTGATTTAAAAGACATGTGATAGAGTTAAATACTTTGTAAATGCACTAATCATTGCTGAGAATTGCAGCATTTATCAAAGAAAAGCTCTTATGCAACAATATTATACAAAATTAACTAGAGCTTTGAGGTCTATCTTTCACTGTCTTTTCCTGTTGTTTTATTATTCTAGGTTTAAAAATAAGTGGATTTGGAGAATAGGGTCAGACAAATGTGAAGTATTTGTTGCACACAGAGGACAGGACCATAATGAAATCAGAAGCCATTCATTCAACTTTACTAGCAAATGAGTAAAATGCACCATGTCATCGGTTTCGTCCCACTACCACTACTCATAACTCTCATCACTTGCCATTTTGCCATTGCAGGACAGGGTCGTAAAGATATTATGCCATACTTACCTGCCCATCGCAACTGGGAATTTCCCTGAAGTTACTACCAACACACAAAACTTAAAAACACAAAGTAAGAGTGACAGAGGCAGTAACACAAAGATATCTCCTTGTCTTCCTATCAAAATATCCAATGGGTTATCATGCTTTGTCATTTTATATTTTTGCTACCTTTTGTATCTGTGAATGCCCTCATTCACTACTATCATCTTAGTTAAGATCAGGCTTATTTTTTGCCAGACTTATCAATTTTTCCTGCACCCAGTGCCTCTTCCCTCCACATCACACCCAAGTGATCTTTCAAAAACACATCTATCATCCTGTAGCTCCTCTACATAAAATCTCTGCGTAATCTGGCTCTTGATGCCATTTGAGTGAGTGCTGCCAGTCACTCGGAAGCCCCACTGCCTTACAGCGTCTCCGAAGAGAACGTGATCTCTGATGTTGCATGTTTTTTTCTCTGCTCTGGTTGCTCTTGCTTGCCCTCTTTACCTGGAAGATTGCAGCTCATTCTCTAACACTTAGATGGCATATCTTCTATTCTAAGAAGCCTATCTTCTGCAGAAAGGATTTGGAAATCTCTTCTGAGGTTCCCCATCGACTAGAGTTGTCCATTCATGGTGCTGTAATTATTCGTGCAGTGGTCTAAAGACCCACACAAGATCGCAGGACTCTACAGAACAAGAATTGCAATATTCTTTATTTGTGTGTCCTTCTCATGATAAGGTATTTGAGCAGAGTGGGATCTCAATGTGTTTGAACAAACAAAGTACCTAATAAAATAGAGGTATACCATTGAGCACAGCACAATGAGTCAAAGATTGCGGAGTTCAGCTACCCAAATAAGCACCTGTGCTCTTTTTACACATTGACCAGAGCAGGTCACCAGTGAACTTTTTTTGGCTCACATATGCTGTTTACCATATTCTCAATATATTTTAATTTGGCAAGACTGTGAGCTCTAAAACCTACAAACTGTAGTAAAAGGACATTGTTAATTAATCAGGTAGTTCATGAATTTTCAGTTATTCAAAGTGTTAAAGTATTAGAGAAAAAAATTTTTAAATGGTTCTCTAGTAGCTCAGTACTCTAATAATAAGATATAGAGAAATCATTAATACAATAAAATATTTATAACATAATTATTTAAAAAGTATTTTACCAAATGTTCCAGGGTTCTGTTTATTTGGATGGTTGCATCTATAAATGTTTTAAATTGCCAGTTTAAAGCAATCAAAGTAACACAGAGAACAAAACTTTCAAACAATCAAAATTAAATTAACTTTTGATTGTTGACCAGAAGGAATGAAAAAGAAAAATCCTTTTAAAACTATTTTTTAAAATTTTCTCTTAAATAGTCACTATACTCAATTATCACTCAATTGTGAAAAAAATCTCAAATCTGTTTTTGATAAAAGCTTAATTTTCACATAATTTCAAAAAATTCAACTGTTAGTTATTTCTCCCTAGAGAGCTTTCTGTGTGAAATAGATTCTGTAAGCATAATCTCAAAGACTTTATAGTATTTAAGCTACACATATGAACTAGAAAAAAAAAGCACCCTGTATTCTTTGAATTTTGCCTGTGCATCGTATTTAACAATGCAAAACATTGCACAAATGGAAGTTGACAAAAATATCTTTCTAACTCTTACTGCGTAACTTCCTGTTGCTATGCGACCCACATTTCAAGATTCATTTTCCATTTCACCACAATAGAGAAGGGTACTCAGATATCCCTCCAGTTAGAAATAAATGACCTCTCTCTCTCTCTTTCTTCATCTATCTATCAATTTATTGATCTACTCTCTGTGTCATATCACTTGTTCTCACTTATTATTTTAGTCTTTCTCTTGTATATATGTCCAGGTTCCCCATGATAAAATCTTCCCCTTACAAGACCAAATATTCATCTCAGTATCATGAACCTCAGCAGTGTGGAGCACATGATAGATGCTTTAAAACTTCATTTTGATTAAAGTAATTACGTAGTTTGGAAATACCCAACTCAAACTTACAATGTCTACTAATTCACAGATGGCTCTACCCAGGGAATTTTAGCAGCTATAAGGTCATCCTTCAGAAAATTCTGATTTTTTTGTTGATGTTAATTCTTTCCTGGGCATATTGCTTTGTAGGATATTTCTAGAAATGCAATCCACTGAAAATTGCAAATGAAAGCTTGGCATAAGTGTAAACACCTGCC
Organism: Micronycteris hirsuta; assembly: GCA_004026765.1. Classification (NCBI taxonomy): domain Eukaryota; kingdom Metazoa; phylum Chordata; class Mammalia; order Chiroptera; family Phyllostomidae; genus Micronycteris; species Micronycteris hirsuta. The sequence goes on along the minus strand of PVJI01001163.1, from coordinate 34,767 downwards.
TCAGTGGAAGCTCATAAGAGCCTAATAGAAAGAAAATGCATGCAGGCTATCAGCACCATTCTTTTCCACGGTTGTCTCTACCACCGTTTACCATCACTAATGCTTCTAAATGAGCAACACACTATTTCTTCTAAATTGGGTGCTTATGTCTGAAAAAATGAAAATGTAAGACCACTAAATGCAATGAGAGGTTTGCTGAAGTCTGTATATTTAGATCCAAAAGGAATCCTGGGTGTCAAATTCACATTCATCAAATATAAGTCAAAATTGTTAAGTAGCCTTGACTATGCAGGGGAAAAACCAACAACAGAAATTACGTCAGACCTCTAATGCTTCCGCACTGTCAGATTCTCTATTCCAGGGATCCCGCTGCCTTTCCCACGTGCCATTTTCCCTCAGTCTTTTCCCACTCGGTTCTCATTTTACACAGCTGCTTCTGGCATGTAGGCATTTGCTTGTAAATGTGCCATTCATTTTCCCCATGTTTAACATTCTTAGTCATTCAACTTTCTTTGAAGCATAAATCCTCTACTAAGTATCTTTCAATGAAAGAATATGACACCTTACTTTTGTATTGGAAGCTATTCTCTAACTCCATTTCTTCAAGGCCTTTCACTTTATTTCTGGCCTCGTCTCCCAACATTTCCCACTGGAGCATAATGTCACTTCTATCTGTTCCTGTATAGCACCGAACTCTCGCCTACAGGTGGACTTTGTGTTTGCTTTTCATTATGCCGGGAATGCTCTCCCCTCTTCAATACTGTCTTCTGAGAGAGGGCTTCCCTTTTTATTCTTTGTAAGTTACCTTTCTGCGATCCCTTCTTTCCAGTTACTATCTCTCTCCATTCTAGCATGCTTTAGGAAAATTAACTTCTGATAGTTGCCCTGAATTAACCATTACTTTCTTTTTTCTTAATCCCCACTCTACTGAAATAATTGTTAACTGACTTTCCACCTTCAGTTTTATGTTGAATTCATCTTACAGTTAGAATGGCACTTATTCCAATGCCTTGTTTGGCCATTTCATCCCTCCATTGCCCCCATCCACCAAATATATCACCTGAACATTTGAAAAACAGCCATGCTTAGAGGACAAAAAGAAAAGTCCTTAGCCCTTTGTTCAAGGTCAGCATGTGCTAGCCTCTTTCCATAGCCCTAAGCCATAACTTCCTACACGCCTTTGAGAGGACTGCTCTGACTCAGGTGAAAAAAGCAAGTTTACATACAGTCCCTCCTGTTCTGTTTCATTTCACACCAGTTCTCTTGCCAAGATCATTCACTTATTTACCTTCCTACATCACTAAACACTATGTTTGTTTGTTTTTTTTAAGGTTTAGGTCAAATCTCTATTCTTCACTGAACACTTCTCCAGCTGTCCCAGAATTTAACAAGAGTCTGTTTTTCTTCATATCTAAGCTGAAAGAGTTTTGTGTTCCTGATTATAAAGACAATTTAAAATTGTCTAACAAGCTGTTTTAGGAAAAGAAGTATCATGTAGTATATTGGTTATGTTTGATATAATAAAATCTGCAAAAAAAAAAGGCCAGAAAATCTATCAATTATCTATTTTTTCAAAAATTCATCACATTCATTCTTGTATTATTCACTCAAAAACACTGACAGGCTTCCTGGTAGAGGAACAGTCAATTTGCCAGAAAATGGAAATGTAAGAGCAGACTCTCTTCAGCCAAAACTGACAACCCGTGCCCTTATAGAGCTTGCTCTTGTAGGGATGGCGGTGGGGGCTGGAAAGACATAGAAATAGAAAAGATAAATAAGCACATATGGAATATATTAGGTGGTGGTACGTGCTAAGGAACTACACAAAGTGGGAGAGCGGAGCTGCAGTTTCGATAGGCTGGGCAGAAAACACTGGAGGAGAGGGTCGCATTTCACTGAAGGCCTGCAGGAGGTGGGAGGGTGAGACATGTGGTAGGTGGAGTGCTTTTCATATGATGGAAGGGGGACTATTTTGAGCAGAGTGAGCAAGGAAGAGGAGACCAGATCCTAGAGGAAACTTCAGACTCAAGTGTGAGAGACTCTCTATAGGCCACTGGGAGACTTGTCTATTTGGAAGCAATTAGAAGATTTTGATCAGAGAGTGACAGGATCTGTTCTCTGGGTTCCTATAATCCTTTCAGCAGCTGCTTGAGAGATAGGCTGAAGTGAGGCAAAAGAAGAAGGGATCAAAGAGAAGGCTGTTGCAAAAATCTGGAGAGAGATAATGGTGACTTGAACCAGAGTGTTAGCCATGGAAGTGACTGAAATTGCCAGATTATTTATATATATATATATATATATATATATATATATATATATATATATGATAAAGCCAACAGGATATGTTGAAAAATTTATGGCAGTGTGAGATAAAGAGGAAATTTAAATTTAAGGATGATGACCACTGATTCAGAGAATTTTATCTAAAGCAATTAGAAGAAAATGATAGATATCGAGGAAAGTATGGGAAGTTGGAGCAAGGCCTGAGAAGTCAGGAGGTCAGGTTTTGATGTGTTAAATGAATTGAGATGCCTATTAGAAAACTAAGTTAAGGTGTATTTTTGAAGTCTGGAATTTAGCGGAGTGGGTCTAAGTTGGAGACATTAATTTGGGAATCATTAGTTATAAAATGGTACTTAAATCTATAATTCAGTCAAGATTACCAAAGATATGAGTCAGAATGAATACAAAAAGAAGAGGTCCACAGAATGAGTCCGGTGCATTCCTCAGGGTTTGGGTGTTGGAGAAATATGGAGGGGGCCAATAAAGAAACAGGGAGACAGTGGGCAGAGCGGGGAGAAAAGCAGAGGAACACCGTGCTAGAAGGCTGGAACACGTTGTAAGGAAGGAGTAATCAGCTTTGAAGACTGAAAATCATTGGATTTGGCAACACAGAGATCTCTGACATTCTCTATATTATGTTTCACTGGAGAGTTGGGGGGCAGAACCTGAAAGAATCAGAAGCTAGAAATGGGAGGAAATCAGCACTCACATTTTTGAGTCACTTTGCTGTAAAGGAATTGGGGTGGGGAATGTAACGAGAAGCACAAGTACCGCCAATGGGGGTTTATTATATATTGTTAGTAACATCAGAAAAATAACAGAATTTTGAATATTGATGGAAAAGACCTAATAGAAGAGGGAAAGTGATCAAAAAGAAAGAAAAATTATTAAAACTCTGTCTTTGGGCAGGAGAGAGGGGAGCCATGGGAGGGGCTAGCCTCTGCCAGGGGCAGGGCCAGTTTTCCCACAGAGGAGGTGGAGTGTTCATGCATAACGCGCAAGCCTGTGGGGGGTGGGGGACACTGTTGTCTCAGTAGAATAAGCAGCAGAGTCAACAACAGAAACTGTGGAAGATTTGGAAATTTGAAAGGAATTGAAGGTGTGAAAGTGTTGTTTCAAACATATTTGTTCAGTTATCCAAGACATTTAAGGATTGTAACTCCTCACACATTTTTAAACTGAAATATGAAATTTGTTATTCTATATTTAATTGGAAACATGAACATAATTTTAATAGGTTGTAAATTTTGGCATATTAAAATATTACTGTTACTCTTTTAAATACATCAAATCGAATCATAATAAATTTGCAATTTCATACTTATCATTATCCACTAAAACAAAAAAAATTCTTAAGACAGATATTTCAAATTTTTGTTTTGTTTAAATTGTATTTTCGCCTTGGCTGCTATGGCTCAGTGGATTGAGTGCTGGCTTGCAAACCAAAGGGTCACAGGTTCGATTCCCTGTCAGGGCACATGACTGGGTTGTGGCCTAGGTTCCCCAGTTGGAGGCATGCAAGAAGCAACTAATTGATGTCTTTCTCACATGCTGTTGTTTTTCTCCCTCCCTTTCCCTCTCTCCAAAAAGTAAATAAATAAAATCTTTAAAAAATTTGTGTCTCCATTTTATTTCTCATTAAACACATGAAATGTATTTTTAAGCTTCAAGTCACTAATTGATCACCTAATATGTTTGTCTGCAATAAATATATTTACATAAATTAAATTAAAGTGTGTAATATTATAAGTCTCCAGTTTTTGAATTTTGCTTCTGGTTTGAATTCTCATGAATCATTACTTTGTAAAATAGTAAGAAAAATTATTGACTAATTATGGTTAGTCAAAGTATTAGTTTAAATAGAAACAACATCCATATATCACAAAGTTTGATGTTTAATTATAAAATATAGAAAGTACATTTTATTGGCACTGCCTAGGAACATGAAAAGGACATTACAACTTGCCTAAGGAACACTCCACAGATGTCAACTTTGTGTTTTGTCTTCTTGTTTGGTGCTGCAGGAGTTTTTATAACAGAGTAACATACCATTGAGATACAAAAAAAAAAAAATAGAGATAGACAAAAGTGATACATCTCCTCTCTCTGTCCTTCTCTTTGTTTTTCCTCCTTGCTTTCTCTCTTTGTTCTTTCTTTTATATATATATATAAATAGAGATGTATGTATTTGTAGAGTAAGTTATGATAAAGGAGAATCAACCTGATTCTTTAATAGACAAATTACTTTTAGAAAGGGAGTTCATGGATAACCCAATCATAGATCAATGCACAATCCTTGATTAACTTCTGGAGTGAATAAAAATATATGAAGAATAAGAATGTTTTGGAGACGATTGGAGGAGACCGAGTATGGACTATTTGTGAGGTGTGAATTGTCTTGGATATGATAATAGTATTGTCACAATAAGAGAAAGTCTTCATTGTTGCAAGAAACACACTATATCTTTTGGGGGAAGATACCATGTTATCTGCCACTTATTTTTCAGATAAAAATTTGAAGAAAGAAATAGATAAAGCAAATGTGGCAAAAAATATCATAAATATAGATGGAGGAAAATTTGATAACAATAAACTTTTACTCTGGACACTTTGTCAACTTTTATACACATGGTCAGAGTTCAATGTTTCTAGCTTCCACCCCACTGGGACAGGATGAGATAATTCAACACTTACGAATAAAACCAAAGGGATATGCTAAAAAAATACATGTGTGTTTATACTAGTAAGACTCGAAGAATGATTTCCTACATAGAAAGAGAGCCATCTTTGAGGTATAAAAATAAATCTGAGAAGGTGGGTATCTTCTGTCACGTACCACAGCTTACTGTTTTTCTTGACTATGATGTGCCTCAGAGCAAATGGATTTTAACATGGCTTTACCTCTACTGAAGCTCCACATCCCTGTAGAGTGCAGTTACAAATGATTTTTTAAATTCAACAATCAGTAACAAAAATTTGTCATAATTAGTAGTTCTGAATCATAAAGGTCAAAATATATGTCCCTACCCATGCTTAGTCCTGCACGCATGTGGGTGGTTTGGCGGTAGTTCATTTCCCTTTGCTCACCAATACAGTGTGACTGCAGAAATAATCCGCTTAGAGGTCATTCTTTGTGACTAAGAAAAATGAGAACCGAAGAAATTGCACCAGGACCACAGTTTTAGGTCATTTCATGATTATTTTTGGCTCAATAATATTGAAAATTAAAGATTAAAAGGAGATGCCTTTGAATTCTTAGGTGAGACTAGTGACTTAATACCTGTTCTTCCCAAGTTTATTTGTAAATTAAGCTTTGTATTAATTTTCTCTTTATTAGAGCACAGGTTTCCTCATATACTTTTGGAATGAATTACCTAACAAAACATAATAGAGATGAACTATAAAAAGGGTCACCTCTCTTCCCTCTTGTTGGTCATACATCCAAATAGTTTCCTACATCTCATAGTTAGGTCCTTTTTTGGTGCTCTTAAAAACTACCTAAAATTCTAGTTCTAAAAAGTTGTCTTCACCTTCTACCAGAGTTCAGTTTCCTTTCTCCATGATTTTCACTTTCGCAGGCTCTTCCATAAAAGTGGTTTGGGAAAGAGATGAGAGGGAGGGCACAGTTTCCCAACTGCTGATAAAACAAACAAAAATCCTAATGTCTGCGGTTCTCACAAAGTCATGAAAAGTTGGCAGGACTCTTGAGAGCACACGTGGTAGGCAAGAGAATTTTTAAAATTTAGTTTGAGATAGTTTTAGATTCGCAGAAGAGTTACAGAGATAGTACAAAGATTTCCTATATACCCTTCATGAGCTCCACCTACTGTTAGCATCTGATATAATCACAGAACATTTATGAAAGCTAAGAGCATTATGCTAAGTGAAATAAACCACGTGGTGATGGACAAATATGATCTCACCTTTAACTGGAACCTAATCAACAAAACAAACAAGCAAGCAAAATATAACCAGAGACATTGAAATTAAGAACAATCTGATAGTAACCAGAGGGGAGGTGGGAGGGGAGAATGGGGGGAAGTGGGGAAGGTTTTCAGGAGCAACTATAAAGGACACATGGACAAAACCAAGGAGGGGGGTGGAAGCAGGGAAGGGAGGTGGGGATGGTTGGGTTGGGGGGGCAGTGCTGGAGGGTGAATGCAGACAACTGTAATTGAACACCAATAAAATAATTTAAGAATAAGAAATTAGCATTGGCACAAAACTATTAACTAAACTATTTGGACTTCCCAAGTTTTTCCACTAATATTCTTATTCTGTCACAGGATCTAATCCAAGACACCAACACCCTGTATTGCAGTCAGTCATCACGTCTTCTGAGTCTTCTCTAATCTGTGACAGTTTCTCAGTCTTCTAAGACCTTGACATTTTTGAGGAATCCTGGCCACATAGCTTGTACAGTGATCCTCAATTTGAGTTGATTTGATATTTTCCCATGATTACATGGAGGTTGTAAATTTTGAGTAAAAATACCACAAAGGAATGTGTCCTTACTGCGCCCTCTCAGGCAGTTCAGGTCATAGGTATTTAAAAATGCATATTTCTCTGGAGGAAAATAAAGTAAAGAAAATATAGTGCAAATCAAGCCATGAAGGAAAATTATGAGCCTCCTTCTCTGCTGGCATTTTTGGCTGTTGGCCATAAGCCAATATTATGAGCTCGCTGGTAGGGGCTGCAAGAACGCCAGTACTTCTGCCACGTCAACCACTGCCAGCTCTGCGCCCCCGAAGTGAACTCATGGAACATTCCTGGACACGCATCCTGCCTCTGAACCACGCCTCTGTGCTTCCTCTGCAAAGGCACACCATTCTGCATCTGCTCTTTCTCTCTCTTATCAACAATTATGACAACTTTTTTTGACAACTATGACAATTTTTTTTCTTTTTTTCCACCTAAGAACTGCTGAAAACTTCCAAAAAAAAAAAAAGCCATTAACTCTCATTCTCTCTTTCATTTTTCTCTCTCTCGTCTCTTTTATTTTACACTTGATCAGATAGGCTCAGTTTAAAGCATCTCCCAAGGAAGACCATACTCTTCCTCAGCTAAGTCTTAACTTGGAGGTAGAGGTTCAGCTGATACTAACGATATTTTTGAGGAACAGGGAAAGAGGGAGAAGGGAAGACAAATCACCCTTTTGGTAACATATTTTCTATCAGATCCCTTAACTCTGAGAAGCCTGTGAGGTAAATATTAGCACCCTTATTTTACAGTGAGAAGAGTAGAGTCCAATACGATTAAAAAAGTTCTTCGAAGTCAGTCAGGTAGGAAGGGGTAAAGATGTTGGGTTAGAGTATCCTTTCTCCCTCACCTGGAGGCAGAACTCACATGCTTTCTGAGTCTGTGGTTCAAACACACACCCTTTTCCTAATATCGCCAATCAAATCTAACACTGTCCCCACTCTGCTGCAGAGTAGATTCCTCGGTAACTGCCCTGAGCTCATTGGTAATGCTGCATCTGTTTCTCTGACCCCTTTCTGAAAGTCAGAAATGATGTGAACAATAAGTCCACAGCACACGGGGTTTCAAAAATTCTTACTCAGCACTATTCAGTTGTATACATACAGATTGGACCCTGTTGGGGGTCCAGAAGGTTTTTGTGTGTCTCTCTTAAAGAGTTTAGGGAAGCTTTTCACATGGCTAGTCCTACCTTAATGCAGATGAGTAGTTAGAGATCATGTATGTAATCTTGAAGCGCAATCAAAACATGTTTCTCCTTTTCTGATTCCATGTTTCATGTTTACACAACTCACACTCAACAATAACTAAGCATTCCTTGTAGGAATGTGGCAAAGCTAGAAACTAAACGAAAAGACTCTGACCGTTATTCTTGGCTTTAATGTTATATAGCCAAAGATCTTGAACTTATAGAAGAAATTTCTTCACGCCCAAGACTTTAGGGCTCCCTATTAAAAGTGAAAGGTCTAGCTGATAACATAACTCAGACGGAGGTCTGGGCAGCGCAGCACTTCCTGCAAAGGTCTTTTTCTTTCCATGTAAGTCTCCATGCCTAAGTGCTTATTTGACAATCTCCCCAGATACCACTTTTCCAAAACCCTGCATCGTTGTTCCATTTCTCGCCAGGAGCCCTTAAACCAAAGGACATGATCCTCCCACAGTGACTGACTTTGGCCAACTCAACTGTGAACAGTCCCTCAAGTCAGGGAGTCATCCCTGGTTGTCGTTAGAGATGCTCACAAATCTCCCAGGCCTCTGTTCCTTTCTGCACACACCAACATGAATTTTCTCTCTCACCTTGAAGTTAGCTGTGGCAATGTTCACATGCTAATTCTTCCCTTTGCTAGTTATGTGACCTAAGCCTAAGTTTCCTCATCGGTCAGCGAAGAAATGTTCTTAATTCAGAGGGTTTTTGTGAGGTTTAAGTGGGTATGTAAAGCATTTAGAACAGATACTTGCAGGATTTTCTTTTCATTTGCTTTCTCTCATTGCTTTAAACAGAATCAGTCTTTAGCTCCTTTCCACTCTCAGGGCATATAGCTTATAGGCAGCTTTAGGGAACGAATATTCAGGTAGAAAAACAGTTGATTCTAACAAATTGCTCTTTGCCATCATAGTGGAAAAGGGTGGACAGAAATTATTTCTTAAATGTTTGTGTTCCCAGTTGCTGGCATAGTTCCAGGACATAGTATATGACAAAATATGTATTAATTAAGTGACTTGAATGAATGAGTGAATGAATGAGTTATGGCCTTCACCTGGAAATTTAAACTAATTTTTCAAAATCTAGTTTATTTGCTTCCTCACTTAGCTCTGTGACATTTTTCTTGATTCCCCCAGATAGCTTTAGCTGTTTCTTTCTTGCAGGACATGGAACCATCTATCTGTCTATCATCTATTTATTTATCTATATACTATCTGAATCTATTTTATAATATGTAACATTGCAAACATAGCGCTTGCTACTCTAACCTGTAAATAATTAAACTCAGATAAAAGCAGCAACAGAGGAACTACCATTATTAACTGAGTCCTTATTACATGCTTGACTTTCTGCTAAGCACTTTATATAATCATTTTATTTAATCTTCCATCAGCCCTACTATGAAGCAGATACTGCAATCACCGTTTTCACTTGAGGAACTGAAGTTTGGAAAGATTAAAGTACTCAGTGTCACAAAGCTGGCAAGAAATGCCTAGAATTCTCCTTCCTCTTGTTCTGTGTTAGCAGAGAAGTGGCCCGGAGCCTGACCTCGACACCGCTGCAGTGCACACCCTCCTTGTCTCAGGTGCCCTGAACCACCCCCCCTGGCCAGCCACGGCTTATAGTGAAGTGCTTGGAACACAGTGAGCATTCTATAAGTGTTATTGAATTGGAATTAAATAATATCCATGAGCTTTTATTCATTTTGAGTTCATTTGCACATTTTACACAAATTCCTAGACACTGCAGATTGGGAAGCTTTCAGATCAAAGATTGCAATTCACACACGATGCTCCTTTTGGCAGGAAGCATCCGATCTAACGCATGCCTCTGTCAGTCCAACAGTATGCCTCCATTGATGCACAACAGAAACCGCTCAATTTCTGTTCTTTAAAAAGACGTTAATTATTTTTACAATATATTTTAAATTAGCATAATCGGATCGCATGTTACTAGTGTATTATGTTATATTAAATAACATTTAGGCTGTCAAATCCTCATTCATTCATTTGTGCTAGTGATTGTTCATATCTCAACCTGTTTATGACTCGCATCCTTGAACCCTGGGACTTTATGAATTGTATCTGTTTATTTGACCGATTTCTCAACTGTTGTTTCGCCCCTCCTCGGTCTATGGCTTTAACTCTTGTACTCCTGACCTCTGCTACTTAATCAGATTAGCATAGATAAAGCTGCTTCAGGGAAGAGGTCAAAGCTATCGCTAATAATAGTAGTTGCCCTACTTCAGTCTATTTTCAACACAGTAGCCAGGAGATCTTGTTCACACCAAAGGCAGACCAGCACCACCACCCCCTCGCAATCCTCCAGTTGCTTTTTACCTCACTCACAGTAAAAGCCAGTATTGTGATTGCCTACAATGTCCCACAGTATCTGCACTTGTCTCCTCTGATTTCACGAATGATTATTTTTATTCTAATACAGTCTTTTGAAGCAGAATTGTATTCTTTGCTCAAACATGCCAGGATACTTCCACCTCAGGGTCTTTTCACTTGGTATTTTCTTTGCTTTTTTCCCAGACAGTTTCTCCCTCATCTCAGTCAAATCCTTATTCAAATGCCCCCTTTCATCAAGGCATTCTCTGACTGCCTCACTTCAATCTGCAATACCCCTGCTTTATCATTATCTAACAAACTCTGTATTTGCTTAAATTGTTTCATGTATTGTCTATCCCTCTGCACACTGTATGCTCCATGGCATGGGCATGTTACTCTGTTCTGAGCATTATTACACAATATTATGAGACCTACAGAAGTACCTGGCACCTAATAGTTTCTCAAAACACATTTATCAAATGACTGAATAAATAAATGAATAGACACAGCATTATTGGCTTTTGGAAATGTTTGAGACATGATTATTATTACTAAATAATACTAGTCAGTGTATAAAAGCTAATATTATATGATTATATTTTGCTATCTCTTTATATATATTGTTAAAAGTTTATTATTCATATTTTTATTTTTAAATGAAATTTTTAAAAGAATATGCTAAAGGCAGTGTTATTTCCGAGGTGAAGATCAGCTCTTAAGTATATGTAGTGCTTTTATTTTCAATTTTCTGCTAACATAGATCAAAAAAACAAGAAACTGAAAGCCAAGAATGCATAGAGCTAGACATTCTGAGGTTTTGATGAGGAACAGCTCTGGGCCCTGACATTGACAGAAAATTACATAATGAGAAACATTTTATCTCGGAAGAAGGGAAGTTCATTTTTGAAGCACTGCTCTTTTCCAGTGGAATACCATGCTTTCATGAAAGTCATGTTCTGACCTGATTTGTAATTAAAAAACAAGATCAAATGACCTTTTCTCATTATGAGCAAACCATTCAATCCTTTTTCAGCTTCACTTAGAGAATCAGAACTCAAATTAATCTGAATTTATTTTTCATGATTAATCTAAATAATATCTAAGATCTAGAAAAGTTTGGCCACCATCTATTATGTAATACAACTTATCCTGCCTCCTTTACTTGGAATGTGTCCTCGAGGAGAATGTACAGACTCTATCAAACGGCATCTGCCTACAGAACTTTTTAAGAGAGAAGTAAACAGAGAGGGCAGAGGGAGGCAAAGAAAGAGAGACAGAGACAGAGAGAGACAGAAAGACAAAGACAGAGAGATAGAGAGAAAAAGAATTTAATTTGGAACCAGAGAAGAGCTCTTCAATTGTTTTCAAACCCTGTGTTTGGTTATTGTTCTCCAGGCTAAACATCCCCACCTATCAGCTAACACCTCGCTGATTAGTCCCTTCCTCTCACTCTCTCCCTCCATTGCCACTGGGCTGGTCCAGATCATTTCCTCTGGCAAGGACTAGCGGGAACAGCTTTTGAACTTCCTGCCATGGAGAATGTTCACTTTCCAGACAGCTCTTTAGAATTCCAGGTATATCCCCGAAACAGAGATCTGCTCATCACATTGCAGGGGGTGGGGAAAGCCAGACAAATTCCCATTATTTGCATGGTAAAGATCAAACAGTTTAGCATGGCATACACGGTTTTCTACAGCCTGACTCTCATCAAATCTCTGGTGCAACTCTAGCGAGCCAAGTCTGGATACACATATGATTACTCACTCTATCCTTGTTTTGTAAAAAGAATAAGTTTTAATAAATGAAGAAAAAATAAAAAAGATACAAACTGTTTTTGTCACTTGTACAGTTTTTGACAACTTATAAGTAATGTAGGAGCCAAATCTATAGTCTTCTCCCAGAAATTAATTTTCCTGGGTCTCTAAGTTGAATAAATTGCACATTTTTCTCTATTTATAAACTCTACTAGAAAATTGGGGCAAAACTGTGAAATGACACTTGGCTTAAAATTCAATTAAAAAATCTTTTGGATTGTTGTAGTTTACACAGAAGATACACAGAAGGTAATTTGGGCAAAATAACACTGTATTTAATGTAAGGTAATTAAAGATAGTGATATTCTGGAGGAAAATTACATATGCTGTGAGATACTCATGCAGTTTTATAATAAATAACTTAATTATAAATTAAATAGAATTAAATCAGGTATTTCCCAAGTTTTTAAGTCTTAATCAACACAGAAACTTCTTTCCTATAAACTTTTAAGGCACAGAGGTAAGCGGACTATGGAAAGGGGAGGAAGAGTTCAACTATAACAATGCTAAAAAGAAGGCGCGCCTGAATGTGTCGAGAGTAATGGTGCAATAGCTGCTATGTCTCATCTTTGTAAGGAAAAAGAAAATTTTGGCAATTAATCAAAAGGCCAGGATCTGGCATTCTGTTCCCTTTAGCAAAGTGTTCTTCTCATGACGGCTTCGATCCGGTGTCTTTGTTGAGAACTCCCTAGGCAGGCAGACCTGCTCTGTACCCAGCTCTGCAGTGATGGTACTTGTTTTCTGGGTCTGGCTACAGGCTTGTCCATCACATTTGCAGGGCCTATGAGGAGAGTGCAAATGGAGGTTTGATGCAGTTCCCTTTTCTTCCCACCAGCCTTGTGTCACACAGTGAGAAGACAAAGACACATGTGTACACACGTACAGTTTGGTCCACAGGGCCAAGTTCCTCTATGACAAGCAGCCTTCCTTGAGCTGTATAGTCCTCGGGGTGAACATGTCAGAGATTAGGTCGACAGACAGAGGAAGAGGTCCATTTAGTGAGATGTTTAGATGTGCGGATGCTGGAAATTCAGGCAGTGCCTCTCCACAATGGTACATATCAGATATCACACAGGAATTAAAAAATGGTAAAGGAAAAGAAGGTTTTTCAATGCTAGCCCTCCTGTTGATGAGGGAAGACTTTCAAATTATATTACTAGCGGTGCCTATTCCAGCCTCCCCTTTGCCCACCTTTGGTCTGAGATAATATATCAGGGTCAAATATCAGATACACAGCCAGGGTAAAGAAGCTTTTAATTGCAAGGATTTGTATAAAATCTTCTCTGTCCCAAAGGTCTTAGGGTCCTTAATAGCTCCCTCCTCTTCACCACGTCCTCTCACTTCATGGAATACTTCCAGTCCTTGCTTTTGAACCTGCTCACTCCACCTAATCCTTTTTGAGAACCCTTCATTTCAATTTTAGCTCTTGACTCCTAACTTTCTCTTTAAACTTGAAAATGTATAAAGTCTTAGGTGAAATTCAGTCTGCTTTCTCACTTCCCCAAATTCAAAGCTGCGGGTCACCTCTCCTCATTCCCACAATCAAATGTAGCTTCTGTGACCCGTGACAGATCAGGGTACTGAAAACCTGTCTTGAATAAGAGCAGAAGACAGATACCACCTTTAAAAGAAAGAGTCTTGCCCTGGCTGGTGTGGCACAGTGGATTGAGCGCAGGCTGGGAACCGAGCGGTCCCGGTTCGATTCCCAGTCGGGGCACATGCCTGGGTTGCGGGCCAGGTCCCCGTGAGGGCCATGTGAGAGGCAACCATACATTGCTGTTTCTCTCTCTCTCTGTCTCCCTCCCTTCCCCTCTCTGTAAAAATAAATAAAAATAAAAATAAATCTTTAAGGGGGGAGGGGGGAGGGGAGGGAGAGGATGCAAATAACTGTAATTGAACAACAATAAAGTAATTAAAAAAAAAATCTTAAAAAAAAAAAATAAAAAAAAATAAAAGAAATAGTCTTTTCCCCCTGACAACAAAGGACTCAAGATCATTTCTGTGGAAACTCAACCTTGTGTTTCTTCAATGTAAGTAATGTGAACATTTACAGAAGTTTAGAACCATTCTATTATACCTGTTAGACGCTAAGGGAGACTAAAAGAGGAAAAGAAGAAGGCGCATCTTCCACAGAAAAATTCCCAGCAACCTGACTATTCCAATCACCTCATTGCCAACACAAAGACGGTACGTAGAATCAGGGCATTGAGCAGAACATATCTTCTCTTTGTAGGCCCTACCCCCATGCACAAATTTACTGATGCTAACATTTAAAACAGTTAACCTCCATTTACCCTAGGAGCAGACTTATTTAAGTGATATGCAACATTTAGAATAAAGGCCTTGATTTTTACATCTTATAATAGCAATTCACATACTGGGTTGCTAAATTATAACAAATACCCATACCTTCCCTTTGGCAATCAAATGAAGAAATGAATAAATTGTAAGTTAGGATATTTTATTTGAATCCTTTTAGAAGTATTTTTATGAGCATTTTTAGTCATACAAAGGATTTTTTGGAGCTCTGCACACTCTTACAATTTATTCACATGTAAGTAAACTCTTTATTAAGATCACACAATCAGGAAAAAAAAACTTTAGAAAGGTATCATGGTATTTTTGAAATTGAACTTATGGAGTGATATTGGTTAATAAAATTATGTAGGTTTCAGTTGTACAATTTGATAATATATCATCTGTATATTGTATTGTGTGTTCAATATCCAAAGTCATTGTCTCCTTCCATCATCATTTCTCTCTCCTTTACCCTCTTCCACCTCCTCGCTCCATACCATGGTATTGTGATGCAAACTAAATAATACATTTTTGACACAGTTGGAAATTCAAAATAACTACTTTTATACAACAATAAATTTGCTTCCATTTCCATTTTTTATAAAGTGCATTTTCAAAAGGTTTTATTTATTTATTTTTTAGAGAGGGGAAGGGAAGGAGAAAGAGAGGGAGAGAAACATCAATGTGTGGTTGCCTCTCATGTGCCCCCTACTGGGGACCTGGCCTGCAACCCAGGCACGTGCTCTGACTGGGAATCGAACCAGGGACCCTTTGGTTCACAGCTCGTGCTCAATCCACTGAGCTACACCAGGGCATATTTCTTAAAGTGAGTACACTAAACTATCCTGCTTGGTTTATCCTTTTTACTTTCTTTAATCTACTATCCTTTCCTTGATAACAGATTGTAGAAATAAATTAACTCATTTGTTATTTTATGACATTTTACCATTTAAGCTGTCACACTTTTATTATAAAGAAGACTTGCTTGTGGATTCTTAGTGTCTGTCCTCTGATATTTTTTTTTCATTTATTCAGCATTGTTTTCTGCTATTAACTTTAATCTGTAAGATCATACATGTGAAAACTAAAAGGAATTTAATAAGAAAGTATAACGTGTTCCTATTACTGACACCCCCATGAATTTTAAAACATTTGTTTGCTTTTAACACACTATAAAAATAAACTGACAATTAAAATCATACTTTATCTTAATAAATAATACTTGGCATCTGAAAAATAAAAGATAATGCTAACTCAACAGTAATGAAATCTACAATAAGATTACACTCCTCCTCCCTACCAGCTGGATGTAACAAAGTGTTGGTATAAGATAAATCAAAAGGAAATTTATAATAGGATAAAACCAGTTGTTTCTCAGAAATATTGAGAATTGTCCAACATGTTTTTTAAGTATTATTTTACTGATTACACTATTATGGTTGTCCCAATTTTTCCCCTTTTGCCCTCCTCTGCCCAGTACCCCCATTCCTTCCAGCAACCCCTGCCCTCCCACCTAGTTCATGTCCATGGGTCGTACATATAAGTTCTTTGGCTTCTCTATTTCCTATACTATTCATAACCTCCCCTTGTATATTTTGTACCTATCTAAAATGCTTCTTAAACCCTGTATCTTTTCCCCCATGATCACCCTTCCCCCTTAGCTGATAACCCTCCAAATGATCTCTATATCTAGGCTTCTGATACTGTTCTAGTTGTTTGCTTAGTTTGTTTTGTTTTTGTTTTTTAGATTCAGTTGTTGATAGTTGTTTGTTGTCATTAATGTTCATAGTTTTTATCTTATTTTTCTTAAATAAGTCCATTTAACATTTCATATAATAAGGGCTTAGTGATGACAAACTCCTTTAGCTTTACCTTGTCTGGGAAATACATTATCTGCCCTTCACTTCTAAATGATAGCTTTGCTGGATAATCTTGGTTATAGGTCTTTGCTTTTAATGACTGAATATTTCTTGCTAGTCCCTTCTTGCCTGAAAAGTTTCTTTTGAGTATCAGCTGATAGTCTTATGGGAACTCCTTTGTAGGTAAATCTCTGCTTTTAAGATTCTCTCTTTACATTTAACCTTTGCCATTTTAATTATGCCGTGTCTTGGTGTGGTCCTCTTTGGGTCCAACTTGTTTGGGACTCTGTGCTTTCTAGTCTTGTATGTCTATTTCCTTCACCAAATTAGGGAAGTCTTCCTTCATTATTTTTTCACACAAGTTTTTTATTTCTTGCTCTTCCACTTCTCCTTCTGGCACCCCTATGGATGCAGATGTTGTCACTTTTGGCGATATCCCAGAGTCTTCTTATTCTCTCATCATTTTTGTGAATTCTCATTTCTTCATTCTGTTTTGGTTGACTGTTTCTTCCTTCCTTATGTTCCAAATCATTGATCTGAACCACAGCTTCCTTCTCTTCACTGTTGGTTCCCTGTGGATTTGTCTTTATTTCACTTAGTGCAGCCTTCATTTCTTCCCTATGTTTTTGCTGTGCTCAATGAGTTCTCTTAGCATCCTCGTCACCAGTGTTTTGAATCTGCATCTGATAGGTTAGCTATCTCCATTTTGTTTAGTTCTTTTTCTGGGGTTTTGTTCTTTTCTTTCATTTGGGCCATATTTCTTTGTCTCCTCAATTTGGCAGCCACCCTGTGTTTGTTCCTGTATATTGGATAGAGCTGCTTTGACTCCCTGACTTAGCATACCTGTTAAGTTGTATGGGGTGGATCCTTAGGTATTCACCAGGGCAGGGCAACCTGCTTCACTGCTTTGTGGCTCTGTTTGTGGGGGAAGAGTCAGAGAGAGGACAATGCTGCTGCCTGGCTGCTGGAGGCTTTCTCAGCATTTGCCCTGCTTCCAGTTACTGCATCCACTTCCTATATGTGACTGGCACTTTTCGTGGGGATTTCATCAGGCAAAACCCGTGGGTGACCATAACCCGATGCATAAAAGAATCTCACACCGAGACACATGGGGAGAAGAGAGTCCGGAGCCACGGGACCATTTCCTCCATCTTGGAAAACGCCCCATGGGTAGCTTAGCCGGGCTTTTTATTAGAAGCTTTAGGACACATTTACATTGGATTGATTATTCACGTGCTTATGCAGAACACAGGTCTTCAGCTGAGTCATGAGGATATATGGGAAGGGAATAGATAAGGGGTAGGTTTACTCAGTAACAGAGCATTAGGATGTAAATTCAGGTCTGGTGGCAGATGGGACTGGGGTAGTACATTAAACAGGAGACAAGTAATTTGAGGGTAAACTAACTAGGGCTGTTAACCTTTAGGACCATAAAACATTGAGGCAGTGATTTATTAACTTAAGCTTCCTGGCTTTGGGAGGAAGAGAGACTCAGCAAGTTACAGAATTTCTTAAGATACATTTTTGCCAAATTCCCATTAGAGAATTCCTTTTCCACTGACATGATTCACACTTGCCCACACAGGAATGATTTTTCCTCACGTGGAGCCACGCTCTGACACGAGTGATTCCCAGACTGCGTGTTTACACGTGTGTGGAAAGAATTCCCACAGGCACCCCTCTAGCTGTTTCCCTGGTGTTGGTTTCCAGAGCGGGTGGGTTTACGTACATTCTAGGACCATGCAGCCTTTTAAATGAACTCTCTTGAGAGACTGGCAGTTTCTTCCACTTCCCCAACCCCCACTGGTTTTCATAGTCAGAAGTTATGAGGCTTTATTCCTGGTGCTGGAACTGAGGCTGTGTAGTCTGGCCTCAGGTTCCAACATGTTTATAAGCACATTTTGATGAATACAAATAATACTAACATTTAAATGCATATTATTTATATTGATCAACAAGCTGTGCTTACATAATTAAATTAATAAAAATGTAAATAGTCAATAATTCTAAATATTGTACCATGATTATTTCAGCTTTGTCTTCCATTTGTCTGATTTCTGACTCATGTTTGTATCTGGCTGCTCTTCAACATTTCCTCTGGTGTTCAGCCCAGGCTTCTCTCATCAGCTCAGATCTACATATTCGAACTTCTTAGTGCACATTGTCTGGATGTTTCAGTCACCTCACTCACACTCAGTGTCCTAAAAACTTACTTTTTATATATTTTCCCTTTTGAGTATTTTTGTATATACAGGTGTGTGCTTTTGGTGATGACCTCCTTTTTCAAATCAGAAATATGGGAGTTATTCTGAACTCTTTTTTTCTCATTGTTAACATCCAATAAATCATCAACATTTACACATTCTACCCCAAATATGTTTCTGGGATCTCATTCTTTCTTTCCTTTCCCACAGTCCTCATCATCTCTTACCAAAACTCTTACCAAAGCTTCCAGGGGCTGCACCTGTAAGGTCCTTAAATTGCTGACATACCAAATTTTCTGTTCCTCGCAATTAAAATAGTTATTATGATGTTATTCTTAGAAAATAGTTCTTACAATAAAAATAGTTCCTTGATTGTGAAAATCAAGGAAAAATACTTTCGAGATTTATAAACTCTTAAGTAGCTTTTCTTTTGGTGGGGGAAACAGTGTAGAATAATGGAAAAATGCACTGAATTAGTTTCAAATAGATCTGTTTTAGAATTTCAGAGAACAAATACTGTGTTTATGCTTGCTTATACTTGGCCAAATTATGCAACTTCACAGAGACTACTCATTGCTAAAATGAGAATATTTCCTAGTAAAGTTGTTATTAGATTAAGTAAGTAGATTAGTTACAATGTACAGTCTTCTTGTTTCTATTTATCAGTTCTACTAAACACTGAACTTCTAGTTACTAGACATTTATATTTTTATTTGGTTGTTGTTGTGGGTTGAATTATGTTCCCCCAAAGCTGATGAAGTCTTACTCCCCAGTACCTGTGTGTGACCTAATTTAGAAATAAGCTCTTTGCAGATGATCACATTAAGGTGAGGTTATTTGGTCTGGGTCCTAACTCAATACAATCATGTCATTATAAATAGGGGAAATTTGGACAGAAAGGCAGACACATAGAGAGGACAAACAAGGTCAAGACACAGGCAGAACACTAGCTAAAGGAATCTGCAAGGCAACCAGAGGGAGGCAACCAGAGGAATGGAACCAATTCTCCCTCAAAGATCACGAAAGGAATCAACCCTGCTAACACCTTGATTGCTGACTTTGAGCATCCATAACTGTGAGACAATCAATTTCTGTTGTGGAAGCCACTCAGTTTGTAATACTTTATTATAGCAGCCTCAGAAAACTAATACTGTTGCTTTCAGTGTTTTATATAAATTTGTCTATTCCTGTGTTAATTATTTTAGAAGGTTAATTAAGAAAACACATGCAGCTGAAATATGTAGATCACTTGTAATATTACTTAATAAAGTACCACAAGTAACTAGATAATTACTAAAAGATATTGATGATGCCAGACATAAAATTCTTCTGAACCCAGAGGAAAACATGTTAAATAAATTGTCCTTTCTTTCTACAGAGGCAAAAGGAGGGCTTCATTGGCAAAAAAAAAAAAAAAAAAAAAAAAAAAGCTAAATCAAATTACTTATGTAACATTTGTCCTTAACTTCTCCCTGTATGTCTGTCTACCATATGGGATTCTATGTAGCTCTTTCTGACTGTTCTATATTACTCAGGTTCTATTAGAGAAACTAGATTTCACTCTAGCTTGTGGGGAATCTGTCAGAGCATATTAAATGACTGAATCACCCAAAGGACTGAAGAAAAAAACTGTGGGTTAAATATTTGGTAACTGACCCCATAGACAAGGATCCGGGGGAATTGGAAGTCCCCAGTGATCCAGCACCACTGCCCTGAGCAGGAGAACAGGCAGTGGCACTCCCAAACCACAGCTGATCTGCTACAGCCTGTGCCAGAGAGACCTAGGCCACGTGGCCAGCCTCTAGGTGTCCACAGAGCGGCTGACAAGATGCTGGGATATCTGCTAAGGCTGCCACAGAAGGTCCACATATGTACTTCTCTGGCTGGTGTGCTTGTCAGCCAACAGAGCAGCGGCCTCAGAGAGAGAGCTTCATGAGAGAACAAGATTGACTGAACCTTAA
The DNA here is from genome assembly GCA_004026765.1 of Micronycteris hirsuta. Taxonomy (NCBI): domain Eukaryota; kingdom Metazoa; phylum Chordata; class Mammalia; order Chiroptera; family Phyllostomidae; genus Micronycteris; species Micronycteris hirsuta. The sequence goes on along the minus strand of PVJI01001163.1, from coordinate 14,335 downwards.
TCATACTGGGAATCCTGGCTGCAAGAGAATCTTGAAAATATAGGTTGTAGTTTTCCACATTCTATTCATCAAGGTCCATTGCACTCTACCCACCAGATAAACTAGTAAGGCTGGTTTGTTATGGAAGTACCTTAGGTGCCCAATGAAGTTTTTAGTATAGCAGTCTTTACTTTTTATTGCAGCTTCCAAACTATGCCCTTCCTGAGAACTTCCACTTTTCAAGTCCAAACTCTCAGGCTATACTGCCTGCAGAAGTATAGCTTTCTTTGTTGCAGTAATTTAGAGAGAGAATTTAATTTATTTCCTTTATTCCTTAAAGATTTTAATACCTGGTTTACCACAACTTATTCTTCCAGTTCAAATTTTTATCATTCAATATTCATGCAAAAGAATTTTAACTTTGTCTTTTTCAATTACTGAATCCTCAATCATATCTCAGACTCCTACTTACAAGGTCGTGCGATGTCCTACTAACAACAATAGCTACACTCTGATTCCCGTAATTTCAATTTTAAACATATTTTCTCTATATCATAATCTAATTTCTAACTACTCCCTCAAACACCTCAAATTCAGCAATTCTTCAAAAGCAGAAGGACTCACATCCACTGCATATCATCTCTTCATTCATTCTCATGTCTCCACATACCTAGCTATTCATCTTAGATGTTACAAACCATCAGTATAGTCACCATTATCATCTTGCAGACTCCTGCACCTTTGCAAGCATCTCCTGTCCTGCAACACTCTCTAAACTACTTTTCTGCCTTGTAATTGTCCATAACATCTATTCATCATCTCTATCTATTTATCTACCTCTTTTATAATTATACTCAATTACAACTCAATTATATTCAATCCTACTCAATTATAATTTCCATGATGCAAAAGACAATTTTGTTCACTACTGTTGCCCCAGAATGTACAGTAATGTCTGGTATATAGCAAGAGCTCAGTAAATATTTACCAAGAAAATTAATGACATAATTATCTTGTCATAATTCTTTAACTAGAACACTGACTGCCATATTGTAAATGAGTCATATAGTATTGCAATTCTAAGATGAAACTTAGAATTCTAAGTCCTTAAAATTCTACTTGGACTACCCATTAAATGGAAAAGTCCATTTTCTAAATAATACACAAGACAAAATTTTTGTTATATATCATGAAATTTGAATATATAATCTTTGAAAATTTTAAATTTTTCCCTGTAAATTCCCACACCTTTTTAAATGATAGTTACTTAAACTAGAGTAACAATATACTTTTCTAACATTAAAAATATATGAGATAACTGAAGAAATTCTTAAATTAGTGAATTAATATAACTATAGGTTTCATTAATGTTGTACTAAAGCTATTATTCTCTTCAAGTTGATTCTACTTTCTTTAAGAAGTAGAGTAGAATCCTTCAGGAAGGAAATTAAGTAGCTTGAAAATATTTAAAGATTCATTTTAATGATGCCTTTCAGCAGTCATAATGTAGTTCCCAAGTTATTAATTACATCAGTTAACTCAACCATGAGAATCTGTTAATAAGAAATGGAGAAGAAAATTAAATTAGTACAAACTACTTAAACTGATTAGCTAATTATAGAAAGACCCACAATGCATAAGCACGCAATAGGAAAGCCTTATCCATACACTGACACGCATGTAACTTTGACTGCTTACAGCGATGTGGTTTTTACTGCTATAATGAACCATCCAGAGATCTATAGTATGTCAAATTGCATGAAGTAGTATAATTAAGAAATGTTTCGAGTCTTATATAATTAACATGCTCTTAAAACCTGCACAGTCTTTAAATGTAGAAACATCACACAAAATGTTATTTAGAGCTTATCATAATAATATGTATGATGCATTAGTTTTAAAATGAAATTATCTGAGTTTATGTGTTTGTAGATCCACATAGTATGCAATAAACAGTACAAAAGACAGTTGTTATTTTCTTCCCTTTCCCTTTCTTCCTTCTTTCTTTCCTTTAACAAATATTTGTTTGGCCACCTAGATGAGCCTGGTGCTTTGTCAAGTTTGGAAGGATAACAAATAACAAACTGACAAGGTGACTGCGATCTGAATGATACAGAGCAGTCCCTCGAGAGAAGAGTTGTGAAGGAGGGTGTCAGGAGGTGGTGATTATCCTTCCTGAGAGCATCCATAACTTTTCTCTGGAGGGAAAAGCATAGTATGCTCTAAGAGTCAGTGTGCTTGGAACAGAATGGCTGACAGTGGTTGTGTTAAGAGAAGACAGAGCATAGGTAGGCAGGATTCATACCATGCAGTGCCTGGCAGCCCAGGGAGGGAGTCTGGCTTCTATTGGAAGTGCCATGGGAAGCCATTATTGTGTTTTTTTGAAAGACAGGGAAGGTGGCAAGCATCAAACTAGGAAAGTATTGTAAAAGATAATAGTAGAAAAATTTTTTCATTTAAATGCTGCTCTAGTTTGTATATAATGCTAGAAAATAACATATACCACAAAATTACAGTATATATTTTTTAAAAAAGAATGGTGCTAAAATTTTATAGAAGAATTACTAGAGTATAACTAAATGATTAGCACTAATGAAAAAATGTATTTTTGACACTTAGGAATTTAAGGAGTCACAAGAAAGATCTTGTCTAATGATCACTAACAGAAGATCAAAGTGAGTTTGGAGCCCCTGCATACCCTAGATAACAGCCCTTAATAATGTTACTTAATACAGTAACTCCAGTGAGTGGTAATTTGGCATATTACTCATCTAATTGAGTGGATGGAGGTTTACTCTGATCTTTACTAATCACTGATCCCTGGAAAAGAGCGAATACATGGCAAGCACCTTCAATGTACGACCCACAATAGCACGTGCAGTCTTTGTGCCGTAGGCACTGTTTTCTTCACTGAAGTACGATTTTAGTACTTCTTTTTTTAAAATATATTTTACTGATTATGCTATTACAGTTGTTCCATTTTTTTCTTCCCTTTATTCCCCTCCACCCCATGCCTCCCCCCCCACTAGCATTCCCCGCCTTAGTTCACGCCCATGGGTCATTAAGATAGTAGGAGGTTATCCAAATGAAGAGGTTTTGAAATGCTAATAGATTTTTGTTGAAACCATTGCACATTTGTATGTACAAGTCAAATTTTTTATTTTATGAAGAAGTTAAATTGCATCCAGCATTGCCTAAGTTTGGACTATAAGGCTTACATTGTAGGTTGTTATATAATGATAAGAGCAAGGCTTGCTTTTTGCAATTGTTCTCTTTTTAACCAAATATAGTCAGATAATTTATTTAGGGGGATAAATTAGGATGAATAAAGGAAAATATTAAAAATAGGGCTTTTTATAGATGTTTGTTTTATAATAGCTTTTTGAAAACATTAAGTCTATAGAATTGAAAAAAAAATGTTTAAAAATGTGAACTGGATTGCAGACATTCTTTAATTGCTTCAAAATCATTTGTTGCAACTGTAATTTTCTCTGGATTCCACTTCCTACACCTTCCCAAAGAATGAATAAGTACTGTCATATGTACACAAATACTTCATTTTTTAGAAATATACATTAACCGTCTAGTGTGGGCTCTATACATATAATACAATATAAGCAAATTCAATGTAACTCTTTATGTCTTCTATGCTCAGAAACATAGTACATTAAAATTGAGTATTATACCTACTAGAAGATTAGTTTTCTGAATAAAATGTTTTAAAAGTTCCTGTGCAGAATTCTTTAGATATAAAACTTGAATCAATCAGTATTACATCTCTTTAAGTATACACTAGAAATATTCTGAATAGGAAATCACACAGGTTTTCTGCTTCTAGGCTTCTGCTAATTCAGTACTACAATCATTCCTACATATTGATGCATGATTTATCTTTATAAAAGTTACATCACTTAATCATTTTATCCCATTTTTTCCTCATGATTTAATTTTTAAAGTCTTTTACATATAAAACAGAATGCTATTTCTGGTATAGGAGAGAATTTATTTTCTGTGAAAGCTTTCCTTAGAAGTAAATTATTCCCACATATTGTATGACTTTTCTTATTAACTGTGTTAAATTATTTGTATTTAGATACCTGTTTTTACAATCTGAGGGTAGTCAATAGTAGATTCTGGAACACAGTAATGAAAAGGAAAGTTTTCTTATAATAAATGGAAGTCATATCTACCTAACAAACTGATATAAATGGTATAGTATTTATTCATTAAAATGCTCATTGAGTAATTAGTTACAATGTGTTTGGAATTCAACTAAGCACTACATATTCAGAGATAAAAGATAATGCCCCTGATTTTCAGAAAACCATACATAATATAACAGAAAAGACAGATAATTAAATAACAATAGTAGAAAAGAAAAATGATGCTGGTGTAAATAGAGTGCACCATAAAATCATAGGAAAGGGAAACAAAATGCAACGTCAGGAGGTCATAGAGGACTTTGCGGTGCGTTAATGACTAGATGACAGTTTGAATAATGAAGCATTGCCTAGGCTATGAATGCAGCGGTTTTAGTCAAAGTGCAGAAAACCAAAACAGAGTGATGATGAGGAAGGAGAAAACAATACCTGGCAATCAGAATGTGATCAGGAAGACTGACATATCGGCCTAGGAGGATATGACAAGATATAGGGTAAGAAGAAGATTTTCATTCCCAGGTGCCTTGTGGAATACGTGAAGGAAAAATTTGCTTCTAAGGGTACTGGGAAGGTGTTAAGAGATTTTTTTCCCCCCAAAAGGAGAATGACGCAGGAGGTTACACTGAAATGGGGTAAGACTGGAGCCAAGATGAATTTAAGGTATAATAACAACGAAATTGGTCAGATATAATGAGAACAACAGAACCTGAAAATCAGAAGGAAACTTGGAGATCAACTGCCAGGTTTATGAAATCACTTCTGGAAATAACTGAGAATTAAGTAAATACATATTAATTAAATAAACATAATGAACACATATCGTGATAACTGAGCTGCTGTTTCCTAAAAGGTCAGCATTATCTTTAATGTAATCCTGTCTCCCCAACCACAACATTTGGCCTTAGTTAGTTGGGTCAAAAATAGTCCTCTGAGATAAAAGCAGCTGTGACATTTGCTAGAAGAAATTTACAACTTGGGTGTCTGGCTTTAACAGATGAGCTAATCCACTCAAGTGAGAAATTTCGAGATTGTTGCTGGTGAGCTGGAGACTTTACAGCTGGAAGATTATGTACCCTTAGGTTCTGGGGTAGATATTTTCGGGCTTGTGCAAACTGATGACTCAGCCAATTTGTAGAGAAAGAAGGGTAGAGAAGACGTGAAAAGCGCAGTAAGATAAGAATCATGCAGCACCAGAGCAGCTCAGCTCCCGAAGGCCTGCCAGTTCTCATGAAATCAGGTGGTCCCTTTACTCCATTTTGGATTTTGTGAGGCTTTCAAACCTTTTAATCAGGGCTCCCTGTTCTTGATCTTGTTCACATGTGTCTGTTGCTGGCAAATGAAGGAGTAGTGGGTGGATAAACACAATAAATCAAAATAATCAAACCAACAAATAAGAGAGTATGCAGTCAAGATTTGTTTTTTACTCTATACACTAAAAAATTAGATACATAGATAGATAAAGCAATTTAGCTTCTCTATAAGTTTCTAGTTACCAGAAGCACATCTCTTTTGGCTCTAGTCTATTCCAGTTTCAGAATTTTTGGTATTAATTATCAGCCACTTTTTTATATTATGGTGAAATCTAGTTTGATCCTTATTTTATTATCAAATCAAGAATTATGTCTCTGTTTGTTTTCCTCCATCTCATAACTTCTTTCTTTTTAGCAGGGTGCCTAGAACGGTTTCTAAATTTGATATTTGCATTTCACTCTTTCTCAGAATATTAATGGGATTAGCTTCTCACTGATAGAAGCAAAAGCCCCTTTATCTCAACCAATAACTTCTCTGCATTTGTCAGATAACACTTAAGAGTTTTCTATTAATAGTGTGCTCCTCATGTATCTGTTTTTTTGCTAAAATTTAGCTGACATTCCAACTTTGTCATAACATTGATATGAAATGCTGTGAAGGGGCACTTAGCCTTCTGAGAAAAGTTGGGTTCAGTTTCATATCCAATGTCACCGATACCCTGGCTGAAGAAGAGCATTTACATAATGAAGTGTTGCAGCCATGATGAAAGGGCACTGGTTAAAATGTTCAAAATATTTACAGGTATTCAAGTACGGTACTGTTATAAATAATGCTGCAACCGTTTAATATAAAAGAATACTCTATAAGGGTACTAATTTTCTCCGAAGATCATTTATGATTCTAGGTTCTACTAAATTTATACATACATTCTTTAAATGGCGTATGCCTTCAACACCTCTTTTATTCTACTCTTTACAGCCAAGTTATTTTTTTAAGTGCTACTGAAAAGACCTCAAAATCTATAGCAAATAACTGCTCATAGGCTATACTCAGTTGCAGACTTTGCGTAGTGATTTTCCATAGCTTTTAAGTTTTTTAAACTTGAAAAGTTTTTGGGTGGGAATGAAATTCGATGCAAAATTTGCCCTGAATTAGAATAGTCCTAGTGATAAATGTGAAAAATATATATTAGAACATGTCGATGTTATGGCAAAGATGTTCTTCAATTATAGTGGCTCCTAAAATCATATTTTGTTTCTTTGGGTCATTGTCTTAGCCTAGCAACCATGTATAATGACATAACATTTATCTTTCAATTAGTACTACCTTGCTGGATTTTTTACCAAGTAAAAGAAGAGACATGGGTGAAGGAGGCCAATGTTTTGAAATATTGCCAATGCATTTTTTTCTTTTTGTAATTAAGTTGTTTTCTTGTTACTTTTTATTTTTTTTAGAATTCTTTCAGAGCAGGTCATGAGTGGATATCAAGGACTGAGAATGCATTATTAAACTTTGAGTTTCAAACTCAAGAATTCATAGAAAGGCAGACTTTCCAAATAGAGAGTAAAAGGTTTTCTACAAACAACCACAGAGTTGACCTCTATCAAGAACCAAAGCTGAGAAGACAAACCATAAGGTCAGAAGTAAGAGCAGATAAAGTAACTGACATACAAATACATTTAAATAACTGAACTAATTCAAGTAGACTTGAGAACTGACCATCTGGGGATATTTCCTGCTTCCCCTGTGTAGTTCTGGTAAAGCCCAAGTGTTCTCGGAGAAACCCCCATTCTGGCGGGTGCTGTGCCCCCAGTGATACAGCAAGGTAATGACTGAAGCTGTCTAGATGAATAAACATGAGAGCAGCCTCAGAAGATCTCCAGCCCGGAGTACAAAATATGTAGATGAAACCTGCAGGACAGTGGGCACCACGGGCTGTATAAAAGTTCTGAGCATGCTATGGATTTCCAAAGGCCTGGCTTCATCATGGGAGGGTCAGAGTTTAGGAACTCTGGACTGTAGGCAAAAGCTAGGTCTACAGTCGTCAACGCTGGGGGCCAGAACAGTACTGGAAAGATCACTGGGGCCAGACACACTTCAGTAGACACCAGATCACGACGCCCAGTGACCTAGAAGGTAAAATCTCACTACAGATGATGCTACATGAGGAGGTGCCACATGGTTTTTGGATTAACTGGAGTTTTTTGGATTAACTGGAGTTTTTTTGGATTAACTGGAGATCGCGGTGGCAACACAGCAGATGGTGCCAGAACTGAGAATCTGCCGGAATCACGGACTTCTACTTCTTTTCCTGAGATACGGTACCCTGGACTGGGCAAGGGGAGAAGGAAGGACTGTGTGCATTTTTGGTTATTCTAGAGAACGGGTATTCTAGAGAACTTTAGTATTTTAAAGGAGACCTTAAGTCATTACTCCAAGCCTGTAAAACTTGTAAATAAATAATTCCTTTCCTTTTCACAAGTCTCTGGCATTGAGAGACGTCGTTCCGTTGGCGGCGAGCGCAACGAGCCTGGAGCAGGGTTGCAGTACCGTTGGGTGCTCCGTCACCCCTGCTCTGTAACAATATGAGGAAATGAAAGCTCAAGAAGAAGAAGCTATCCATTGTAGAAAATGAGGAAATTTATGGCACATATTTTTATATTTAGAAATTGTGTGAAGATTTCACTTTTATTATGTCTTATAACTTGAAAAACTTTTTCATTCATGCTTCCCTTCTTGTAGCTGAGTACAAATCCACCTTTTACATAGGAAACAAGAATAAAATTCAAGGTAAAAACTAGAAAAAAGCATTAGCAAATTGTGCTATTAGTTACTTTACTAGATTGGTCAAGTCATAAAATACAGGCAAAGCCAGATTTTCTCACATTTTTTCTCTAAATTCATTTTGACACACCATCAAAGCTAAGTCTTCAATGAAAATATAAGTGATATAAAAATGGTCACATCTCAGCATACAGAGAATTTACTAGAAAAATTATCAAAGCACTTAAAATTCATCAATCACAACAAAGCTGAAAACTATTATTTACTTCTCTATCAGATTAGCTGAAGATAAACATGTAACAAGATAAGTGTATCATCTGTTCTGAACTATCAACACAGTAATCTTCATTAGCTCAGCACAAATTCCAAATTTTACTGTAACACACTCATGAATACTGAATATTGCATATAAACTGCAATTTTTATCTGACTCTTACTATGCTTAACAAATAAAACTTTTAATTCCATTTTTTAAACTATTTAAGTACCATACAGAAAGTATCAAAAACCTTATTTTAGATACCAGCTACAGATATCTTTTCCCACCATAAGTTTATCAATGAAAATCAAAAGTAAAAACTGTCTCTCAAAATTTCAAAATTTTATACTGAAAGGATAAAATTATTCAAATTTTCTAAAGAATAATAAAAAGATGTGAATGACATATTAGCTATTGCAGATCACCTAATAATACATATTATGAAATATATGTTAAATGTGAAAGGCAAACAATTTTTTAAAGACTTTATTTATTTATTTTTGACAGAGGGGAAGGGAGAGAGGAAGAGAGGGGAAAAAACACCAATGTGTGGTTACCTCTTGTGTGTCCCCTATTGAGGACCTGGCCCGCAACCCAGGCATGTGCCCTGACTGGGACTCGAACTGGCAACTTTTTGATTTGCAGGCCGGCACTCAACCTGCTGAGCCACACCAGCCATGGGAAAGGTAAACATTTTTAAAAGCCATGAATGGCTGCATGCCAGTGCCTGACAAAGTCATGCTTTTGATGGGATACTCAAGAGTTAGAAAATTTTAGCTTTAGGTAATAGCTAATAAACTTAGTGATCAATGCATATAAAAAGCTATTGTTCCAGTAACTGAAGTTATGACCCACTCTGACTCCGGGTGACCACGAGTAATTTGAACTTTGTGCTCCAGAAGAGACCATAAGCAATCAACATGGTATCTGAGCCATCGTATTCCAGGGTAAGACATCCACTGCCCAGGACACAGATGAAAGAATGCTGCAGCTTTTTATCTGATTAACCTTTTCCCTAAATTCCAAACCCCTTACCTACACTTTTTTTCTTATAAAAAGGATTTGTTTAAAATGGAATATATATGGAATATATGACCATCTGTTAGGGTACATAACCCACCATTGTCTCAGATAACCGCCATCTGAATGAAGTGCCCATAAAGATTCAATCCCTGTCTCTGATCATTGGTTCTGGTAGTGACAGGCAGCATGAACACCAGCTTTTCCAGTTTCTATTTTACATCAGTAAATATCTGTTTAGCAAGTATACACTATTTGTGCAATGCAATTCCCTAAAACCTAAGGGGGAAACAGAAGGATAATTAATTAAAAATAAGTATTGTTTATAAAGCATTTAAATATATATGTATTTTTTAGATGAAACAAAAAATTTAATCTGGAACAATCATAGAGAAACCAGGCAACAGAGGACTTATTTGATGTGATATAAGATTTTTTAAAAAATCTCTGCTGGGACAATGACACAGTAGATAAAAATCCAATACTTCAAAATTGTACTTACTTTTCTCATTCTTTCACAAATCCTCCCCATTGGCAACCCAGACACTGTACCCAAACCCCTTTCCCTAACTTAGAAGGGAAGAAAAAAAAGAAAGAAAGAAAGAAGGGGAGTAAAAGCAGTTAGGGCAGGAGAGAGACGAGCACAGTGTGGCATGCGAGGACAGCACACCGGCTTGCTCACATCAGTGCCTTCGCCCTTGCAAGGCCCTGGTGTTGGATTCCCTCCCCGCTCTCCACCAATGTCTTGTGAATAGTTTACCCCCCAACCCAGATCCCCGAGATGGTTCCCTACACCTGGTAAACTCAGATGCTCTTTGTGGGAGAAAAGGGGCCACATGTGCAACCAGACAAGCTCCCAAGAGGCCTGCATGGCAGCCTTACAAACTCAGAGACCCACAGTAACCACACAGGATGGTCTGACATTAAAGCTTCCTAACTAAAAGCAGATCTTGGTGGGGTAGTCACATCTTAGGCCAGAATTTTCCCTAACAAAGGGAAGGTGTTATCTACCATAACACTTTGGAATGTCAAATTTCCTTTTCCCCTCAAAGCACAGGCACTGCACGAGGGAGAGACCACATATCCCCTCACTGTCATTGCCATCGTGTTAATTGTTGACTGCTAACTGTCCTGTACCAACTATGTAAAGATGTGTCTACCACTTTACTTTCTTTCCAATCCAGAGGTTTCTCTGCTTTGCTTCCTCCCGCCTCCCTAATCTATGACTGGTGAATTTCTTGTAGCCCACTTAAGCCTCCTCTTTTGATTGTAAGGTATGTAATAAGGTATAAAACTGCCACTTTCTAGAGTATTTTCTCCATTCATTGAGGTTTTGCTTCCCAGCAATTATCTTCAGTTTGGCTCAAATAAAGTCATGAAAATTCTCTACAGGTTTGAATATTTCTTACGTTGACATCTTGATAGACCATTTATTCTACGGTCAACACACCTCTACTAGAGTGCAGTGCACAAATTATTTTAAGAATCCTTTCTTCCCATTAGACTATGAGTTACTTGTTTCCGCAATGTTTTCCAGGGCCTGGCACAGTGCCCAGCCTAGGCGGACATTTAATTAGAAGAAGAGACCTCAAGTTCTGAGGGAGAAGGCAGTTGACTGGCTATCAGGGATCTCAAGAGGTGACCTCTACTTACTGAATTCTCCCTAGGTCAGTATCCTCCTCACAATCTTCTAAAGTTAAATATTTGATTTTGGGCAGCACACTGACAATGAATGCACATCTTAAACTGATGCACAGCACCCATGCCCATAACCCGGTGATACGCACAAATCGAAATGAGTGAAGAGCAGGCATCACGGCGCGATGGTTAAGGCTACAGTTCTCGGGTCAGAGTTTATTGAATCAAATGCTGTCATCCCTACTAGATGGTAGTGTTAGAAAGTGACCACATTCCAGTTAGCCTCATTTGTACAACCAGCATAATAATAGCCACTTCAAAAGTTGGTTTTGGGTATTGAAAAAGACAAAGTATGATAAAATATATAGCACGATCACTGAATGTTCACAATAAGCAGTGAATGTTGATATTATCATGACAATAACTGAAGGCAAACAAAGAAGATGAAGTTGTGAGTCTGGATGATTAATTCCTTTGCTAAACACTCTTCCTGAGTGCTGCCTGCATGTCTGGGTATGTGCAGGTAGAAAGGATTACTACGGGGTTTATATTCTGGTGATGGTAGACATACATTTTAAAATTCAATAAATATGTATTTTATATAATAAGAGAGATAATAACTACTTTGGAAAAAATAGAGAAGGGTACAGGGAGATCGGAGATGCAGCGAATGAAGGAGGGTGCGAGGGGTTTCAATTTTAAATTGGGAAGTCCCGGTAGGTCTCATTAAGAAGATGCTATTTGGACAAAGATGTGAAGGAGAAAAACATGTGGATTTCAGGCATAAAAGTATTCTGGTGTAAACTGCAAGTGAAGCAGGAGATAGTTAGGAGACAGGAAACTCAGAAGGCGCCCCAGGGCTAAGACAAAGGACATTGATACAGGACAGAGACCCTGTTCAAAGACCAGTTGTTTCCACTTTCTGGAAAAGCACTGAATCAGGGGGAATCTTGAATGACTTGCACAGAAGATGCTACATGACCCCTGCTTCATTATAATAGCATTGTAATAAATTAACATTGTGGGGCCCCCTTCCCCGGTGGCCAAAGAAAATCGTAGGAGACCACATGCACAGTAGCTTAAAAGTGGCATAACAACTTGTACATGTGCAATAAAAGCCTGCCAAAACTAGCCAGGAAGGATCCGCCCTGTAAGAATAGAACCCCTCCAGCCCTGAGGTCAATCTCTGCTTGGAGCTGGCCTGCTCCCATGTTCTGTGGAGTATATTATTGCTTAATAAATCCGCTCTCTCTCTTTCTGCTATAAACTCTCTCTGTGTTCAGTTCAATTCTTTGTCCACAATCTCCAAGAACCTGGTTACCTGTGCCCACCTGTGACACAAGTACACAGGTTCTCAGGTATGAAGTTCTGCTTTGTGTGTGTGTGAGAGGAACGCAATGGAGGCCAGAATAGCCAGAATGGAATGAAGTAGGAAGAAGACAGTACGGGGTGAAGTTAGAGCGTGAATTTTGATTTGTAGGTTATTTAAGGTTTTGAGGTTTTATTTGGAATGGGATGGTGAGCTTTGGGAGAGTTTTGAGCAAAAGAATGAAAAGAACTGAGAGTTTTAACATTACTCTGACTTCCCTATTGAGAATAAATCATAGAGGGTCAAGGACAGAGGCTAGGTTTAAGGTGCATAGTTAGAAAATTTTTGTAATAATCCAGATGAGAAATGATTGCTCAGACCAAGGTGGTAACAATGCAAATGATGAAATGTGCTTAGGTTAATAAATGGAATGCATTGTGTAAAAGAGATAAATCAAAAGTGATTTAAATTTTTTAAAAAATAATCCATTAGAAGTCTTGCATAGTCATCAACTGATATAGGGAAGTCTCTGGGTAGAGCAGATTGGAGGCAAAGTTCAAGAGTTCTATTTTTAGACATGTAAAGCCCCAGAAATCTATTAGAAATGGAGAGTTTGGGTAGACTTTTTAATTATATGTGTCTGAAGTTCTGGAGAGAAATCTGGGCATAAAATAACACATTCGAGTCTTTGGTTTATAAGTAGTATTTAAAGCTATGAGACTGGGTAACATCTGATGATTTCAACAAGTGACCAAGGGCTGGGCTCTGTACAAGTATTAGGATGTCTCTAGAGGAGAAATACCAGTAAAGGAAATTGAGAAAGAAGAATCAGTGAAGGAGGAGAAAAACCTAGTATGGCTTTACTTCAACCAACATCAACAACAGCACAAGGGAACTTGTTAGAAATGCAAGTCTTTGGCCCCACAAGTCTTAAGAAATCAGTACCTTCCCATCAGTGCCCAGCAATTTAAAAACAGTGTTTTAATAACTCTCCCAGATGATTCTGATGCATGCTTACATTTAAGAACTACTGCCGCAGAGGCACAACTGGACTTGGAATACAAATAGAAGAATTTATATTGATCCCCTTAAATGTTAATGAACTCTTACCGAGCCTCTGAAGAACCAGACACTCTACTATATATAGTAATAAGTAGTCACTCAGGGAGCTCACACAAGAGTGCTTCCAGGTGTTACTACCCTTAGATTAGTCATTTCACATACTTTTATATTCCCTATTTTCTTATTTTCCATTTCTTTTAGGCATGATTGCTTAGAGCAAGTTTTATCCTCCCAAGCTGATTTCACTAACTTCAATTGATTTCCATTAAGTGTGATTAAAGCAACAAAAATTTAACTAAGGTTCTACCCATCGAGGGATAACTAGAACTCCAGAAGAGGAGTTTGTTTACCCAAATGAATTCCCACAGTGGGAGGGGTGCAGGGAAAGGACAAATGGGGGGGGGAGAGAACCAGTAGACATTTATGTTAGTTGCCTATGTCAGGTGGATTCTCTGCTTCTTCCCAACTCCCCCTCCTACCTTACTGAATCCAACAAACCAATAAAATAAAAAATAGCAAGAGGATAAACATACAAATCAGGGAGTAAGTACATGACAGACGTTTTGAAGTTTTACTTAATATTTAAGGAAAGGTGCGTATGCGGGAAGATGGCGGCAAGTTAGGAGGAACAGAGTTTACGTCCTCCTACCCACTGGTTGATTTTCTGAGGAACAGGGTGAAAACCCAGCAGTATTCCAACACATATGATGATTGATGCCCAAGATTACAGGGGAATTTGAACATTCATACGGTGAGACATTAAAACCTGGAGCTGTGAGAGGACCAGAGTCAGCCCCAGACAGGGGTCAGTCCAAAAAATAGAGACAGTGAAACAAAATTAACTTTGATACTCCAGAGAACTCGACAGATTAA
>PVJI01001162.1:0-197187 GCA_004026765.1 Micronycteris hirsuta | reverse complement strand
TTCTTACTTTTTTGCACTGGTTAGAACATCTAAAATGATGTTGAATAAAGGTGGTGAGGGCGTACATCCTTTCCTTGTCCCCAGTGTTAGGGAGAAATCATTCAGTCTTTCATTATTAGATGTGTTGTGTTGTTTGTACAAGTCTTTTAATGTGTTGAGGGCATTTTTCTATTCCTAATTTTCTCCAAGTTTTTTTTTTTATGACTTAGTGTTGTGTTTTTTGTCAAATGCTTTTTTTTTTAATCAATCACAAGCTCATGTGATTACTTTCTCCTTTAGTCTGTTAATATGGGGATTACATTAATTTTTGAATATCGAAACAGCCTTTTATCAATAAAAGGATAGATAGGGAGGGAAAAAGGGGAGAAAGAGAAAGCATATAACAAGGCTGTTGGGGATGATAACACCGTCATCAAGAAAAAATATCCCAACCAGTAAAAGTTACCTTATTACACAGGTGGGTAATAAAAAAGTGTGTAATGAGCAGTTAAAGGTGTGGTAGTGTCAAAAGGGATACATAGTTTCATGTGGATGGTAAGAAGAACAGGGATGCACAGAAGATGGTTTGGCTGAAGGACCCCTCATGGTCTTTCTCGGTTCCTTATTATGTAGCACCATGAAAATGTTTCCCTGCTTCCAGGGTTGCAGAGCACTTGGAATGAGTTAATTTCATGTACTTTTATAAAGAATTCTGGTGTTTTTTTAAGTTTCTTGGATCTAGTTATTTTTTTCCACTTGTAGTCCAAATTCTCACACGTTATGCCCATCAGTTACTGAGAATAATTAGAGATAAAGTTTGAGATTCCTTGCAACTTTCCTCTCAAAAGCAAACCTCAAACTCTTCTGTGTCCTGTTGATTTATCTTTTTTCTGAAGTGGTGTGTGCAGCATAAATATTTCCAAAGAGGCCAACTTCAAGTGAGGAATAACCAATCTCATCACCACTCTTTTCTTCCCGCTTCATTCCTGTCTTCCTTTGGTTTAACGTTTTTTTTTTTTTTTTTTTTTGATGTTTAACTCAGTGGTTGGGAGTCAACTTATAATAGCCATTTCTTAATCATGAATTACAAGACATAGTGAATAATCTATTAGTGCTGACATCAGGTGCAATTCAAATGGATGGAGCACTGTTTCTGCCCTAAAAGGGCTCAGAATTTAATGGGGAAGTATAATGTATGGACTATGTACAATGATGTATCAAAATGGAAGTGCATACAAGTTTGTTCATTGAAAGCATTGAAACACAGGATAGGTAGGGATTGAAGAGGAAGGATGAGAAAGATTTTTAATTGACATCTTGAGAAAGATGGTTCATTTGCAAATGCTCACATACAGAAAAAAGAATGATACACTTAGAAAACTCTGATTATTACAGTTGGACTACAGTGTCGAGAATATGGCCCACGAAATGGCAGGTTACAGATCACAGGGTATTATTGTGAGATTAATCTTAGGGAATCTCAACTGCATCTTAGTGGTGATGGGGAGTTCCTGAAGGATTTTCAGTCATGTGGGTGGGATGACCGGATGCATATTTGCAGAAATCACTCTAGTGGCTGTGCAATGAGTGCTGATTAGAGAGAGAGAAGCATGAGCGAAGCCACATTCCGGATGAAGAAAGCGAGACTCAGAGGACTGATGTAATTTACCCGAGTCCGTTATTAAAAGGTGCACGTGGCGTAAACAAGCCTGCGTCCTAATGCATGTTTAACATGGTTGTAGTCACCTGATAATTTCTTAAATCACCTGTTGTAAACTCACATGGTAAGTGCTGTTGTGATGATACTGAAGGTGATAATATAATACTGTTTCTCATAGTACAGATACTTTATATTTTCACTCTCCCACTACACTGACCTGAGGCGGAGAGATGTCAAAATGTATGTGTTTATATAAGTCCTAAAGGGAAGAGGGAAAATGATGAAGTCATCAGAGTTAGCTAGAGGCTGGTTTACAAGGACACACTTTCTGTTCCAAACTTAATCAAGTAGAACAAATACATTTTTAACCCGTTCCCTACATAGATTT
The DNA here is from genome assembly GCA_004026765.1 of Micronycteris hirsuta. Classification (NCBI taxonomy): domain Eukaryota; kingdom Metazoa; phylum Chordata; class Mammalia; order Chiroptera; family Phyllostomidae; genus Micronycteris; species Micronycteris hirsuta. Next base: position 195,160 of record PVJI01001162.1, on the reverse strand, counting down.
CATGCATTTGTGTCAGTCCAGTCATTTTAGCTGCTTTTTCGCCCCTCCTCCATCTTGAGCTAGATATATGATTGACTGGAATGTACTTTTGATTGACACATAGCAATTTGAATACAAACACTTTGTTAACCCTGCAAGAGCATCTTAATAAAAGAACGTGATGGGCATAGACACTGAAGGTAGATGTGCTTATTTGGAAGCCAATCGCATTGCAGCTCCATGTGGCAGAAGCAGTGAATCAAGTGGAAAGCTGTGAAAGCTTCCAAAGATATCTTCTCCACAGCATTTAAATCAGCGGCTCTGTGTAACTAAGCAGCACTAAAGGATTATGCAAAGGCTTAATACTTCCTTGCCCTTTACTGGATTTTAACTTAGTTTGGAACTCTTTCTAGTTGTTTCTTTCCAGACCGGAGATGGCTCTAGGAGCTTGTTCATACTGTCCTCAGACCCTGGCTGCCCTCCAATCCTTGTGGGATGGCTTAGAAACCCAAGTCATTATTCCTAGATGAGTTGATGGGCCAAAAAACTCAGATGATTAATTAACACTAGTAGCTAATTTAGTAAGCACTAATCATGAAGCAGGTACTGTACTAGATGTATTAACTAATTTAATCTTTATAACAACCAAATGACATGGATAATATATTGCCTTTATTTTACAGATAAGGACACCAAGTCTCTTAGAATTTACATGATTTGTCCAAGGACAAACATCCAGTAAGTAGTCACCAGAGTTAAGAGTCTAGGCAATCTGCTCCAGGTGACGTGCATATTTTAAACTCCAGGCTCTACTGCATATGGGGTACCATACCTGGACAAATATTTCAGATCACAGGGCCTGCTGATGGGCTGTGGGAGATGCGCGCTGTTGGTAACTGTCTCCTCCAGTTGCACATATACTGTGGATTCTAAAACTCTTTCATATTGTGTAAATTAATTTAATCTTCCTGGTAATTTCATGAGACAGTTATTATTCCCATTTCACAGTCATGGGAATAAAAGCTGAAGAGGTTAATTGCGTTTTTCAAGGTTATACATGAAAGAAGCAGAAGTGGGTTTGGTGTTAGACTTGGGTTCAGATCTAGGATCTACCCTTTACAGTCAAGGAAATAGTCTTTAGTGAGCTGAATTTTTTCTTACCTGTAAAATAAATTTCTCCTTAGACAACTAATTTACTCAGTCTAGTACCTGGCACTTAGTATCTACACAATAGATATTTGGTGTTTTGTTTTTCCAGTATATAGACACTTTTGATATCAGTTAATTTGTAGGACTGGAGGAGGAAAAAAAAATGTAAAAATCCACAGTATGGACTGTGTTGTCATAGCCAAATGTTCTAAAGGGGATTTCATAATCTGAGAAAAGCAAAGGCATGCAAAGAGCAGTGATTTTAATAAGTGTTACTGTCCTTCACATTCTAAAGAAGACACAACTCAACTCTTTTCTTCTGGCTTCCACTTGTCCAGTTGTAGATTTGATCAGTTAGAAACCATTGAGCAGGGCTTCTGCCTTCTGGAATGTGTAGTGGGCAGACTTTTTTCTATTCTTCCTGATAATACAACCAAAAATCTTGTACTTTTTGTACAAAACAAACTTTAGAGAACAGAAAGGTGGAGAGAAGAAGCCAGCCTATCTAGTGATCTCAGGACAGGAAGAACTCCATAGTGATAGTCGCCCTGAGTTTTCTTTTTGCCTGATAAAACCCCGACTTGGAGCTGACAAAGCCAGCTCACTGGAAATGTTTAATAATGGCACAGACACACACCAAAGGACCAGGAGAAAGGCCTCCAAGCAAGACAGAAAAATTTTTTAATAATAACTGTTCAGTTGTGTGTGGAAATTAGGCTCTTTCATGGGATCACAGGAAAGCATTCCAAGGACACATGCACGGGAAATTGTGGTGTGCAAAATGGTTTATTCATGTAGAAGGTTGCCCTTGGCTTTCTAATGTTCCACTATGAAAAAAAAAAGAAGTCCAACCGTGTCTTCAGCAAGGTCAAACAAAAGCCAGTGTCCAGAGTTTCTGCTTCATCTGAAAGCTTAGTCCTACCGGAACCCACAGTCTGCTGCGGGCCCAGTGCGGCTAGTCCCATGTGGGTACATGCTCCTGGGAGAGAAAAAACATGCAAGTGCACAGGATGAGTGTGTTGCTGGGTGGGGGCCTGAAGCGGGGAGAGAGAGAAAGAGACAGACAGACAGACAGAGGGAGAGAATGAGAAAGAGTGTGTCTTTGTTTCCCTGGGATTAAATATATTAGTTTGGGTTTGGGTTGGGCCAGTTGCCTTTTCAAAAAAGCCAATTAACTTCCGAAGCCTTGGTGGGCTTTTGATAGGTTCACACCCTCTAGTTAGACTGACAGGCCTCAATGGACCAGCCTCTTCCCCTGTGCCTGCCAACAGTCCAGTACCAGGGCCATAAGGGAGGAGTGCCAGTCCCCTTGGCGGAGCAATGCTGTGGTCCCCTGGTGGGTGAAGCTGCAGCTTCCTGGTGAGGCAAACAGGCTTATGCTCCCAGTTTATTAAGCTCAATGTCTAATCCCCTTTTCTCCCTTTTCCTTTACTACTAATTAGCTAAATATGGATGGTAATCTTTCCACTGCAGACAAACAACACAGGAATAAGTGCGGTTCTCACTCCTGCCCATGCCAGCAGGTGGGCAGAAGGAGGGAGCTGTAGCCTGTCAAGTTGCACTTTCCTAAAACTTAACCCCAGCGACAGGTAGCTGGGGCAGCATAAGAAATGCTCACCTTCTGCCCTCTGCGGGAAGACAGCGCTCTGACCGAGACGGATGGAGGGATCCCTGGGCTCTGGGCTGTAGCTGGCTGAGTAGAGTTTCTGTCCCACTGGTCTGGGAGCGGGGAGGGGGAACAGGTCTGGCTTTGATTCCACAGACTCTCACAGTTTTGGGCTTTAGTGTATTTTCTTAAATAAATGTTTCTTCATTTGCCCATAGCGCCATTATAAGAGACCTAATTTAAGAAAATACCTTTGTTATCAGTTTCACTGGGTAGAGGCTCAGTGAAGCTTCTTAGGTTGTCTGCCCGAAGTGGGACTCTTCTCTGTATCATTTCTTACAACTACAATTACTCAAAGTTCTTTAAAGTTTAATAAAAAGGAAAACATGCGTTGAAATGGTATCTTATATTAGTTCTTTGCAAGGATTCCTTGGAGGGGGCTGTCCGGAGAAGAGGGGTAAAGAAAGGAGAAGGAGCGGGGAAGGCACTAAACAAGGCAGTGGGCTCCGCTGGGAGCCAGCTTCTGTTTGACCCCGCGAGAGCCCCAGAATGTGATTTCCTCCACAGACTTGGCCCCATCTTGAGACAGGCCAGTCACTCATTAGATTCAGGTTATCCCTGAGGTTGCCTCTTTGGCAAGGTGGCCTGTAGATACCAAGGACAATTACCTGGAGAAAGGTAGGCTGTGAGCCATTAGCAACCAACACTAACAACGCTAGGGGGTTGGTAGAGCCACCAGATAAAGGAAGATATGAGTAGTATAACGCCAGTATCTGTCACTTCTAGACATTCATTTATTCTGTTGTTCATTTATTGAAGTGAACGCTGTCTCAGGGGTTAGAGATACCAAGATTAATGACAATTATTCTTTGCCTTCTCTGTGTCATGAAAGTGATAGAAAGAGCAGGTTATTATGGTAAGTGAGCCAAACCAGGTGAACGGGACAGTCCCTTTTGTCCCATGGCATATAAAACATATATAAATATATAAAACAATACAGCTGAATTGGTAGTTCTAAGGTGCTTCCTTCCCACGGAGCAAACAAATCCATGGCATTGTTCAACAGCTCACATATTGTTTTCTCACTCACTCATTTAACAAAAAGCCATTGAGCACCTTGCTAGGTGCCATTGTTATGAAGATAAATAAGCCCAGCTCTCCGTTTAAGGTGCTAACTGTGCAGTGGGAAGCCTGAAGAATGACGAAGAGCATGTGCAGCAGTCTGGGAAGTACTATGATAAAGGTCCGTCACAGGGACAATGGGTGCCCAAGGGAGGAGGCGCTTCCTGGCTGAGAATTTGCCTAAGTCCTTTGATTTCTAATTCAGTGCGCTCTCTCTAAAGTACAGTCAGAATCACTGAAGGGAGAAGGTCCCTGAGGAATTCCCTGGGGTTTACATCGACTCATAATCCTGTGAAACCCATCCACTATCGCATTATGTACTGCTCCAGCAAACCCACTATTAAAATTTACCGTGGTCATAAATAAAAATAGTGTTTTTGCTTCCATCAATTTAACCGTGCCTTCTGAAATAAATATAATTACACTTACTGGCACACTTAGAATGGGTAACCTTGTGAAAATTATTCCTAAGCGGTAAAGGAGACAGCTGGGGAAAGAAATAAGGGAAAGAATACACTGGATATTATCATAACAATTGAAAAATGATTTTTTTACTTACTAGCAAAACATTATGAAAGCATGTTCTGAAAATCTTTCTTCAAAGCGTTTTTTTATCATATTATGCATATACCTGAACCCCTCATAAGTGTTATTACCCATCAATTTAAATCCAGGAAAATATTACAAAAATGAAAATACAAATACAATATTCAGTACAAAACAAAAAAATCTTTACACGTTTTTTTCTGTTTAAGTGAAAGTAGGCATTTGCACATTTCTAGGTAAACATTTTCTAGGTATTTTAAATACAAGATGCCTCTCCCCACAAGTGGGATTATCTTTTGGAGGGCGGACCCCTTGTAGTACAGGCTTCCCTTGCGAGGTCATTGTTCTAGGAACCCATCTGTGTCAGTGTTGGTGGTGCTGTGAGAGGCTGCGTTTGGCTTCAGTGAATTTTTGGTTTTTGAGACTCTTTCAGCACTTTTGCCCATTTCATGCTGGGTGATTCAGAAACTCACCTGCCCACAGCCAATCCCAGCAAAACAAGTGCTCAGTGCTCAGCAGTTTTTGACCCCGTACCTCTCCTCCCTACTCACCTGATCTTGCCCCAAGTAACTTTGTTTTTGTTTCTTCTGATGAAAAAAACAGTCCTCAAAGGGAAATGTTTTGTGGATGTAGAAGTGGTGAAACAAAAAATGGCAGAAGCACTGAAAGGCATCAAAAGCGATGAGTTCAAAAACTATTTTGAGCAGAGGGAAAAATGGTTTGATAGACATATTGCATCAAATGGAGAGTACTTTGAAGGTGACTGAAGTTTAAACATGTAAGAATAAATGCACAATTTTTATAAATAAATTCTAGGAATTTTGGTGGAGTAACTCTGGTATCTTATTTACTGTTTTGGGTTTTTTTGGGGGGGATTTTAAAATACTATTTGATCATTTAGGAAATCTTGAAAATATAAAAATGTATCAGTATTATAATCAGCTGTGTCTAATGTTTCATTGGTATAATGTTGGTTATTAATTGACTTAGTTATTCTTTATTAGGGGTTGGGAAAATCTTTTTCTTTTTAGTTTATTAAAAGTACTGCTTTGTTTTTTGTTTCCTAAGCAATTTTTAACTAAGTTTAGGTAAAGTCTTCTATCATTTGGTGGTAGTGTATGAATGGATGGCTGGATGGATCCATAAACTGATGCTCTGGATGATTTTGCTGTGTTTGTTAAGATCAGTTTTATCCGTCACTAATACTATATTGAGGTAAAATTGACATATAACATTATTTGTTTCAGGTGCACAAAAAATGATTTAATGTTCATATATGTTGCAAAACATTCTAGTTAACATGCATAATTACAAATTTTTTTTTGAGATGATACCTTTTAAGTCACCTTTTAATGAAAGTCTCTTAGCAACTTTCAAATCTGCAGTGCAGTCTTATCAACTGTAGTCACCATGCTACACATTACGGCCCCATTGCTTATTTATTTTATAACTGGAAGTTTGTACCCAGGCCTAAAGAGGCCTTGTATCTTTCTCCATGCCTGCTTGTATTTCTGTTATTGCTATGTGAAGAGCATGCTTGGGTCAGTGCCCGTACAAGCAGGAAAAAGAGATATAAAATGGAGCTGGATCAGGTGATTTGCCCTCTTTGGACCTTCCAAAGTCTGTCAGCTGCCCGCCACCCTGCAAACACATCTGTTATCTGGCTGCATGAGTAGAATCATTAAAGAGTCCAGCCTCTGTCAGCCAATCCCAGCAAAACAAGAACCACACGAACTAAGTAAATTTTTATGTTGCACGGCACTGAGGTGTTATGGTTGGTTGACAGCAACCAAATAGACAGCAAAAAATAATAGCCGGGGACTTCAACATTCCACTTTCAACAATGGGTAGATCGTCCAGACAGAAAATGAATATGGAAATATTGGACTCGAACTACACATTAGGTCAGACGGGCTTCACAGACATTTACAGAACGTTCATCCAACAGCAGAATACTGTTCTTCGCACGCACACATGCAAGAATTCTCTAGGAAAAATCATTGTTAGGCCACAAATAAGTTTAGGAAGATTCAGATCATGTCAAGCACCTTTTCCAAACATGATGGTACGAAATTAGAAATCAATTAGAAGATTACTGGAAAATTCACAAATACATGGAGAGGATCTGAGGATCTAACATATGGCGCAGTGATTATAGTTAATAATACTGCATTGTATACTTGAGAGTGGCTAGGCAGGTAAATCTTAAATTTTCTCACCATGAAAGAGAAACAGTAATTATGTGATATTATGCAGGTGTTAGCCAATGCTATGGTGTCATGCTGCAACATATAAGTGTATCAAATCAACAATTGTATCTCTTGGACTTACTCAGTGTCATATGTGAATTATCCCTCAATAAACCTGAAAAAAACATACAAAAGAACCCCACCATGAGCTGTATAAAATTTCTCAATTCTATTATATTTCTCTCAGTCTTACTTTTCCTTTTTCTTTTGACTTATATATTCAATTCTATGACATGTGTCTAATGCTAATAGTCATTGTAATTTTATTATGAATCATGAGAAAAAACATTCTATCCTTCATGAGCACTGTTTTGAAGGAATGTAAGATGTATTTTTTATCACTACCTATTTTTTCCACTTACAAAAACTGTCTACAGAGAAAAAAGTGCTTGTACACTGACCAACTAGATCTAAGGTTATGTTCTAAAATCAATAGAAAAAATAAGAACAACAGTTTTGTCTTTTCTTTTTTTAAATTATTTATTTATTTTTAGAGAGAGGGAAAGGGAGGGGGACAGAGAGGGAGAGAAACAGCAATGTATGGTTGCTCCTCACATGGCCCTCACTGGGGACCTGGCCCGCAACCCAGGCAGGTGCCCTGACTGGGAATTGAACCGGGACCCTTTGGTTCCCAGCCCGCGTTCAATCCACTGAGCTACACCAACCAGGCCAGTTTTGTCTTTTCTTGCTAAACAGTATAAATGGGTTGAGCATGGGCATTTCCTAGGGCTGCCCAAAAGAATACTACAGACTATTTGTTTTACGTGCCTTAGAACAACAGAAATATATTGTCTCACAAGTTTGGAAGCTAGAAGTCCAAACTCAAAGTGTCGGTAGGGTTGATTCCTTCTGAGGGATTACGGGAAGAATCTGCTCTGTGCTTTTCTTCTCTCGACTATGTCTCAGACGATGTCTCACAGTTCTTGGCGTTCCCTGGCTTGTGGGTGCATCATTCCAATCTCTGCCTCCCTTCACATGGCATTCTCCGTGTGGCTTTTATTTAAGGGCAGCAGTTACGATTTTGTTGTCTTCATTGTCTGTGTTAAAGTTATGTATTTCTTCTGTGGTCACGAGTTTTGTCTCCTTGATGTTCAGTTGCTGTCCTGCTGTGGCACTTTCTTCTTTCGCTTTCATCAGGTGGTGTTTCAAATTGTTGCTATTTTCTGCCAGTAAGATGGTGTCATTTGCATATCTTAGGCTACTGATATTTCTTCCACTGGTTTTCGCTCCTTCTTCCTCTGAGTCTAGCCCACTTTTTTTGGTATGATATATTCTACATACTGACTAAATAAATAGGGAGAAGAAATGCACCCTTGTCTGACACCTTTGCCTGTCAGAAACCATTCTGTCTCTCCATACTCTGTTCTAACAGTGGCTTCCTGTGTACCATAGAGGTTACTTATCAGGATAGTCAAGTGCAAAGGCACACCCATTTCTTTCAGATTTTCTCATAGTTTTTCATGATCTGCACACTCAGTGGATTTACTGTAGTCTATGAAATATAGGCTGATCTCCTGAATCTTCTGAAATTCTTTGGAGCACGCCAGTATCCAACCGATGTTCACAATTAAGTCTCGAGTGCCTCTTCGTTTTTGTTTTTTCTTTTTTTGGATTTGGCTGCAACAACCAGCATTTCTTGCTCTATATAAGGTAGAAGCCTTTGCCACACCACCTGAGTATCACTTTACTTGAGTGACAAATGAGACCAGTGATGCTGTTGTTACTGAACTCCTTGGCACCTCTTTTCTTGAAAATTGGGATATTTATTGAACGTTTCCAGTCTGTAGGCCATTGTTTTGGCTTTCATATTTGTTGACACAGTCTTGTTAGGATTCTGAAAGATTCAGTCTCTGTGGCTTGAAATAATTCTGTTGATATCCTACCTATTCCTGGTGATTTTTCTCCTTTCCAATATTTTCAGGGTAGCTTTCCCTTTACTTTCTAGACGTTCCAGTTTTTCTCATAGGCATCATCTTCAAAGTTACCTGTTACTCTATGTCTTCTGTATTCATTTTCAGTATACTGTTTCCACCTTCCCTTTGTTTTCTCCTGATCAGCTATGTCCAGATAAGAGTCTAGGTTTGATTTTCTCTTTATTTCTTGAATCTTCGGATAGACATATTTTGTTTTTCCTTGTCCCTGTTCTCTCCTATCCCCTTGTATTGATGATCGCAGTAGTTCTTTTTATCTGCACATGGCGGCACCCAGGACTCTCACCCCGCTTTTGTCACCGTTTCCTTTGGCCCCTCTCATCATGCATTCTGGTTTTTCTTTTCTTTTTACTGCTGGCATTCTGTTTCTGCATTCTTCTCTAATATGATCTCTAGTTTACATCTACAGTTCTTCTGGTTCTCAGTCAATTAGGTTTCACAGTGCAAATCTGTTTTTTAAGTGGAGTTTAAATCCATCAGGAATGTTACATTATGCTTTAGCACTAAGATTTTTTTAGTGCACTTCTCAGTTTTATGCTAATGTTCGATATTAACAGTGCATGGTCAGTACCGCAATCTGCTCCTGGTCTTGTTTTGGCGGAGAGAATAAGGTTTTTCTACCTCCTGCTTCCAGTTACAGTCTATTTGACTTCTGTAGCGGCCGTCTGGTGATATCCATACATGCGGTCATCTGAGTGTTGGAAGCACGTGCTTGTGATGGACGACTTGTTGACTTTGCAGAAGTCCACGGCCTATTGTTGCTTCATTTCTGACCCCAAGTCCGAATTTTTCATCGGCATTCGAGTCTGCTTTAGTTCCTACTTTTGCATTCCAGTCACCTGTGATTATCAGCATGCCTTGTTTTGGTATGATCAGTTTCTTCTCAGCTACTTGCTTTCAATGTCATCTCCTTCAGCCTCTGTAGTTGGAACGTAGACCTGAGTGATGGTTGAAGTCTTCCTAGGAGTCTTTCTGATATTCAATTAGACCTCGCATTGTATCCCGTAACTGCTCATGCTACATCTTGCTTCAGTATTAGAGCCACATCATTTTTTTAGAGTCTGTCATTTCTAGAGTGGACCATATTATAGTTGCCTGACTGAAATGTTCAGTTCCAGTGCATTTTAGTTCTTCAGCACTAAGCGCTGCAGAGCTGAGATCCCACGTGCTTTCCATTCTGTGTTCCCATGTGCTGTGCAGCGCCACGCTTGCCTCCCCCCTTGCGCACGTCGACCGCTGGGAGTCTTTCTGCCTTTCGTCTAGTTGCGTCATTAGCAACCATGCTGTTTGTGCTTGTTCTCTTTTCTTCCTAAGGAACTGTTTGAGTGCCTTTTGACCTGAGAGTTCTCTCTGGAGAAACTAAGTGCACAAAAACAAGTAGAGAGTTACAGAAAGTTGTGGATTTCCCCAAAATGGAGGAGCCAAACTACCACCCAGTGAAGCAACCCCTGGAAATCTGTCTTCATACATGGGTGGTCAAACAGTTTCTTAAAATATGTAAACACTAAGGCAAGAACTGCCACACAGTTGAGGAAAATATCACAGTTAGAGACCAAAACAAACAATGAAAAGAAGAAAGAGGAAATAGAGATAATGCAGAAGGCAGAAGGAAACCTAAAAAACAAAAATACCCTCGTACCATGTTGGTGAGATTGTAAATTGGTACAGCCACTATGGAAAGCAGTGTGACAGATCCTCAAGAAATTAAAAATAGAACTACCATATGGTCCAGCATTTCTACTTCTGGGATTATATCCAAAGGTAATGAAAATACTAACTCAAAAAGATACATGCACCTCCTTGTTTATAGCAGTATTATTTATGATAGCCAAGACATGGAAACAACCTAATTGTTCATTAATGGATAAAGAAGTTGTGATTATATATATATATATATATATATATATATATATATCCATATGTATATAATTATATAAAAATCAAATGAGATTATATGTGTAAGATGCTCACTACAACACCTGGTGTAGGGAAAAATGCTCGATATATAGTAGCAACATTAAATGAATTGGCTGCAAAAGTGTATTTTGAAGATGGTTGGTTAGAATTCTAAACATATTTTTTTGCCTAAGAAACAATATTAAAAATGGAATGGCTAGATATGTGGGCTAGATACAAAAGACAATTTAAATCTGTAAATGATCTGAAGTATAAAATTAGATTCCCTAAATTAACCATTGCCAATCGACTAGCATTTGTTAAGAACCCGCTACGTTCTCTAGCAGGTGACTCTCATTTTCAGCATGAGACAGTTTAGAGCTCCAGAGAAGGGCCCCCGATCTGCCCACATGTGAGTTATCCTCAAAGTGTGGCATGGGAGGGGCCTCTGCCATCTGTCCTCACTGGCTGGTGATTAGATAGGAACAGTAATTGAGAGTTAACATTCAGAAAGTTTTACAACAATTCAGTGGAATAATTTTGTCTATTGAATGTAATAATTACAGAAATTAGACTTGCATTTTAATCTTATTTTTCTTGTAAATTATTTGTATGTATTTTACAAAAGTTGTCCAAAATGGACTGGGGGCGGGGAGGGAATAGTGGCTCCTTATCATAGAGAGACCACAGATGGTTTGAGAAACAAAATAAGCCCCTCCTCCAATCGTTCGGTCAGATTGCCCTACTTTATTTTATGTGTAGAAATTACTGCTATCTGAAATCAACATCTCTGTTGAATTTTTATTGTCTGTATTGTCTTCTTCTGCTAGAAGGTAATCTTCTGGAGGGGAACTCTTATCTCTCTTAGTATCAGCAATTAGGTCAGGGTCTAACACATGCTAGAGGCTAAATACATTGTAGTTGAATAAATACCTGGATTACATTTCGGCTGTTGTTACAGTGACAATCGTTATCCTACACGGGCAGAGATGGTCGGAGCTCCAACTCCGTGTGGCTTGCAGCTGCAGTGAGGTGAGGTGAGGAGGGTGCAGTCCCTTCTCCAAGCTACAGGATTCAAATCTGTGACCCCAGGAAATCTTTAGAATTAAACAGTCCACTTCTTTGAATGACACAGCTCTGCTTTTTGACCAGTTAGCATGCTAATTATAAACCTTTTTAAACTAAAGATTTTGAATAGACTCTGTATAGTTAACATATTCGAATTAAATACTCAAATTGGGGTAATAAACTCTATTTTAAAAAATGTTTTCCACCTATTTTCAGACCATTTTCTAATCTAGATCAACCTCCTCTGCCCTATTAGTGTGAATTACAGATTCTTCACTGTCATGGTTAAAAGGGAATAAGTCAATTTAGATCGCTGGATGACTCAAACTGGAAGGGTATTTTTAGTGGCTCTTGAATCTTGTGGTTTTCTGCAAAGACAGTATTAGAAGCTTCTATTAAAGTTAGAAAAGGGGTGCTGGAGAGGTATATGTTGCAAGGGTTTGGGGGGAAATGGGGGAGAGATGGGAAATAGGGAAAATTGTTTTCCAATTATGTAACAGCCAATACCACAGCTGTCCTTACAGAAGGTCAGAAATGCAGCCACTGAAGCTGTCACATAATAGACAATTTGATGATAGTAACTAAGAAAACACAAAAGGCGGCTAATCTCCCCCCTACTGATAAAGCTGTCTGAGGTAGATCAATTTAGTCATGGGTGTTGTTAGGAAATTGCACTTGTTTGGTGTTCCACAAGCAGATCATGTAGTTTCCTAGGAAACATCCTTTTTCACTTAAATCTAATTCCCCCACATTGCGGGATCTGATGAGTCACTCAGTCTGACTTTTCTCCTACTTCCCTCTTCCCATTAAAAAGGACCTGCCAGCTGGAAATCTACTAAATGAAATGAATTTATTAGCTGTTACCTTGTTCTTTACTTAACTCTTGTGTTTCTTCCCTGTAAGTCTAACTGCTTCCCCGATGTGTAAGGCCAGAAATAATGGAGCGAGGCATGTGATGTGAGCAAGTGTTGAACATTTTCTTTCAATTTCTTGGTTATTAAACTATATTTCAGCTTCTAGCTTTAAATGGAAAACATTACATGCATAGAGATGCTTTTTCCTTGTAGCCTGTAGTGGAATTTGATGTCAATTTCATTTAATTTCAGGTTCCCAGTCACACTTTGCTGTACAGTTATGTGAGAAAGAGAGAAGGAGAGAGGAACAGAGCGAGATCGGGCTGGGGAGTGGGTAGAGAAGACGCAAAAGGAAAGAGAGAAGTAGGGAGCGTACAAATGAGAGAATTTACGCAGATGTTTCCTTAACCCCAGCCAATTAATACAAGCTTTATCAAAACAAAAATCTAGAACCTGAATATAATCAGAATATAATTTTAATTTATGTCTGAAGTACAAATACAGGGTTGGACAAAAATAGGTTTATAGTTGTGAGTACGTGAAACAGTTCATTCTTGTATTATCATTTATTAATGATTGTATTTTCCAGACAACTGTGCACCTACTTTTGCCCATGCCATATATGCTCTCTATTTTTAAATTAAAGCAGCATGTTCACCACTCCTAAATATACTGAGTCCACAGTTAAGTAAGCCTAGTTGTCTTTTTGGTAACTGGGGAGGTGGCATAGACAGACATAAGTGGCAGAAGTCTGCTGAGAGTCAGCCTGAATAAGGAGTTCTCAGAGCCAGACCTCATGGGCTAATGGCCGCAGAGAGTCCCAGCTGTGAGAGAGCCGGGACTGTGGGTCCTCCTCGCCGCCCCATGCCCTGAGCTGGCACGTTGTTGTCCCCCATGTTTGCTGAGCTCTTAAGCCTTTACCGTGTGTCAGGAACCAAGGTAATTACTCTCCTTATGTTCCCTTGTGTGAGATGAGGTATGTTACTATTATTATCCCCATTTTACAGGTGAGAAAATCAAGGTGTAGAGATGGTAGGTGCTTTGTCCAAAGGCACACAGCCTAGGGAAGCTGTAGGACTCGTTCTCAGCTCAGATGCCCATGATCTGAATCACGAATCTGCATTCTTTCTCTCCTGGGAGAATTTATTGGTTCTGTTTCAGGCGAGAGACTATAGTGGCTATGAACATGCCTGTAACTAAACTCCCAAGCCTTGGTGGGTCTCCCCAATGTGGCTAAAAACAAAAGCATGACCAGTATAGTATGAAACAGTTTTTCAGTAAAATTGCCGAGGGCAGGAAGGTCTATCAGAGACTGACTTACTCAGCTTCCTGTTATCCCCAGAGTGTTCCCTCCTAGGATAGGAGAGAGATGAACATCCTTAACCACCTGCAGCGTCGAGGGTTCCCGATGCTGTTCATTGTATCAACACAAAGGAAAGAGGCTGCGGTAGAGCACATTTCACGGCGGGGGAAAGGAATAAAGCCTCTGTGGGTCCCAACTATAACAGCAACTGGCTTACTTTTATATGTGTCTCATTTGGGGCTTTTTAGTAAACATCGATCTGATGAATGGCTTCCGTTATAAACTATTGTAGACTAGCTCCAAGACAATGCATAGTGCAAAATGGGCTACCATAAAACTTCAGTGACATACAAAAATATCTGGGACTGTGGAGTTCAACTGATGCAGCTGGAGTGGTCTTGGATAGACTTACGTGTCTGACGCCGTCTAGAGTTCTAGGCTGAACTTGATGTGAGACTCTGCTCCTGTGTTTCTCCTTCACCTCCTCCAAGGTCTAGTGGACTAGCCCAGCCACGTTCTTTCCTCATGACGGCAGGGCTGCCACTCACATGTAGAAATGCACAGCCCTGTCAAGGGCAGGGTCAGGACTTTCACACCATGCCTCCCACTGAGTTCTACTGGCCAAGCAGGTTCTCCGGGAGAACCCACAAGACGTGTGCCCTATTTCCCACAGGGGGAGAACACTGCACTGTTAGTGGCCAAAGGCGTGACTGCAGAGAGGATGAAGAGCCACATTTAAAATTCCACACCTCCTACTGATGGTGTGAAATTGGTAATTTCTTTATAATCTGAGTCTTAATTTCCTCTTTTGTTAAATTGCATGTTTCCTACCACATGGTGTCCTTATGGGAATTGAAAGAGGAAAAGCATGTGAAAGTCCCCAATATGCAAATGAAAAGTAGCCGACCCAGGGCTCCACAAAGCTTCGTCCTTCTTCCTATACTGTCCCACCCACTCACGCACCCGTTCATTCCCTTCAGAGTGCCCATTTCAGAAACATTCTCTTCTGATATTCAAGGGGGCTTCTTCCTGAGACAGGGAGCCTCAGTTATAAGATTCTGTATTGTTTTATTTCATTTTAGGTCCTTGTATGCTACTGAATAACAATTAAGGCGATATAGCAATTATTTTCCAGGAGGTACAAATGTTGTTTGTTTAATTTGAGAATCCAGATTCTTATTGGTCCTACTTTTAAAGTCCATTTCCCAGAAAACTTTTCATGCACAGAAAAAGAGCAGCAGATGACTTTATTAATATCTAAAGACTCATTACATTCTGCTCAGAATTAAAATGTTCAAATCTCTGGAGAGTTTTGAGTATAAGTGTTAATTTAACCTGCCTTTAAATTGCAATATTTCATTAGTGGGGGAATCAGATCTTGGCCCACAAATGTTACATAACAGCTGCTTCTGGAGGGCTGCTGTCTGTCCCCATTTCCTTTGGATGTTTGGATGTGTCACTGTAGGATGGAGTCTTTTCCTGGGTACAAGATTGCCTTTCCTAGCTTCAGGCTCAGAACAGCTTCTTCCTTTACTTTTGGAGGACAGTCATTGTATAGATCTCTGTGTCTTTAACTCCAGTGAAAATGTCACAAACCCTTCCAGAATCCATCAACGACAGCTTCTATCATTGGAAATCTACAAAAGATGAAGTCAGAAAGACTCAGAAGTTTCGTGCATCTTTTGTGAGACTAGCTAGAGCATCTTGCAACCTGGTTAAACCTGGAGTTGTTCTCCTAAAGTTTAGGTGTGGGAGGAGGTTCACACATAGTTTCAGTGTGTGACTCTGAATGTGCTGGAGGAAGGCCAGTAGCAGAGAGCAGTAGGTATGGCTTGGAGAGCTGCTGAGCTACCCACCCAGGGCCTCAGGAAAGTAATGTGGGAGGTGTCCCTGTGCTTCAGTTATTAGGGGGTAGGGGGTTGTAATGGGAAGTAGGAATGGGACATCTGCAGAGTCACAGAGATATGTAGTGAAAGGGTGGACGTATGCTGGGGAACAAGATTGGGACCTGGCTCAAAAACCAGGCCAAAACATATGCACCATACTGGGGATAGAAGGTTAAAACTGGATTAAGCGTGTCATCACCCTGCCGTTCTCTGTTTTGATGCTGAGTTGCACGGCTCTGACCTCCAACCCTACTGCACACATTCATTGGGCAGAAATAGCTCCGCACACATGGGGCTTCTCATTTGTCTACGCCCACCACTGGTAGAGACCGTCTAGCACGTTAACTCCTAGTATTGAGACCAAGCTAAGACCTGACCTGCGGCCCTATTTCTAACCTGAGAACTGCATATATCTATATAACAGGGCCTCAAAATAAAACAGGAAGCTGGGATTTCAAAGAGAATTTCATTGACTCTAGAGATGAAGTTGGGGGGCAGAGGTGATGCTGAAGCTCCCAGAGATTAGCAGAAGTGGAAAAATGTTACCACTCATAGGCCTAAAGGGGCAAGGAGAGGAAAAGAAGGCTGGTGAGAGCTGGGGCTGAGAAATTGAGACCAACGGACAGAAATGTGATTGTAGAGGTGCAGGGTTTCCACTGCAGCTAAGACACTGAGAAGGGGAGAGAACCGGGAGATAAATGCCTTGACCTGCCTCTGTCCCACATGCCTGCTGGGACTTCCCCTTCGTGGACCCAATGAGAACTCCGAGGGTAAGGGAACCTTGGGTTAGACCTTGGGTGGGGGGCAAGAGCCTGGCAGAGAAGGTAGGGGATGGCTGTGAATGAGCACAAGTACAGAAGAGTGCAAAAATGTGCGACACGATCAAGACCACAGAAAACTATTTGGTCTGTTACTTCGGAGTTCTTTTTCAAATAAATTACCCTCATTGCCTTTAACCATCTCTTCTTACCAAAGCTGAGGCGGTAGAGGTAAAACACTTCATAAATATATTCATAGCATTTTAATAATTTCTTAGTGTAGGATCTTAGAGATTTGTTGTTTGCACTGCTAAAAGAGAAAACAAAAACAAAAACCCCAAACCGAATCTGTGTGTACTGACATGTGATATGATCTCCATTGCGCTGAGAGGGAAGCTCAAAGAGCCTGCAGAGGCTGAGGCCAGTCCCTTTTGCTGGAGTGGGCGCACAGCAAGGTCCGATGCTAAGGTTATGGGACTTCCTGACCGTCAGCACACCTCTGTGCTTCCATTAAACTCTGGGACGCCATGGGGCTGATTACATTCCATGTCTGCTGGCCACCTAACATGTGCCAGGCACTGCGCTAGGGGCTTAGGGGGGATGCAGTGGCCAATAAGATATCATGGAAATAGAAATACTAATCTTTCTAGAGACCTGCTTGAAGTGCCTACCGCGGGCATACTGCTGCTGTGCCAACAATGGCATTTTGCCTATTTTGTCATAGTGGAAAAGCTAGAGGTTATTCATTTCATCAGTAATCCTCTTCCTTCTCTACATTAATTCTTTTACGATATCTTTTTAACTCCTTCTTTTTCTCCATCTCTTCCTTGATGCATTGGTCCTCTGGTTATAACTGAGATAGCTGGTTCTACCAAGCATCTCCAGGTATCTGATGTGGGAACAAGCATGTTATACACATAACCAATCTCTTTTGATTCATTCTTATTTGTGGAATTTATTTGCACACATCATTTTTTTGCTTATATTTGCCCCTGCCACCAAAATGACCAATACAGTGAAACTAACAAAAATGGAGTCATCCCTATTTCCAGCTTTGATAGCACTAGTCCCAGTCTGCTCAGGTCCACAAAGTTCTCATTTGTTTTAAAGTACCAAAGTGTGAGTCTAGTATAAAGTAAAAACGGCTAAGTAGGGGAAAAGCCCTTGAAGAGGGAACACGAGACATCACATGATGTGTGCTAGACCAACCTTGAGCGAATTTCATGAACACTGTTAACGGTGATGCCAGGGCAGCGTGTAAACTGAGCCTAAACAGTTGGTATCTTTGCTCTTTCCGTTATTCTGAAGCAGATCTCTGATAGGATGCTATTTTTTTTTTCCTAGCCTAAGCCTTCTTTCCCTACAAACACATCTTTCCTCCTCCTCCTCCTCCTCCTTCCTTCCTTCCTGAACCTATAACCAATCTTGGCTTTTGGTAGGGTTTTCTCAGCAACTCTGGGCAAGGTTTCATTCAGTTGAGGAGCCTTAGAAGTTTAGAGGCAGGAGGCAGCTTAGAGACCATCCAGTTCATCTTCCTCATCTCACCTACTGACAACCCACAGTCTGGCAATGCAGAAATGGAAATTTCTGTGGTAGTGGAAATTTCCCCTATCTGCACTGTCTGGCGTGGTAGCCACTGGCCACATGTAGTAAATATGCATATGAAATGCAGTTAGTATGACAGAGGAGCTTAATTCTAAATTTTATTTAACTTTAATTTTAATTTAAATTCAAATAGTCACATATGCATAGAGGACAGTGGAGGTCTGGAAAGTCCTTGTGATGTGCCCAATGAGACACAGCTTCCAAGGGGAAGAACTCACCTGATTGCTCAGGACTTTAACTCAGTTCCAGGGATCTTTATTGGTTTTCAAATCCTGGAGTAAATCAAGAGACTAAGCATGGAACACAATTAAGGTTAGGGAAGAAAGGGCAGCCGCCTGGGCCATGGCAAAGCAGAGAAGGGGCTGTCAGAGCCTGGAGTGGGAGAGGCAGAGGAGTGCGCTCACGTTATTGTCTTAGGATGTGGGTATTCCAGATCCAACGCTCCAGTGGGTGAAAAGACGACACTGGGGTGTGTTTTAAAAATTGTATGAAGACAGCTGAAACCAAAGCTAAAATATGTATAGAACCATAACATTTAGGAGGTGGGGGGAGGAGAAAGACAAGACGGAATAGGTACAAGAATGCTAAATTTATGTTGAGCAGAAGGGTTGGAGATAATATCCAAAAAATGGGCACATTGAAGAACAATCTAAGCATAAACAAACAAAATCGTCCATGAGAAGGGAAGGTTAAAGCTTTTGTCTCTGTGAGGTGGGACCACGAGTAAGGGAAGATCGACAGACACACAGGGAGTTAGTACTTGTCTGCATCTTATTATTTTGGGCTACGTTTGTGTTTTTTATTTTCAAATGAAAAAATCAATTTCTATGTGCTTCATGGGTTTGGAATTAGAGCAGAAAATAAACTTATCAGAAATATGTACTTTTTAATAGAGGAATGCTGGGAAACAACACTTAAGGCACAATTCAGAACATCATTGCTTTTCTCCATGTATTTAGCCAGACTCACAGAAATGTTTACCCACAGAATCATTTGTATTGTCTAATACACAAACCCAGTGATTTTTGTCTGGCAATCTCCGTCTCTGGCTGAATTAAGTTTGATCTTCTAAATAATTATTCAGTGCAGTCAAAATAAGAAAAATCAGGCTGCATGTCCCACAAATTCAAACAGAGTTTCTAACACATTCTGAAGAACAGCAAATGTAAATGCAGATATAGCCTGTTGGAATACCCCAGGGGAGTGTCCCTGTGCCTTGTCCAGTCTGGCTCTTCGTCTTACAGGCAGAGATTGAAATTAGATCCAAGAAGGAGCTCTCTTGTGAGAATTAGAGGAAACGAGGTAGAGATGCCCAGTTAAAGTCCGTTTTTAAGTGAAGTGTTGAGAATCATGGACATCTAGCTGTATGTATGGGTTAAGGATGGGCAGCTGACCAGCTGAAGAGCTGTTGCACAGACACTGAAGGGCCACTCTCATAGTGTAATGAGGACACAGATCATAACAAGGCAAGCCCAGCTGGGCATGAGTTCCATGGGCTTGAGAGAAGACTGGGAAGACCGAAGTGAAGACTGGCCCCCAACCAACCAGTGGGTATATAGAAAGGGCTTGCCCAGCACAGTCAGACTGGTGAAGCCATCTCTGATCTGCAGAAGCTCACTCTCCAAGTCTGCACCTGAGAAGGGGTAAGTGGCATACAAATGCGGCGCACATAACATGACTGCTGGGGTCAGATAGGACCTTAGCTGTAATGATGAATTTATTATGCACCATTCCAATTTTAGTATGTGTGCTGCCAAAGCAAGCATGTGATGAGTTTATTCTTACATGCTCCTTCTAATTAGCTTTAACATCTCCATTTTCAGATGTCGTTTTATAAAATTTCCTTCTGAGTTATTTCACGTTCTTGAGTATGATCCATGCATTGAATTTCCTAAAAAGCCATTGTGTCTCCATGGCCTAAAATGGTACAGGATTCTCTTCATCCAGCCCCTAGTAGGGCAAAGGAAATAGAATTTTAAAAAAAGCAGTTTTCTGCCCTGGCTGGTGTAGCTCAGTGGATTGAGCACGGGCTGCGAACCAGAGGGTCGCCTGTTTGATTCCCAGTAAGGGCACATGGCTGGTTTGCAGGCCAGGTCCCCAGGGGGGCCATGTGAGATGCAACCATACATTGCTGTTTCTCTCCATCTCTTTCTCCCTCTGTTCCCGTCTGTCTAAAAATAAATAAATAAAATCTTAAAATAAAAAAGCCATTTTCTTTGCTTTCATTCCTTATAGAAATTAATTCTGGAGGCTGATAGTTTTTCTATGCCTGATAGACCTATAGAGACACATATTTATTCAGGATTTTATCCTTCCTACCTAAGTTAACTTCAGGCTCTCAGTCTCACCAGACAATGGAGATTTTTCTGTGTCTCCAACACCAGATTCTTGCCAGAAATTTCCGAGGGAGCTGTGAGCTGGCTCTACATTGCTAATGGAGAGTGAGGAATCCAGACCATCTCATTCTCTTCAGTTTCTATAGATCCTTTCTGTCAAGTGTGGCTCTTTCTTCCAGAAACCCCCTTGCTTTTATTTTAGGCTTATGGCTTGGGCATGATGTCAAGAATTACCACAAGTGTCTACCTTACTTCAAAACTGGTTACACAAAGTCGTGCCTACTGTCTTGGTCTGTTCAGGCTACCATAACAAAATACCACAGACTGGGTGCCATAAACATCACATTTTAAGTTTTTAGCAGTTCTGGTGGCTGGGAAGTTCAAGGTCAATGTGTTAGTTGATTGATTTCTGGTAAAATCTCTCTTCCCGGTGAAATCTCTCTTCCTGGCTTGCATATGGTCACTTTTTCACTCTGCTGTCACATGGTCTTTCCTTAGTCCCCATGCATGGAAGGAGAAGAGATAGCTGTCCCTCTTCCCCTTCTTATAAGGTCACTAATGACATATGAGGAGCCCACCCTCATGACCTAATCCAACCCTAATTGCCACTGAAAGACCCATATCCAGCTACCATTATGTTTGAGATTACGGCTTTAGTATATGATCTGGCATGGGGGTGGGTGGGGTGGAACAAATGTTCACAACATTATGTCTCCAGACTCCAAAAGTTTATATCTTTCTGGCATACAAAATGCCTTAATTCCATCCCTAAAGCCTCCAAGGTTTTCATTCACTTTAGCATCAACTCTAAAGTCTAACATCTAAAATGTCATCTAAATTTCATCTAAAAAGATATGGGCGAGACTGAAGGTATAATTTATCCTGAGGCGAAATTTCTGTCCCACTGGGAATCTCAAACAAGACAAGTTATATGCTCCCCAAACGCAGTGATGGGGTGGGCACAGATTGGACTTTCCCCTTCAACAGGGAGAAATGGGAAATAGGTAAAGGGTGACAGGTCCCAAGAAAGTCCCAAACCTAGCAATACAGACAGGCTTCTAATTTTTTTAAATCTTCAAGTTCTGGTTCCCTTTTGGTTAACTATTTTGCCTTCAATTAATCTCTCTCCTTTTGCATTGGTCTGTAAGTAGTAAGGAGGACCCAAGCCACACCTTCAATATTTTGCTCAGAATTCTCCTTTGTTAAATATCCAATTTCATTGCTTACAGTTTTGATCTTCATAAAACACTAGAACACATTTCAACCAAGTCCTTTATGACTTTATGACAAGGATCGCCTTTCTCTCAGTTTTCAATAACATGTTCCCCGTTTCCAGCCGAGGTTTTACCCGAATCTCCTTTAGCTTCTGTATTTCTGGCAGGAACCTCAAAGCATTCCTTACCTGCATTCTAAGTCGCTTCCATACTTTAGGTATTTGTTACAGCAGTTCCCACCTCTCAGTACCAAAAGCTGTCTTACTGTGCTCAGGATGCCATAACAACATGCAATATACTGGCTGACTCACACAATGAAAATTTATTTTATTTCAGTTCTGCACGTTGGTAAGTCCAAGATCAGGGTGCTAGCTGATTCCATTTCTGGTATGGGCTCTCTTCCTGGCTTGCAGGTGCCTGCTTTCCTGCTGTATCCTCAACCCACTTAGCTCCTTTTCTAAAAAGCATCACATGGTGTTTAGGGGTTCAACATATGAATTTGGGGAGACACAAACATTCAGTCCACACAAACTACTTAATGTGAGTATGCTCCTTGCTCACAGACCCAGCTGCCTAAGGGTAGATATAGAACCTATTCCCTTGCTTTGTGATCCAACCCTCTGATTAATCCCAGTAGATTTGTCCCAACAGATTTCTTTCCCTCTGTCCCCTCTTAATATGAGTGTTGGAAGTTGGATCACACCATCCACAAGAAATATTGTCTCAAATTTTGGTCCACACAGTATAATTTATGAATTTAATAACTCTGTCCCTTTCCCAGAGTATCTTCCACCTGAAAACCCAGCACTTATTTATTTTTTCCATTTCACTTACATCCGTTGGCCAGTGTAGAGGTTTCCTTGATTCACTAAATAATAGTACAGGACCATACCTCAAACATGCTTGACAGGTGGGTGGAGCTGCTGGTGAAGATGCTCCTGATAATGAAGTGACTATGGGGACAGCCACATAGAGATTTCATATTAAGTCTCAACCTCAGGTTTTGTATTAGCTCTCAAGCTATTTGTTATAGTTTCCAGCGCCCTGTGTGGTTTCCCTAACTTTCAGCATTCTGACTTCTGTGATTTGACCATTTAAAGGTTGGCTTGACCCAGGCACAAAGCAATTTGACAGTCTAATTTCTTTCAAACCACCTGAGGTATCCTCTGAGCTGCAGCTGGGGGAAATTTAACACTAAATTGTTTTTGTAATTGTCAATGTATTGAAGACTTGCAATGTACTTCCTCAAAATCACAGAGAGAGAGGCTTCCAGCTGGCTAGGACTTCAACAGAGTAATTCAAAACTTAAGTCATGGACCCATGACAAAATGGAAACTATCATTCTCTGTTGCTTAAAGAGAAACAGCAGACAGGGTTGGGTGGTTTCTTAACAATTTATATAGGAAGGATGCAGATGGGGGAGGAAAGGAGAAAGAGATGGGCAAGAAAGAGAGATAGCAAGTGTTCTTTATATAGGAAAATTTTCTCATCTTAATAATATAAGCATTATGGAGATGTTTTTATTTTACTACTCAGTCTGCCTCTGATATTAATCATGATTTAAAATTAGTCATTGGTAGGATAGGCACCTCATTGTCTTTAACATCAGTGAAGCTGTGATAAGATGTACATGACTTGAAAGAACACAGTTAGTTCTGGAGGTTGTCTGGGAAAGCTTTCCAGTGCGTCTGGGGCAGCTTGGAGTCAAGATAGCTTTATTCAATTCTAAACTCTTTAATTAATGGTGGTATATAAATTATTTAAGCTCCCAGAGTCTGAATATTCACACTTACCAATTGAGAGAGTTGACTAAATAACACCGAAGACTTCCAGAAGTTCTAACGGAAGTGTTCTGTTCTATGTTATGCTATGCTATTCTGTTCCGTTCCTCCATGTTCTTCAAGTCATTCATAGATGGGAAAATGGTATAATTTATCATCCAAGCCAGGACAATTTTGATATCCTTCAAAGTCATAATGAAATATCACTTTATTAAAAAATTGACCTTTTAAAATGTTTGAAAGTTCATACAGGGAGATAGGATGTAATTTAACTAATTCGTCTTAGGGAATTTGGAAATAGAAATTCCACTGCTAATGAAGAACACTTTATTTATACGTATACTAACACATCTGCACCCACAACCCCTGCAGCATTGGGAGCCGTGCCTGGAGTTGCCAGTCAGGGGTTCCTTTGCTAAGAATCCACCGCAGCGCATCCCTCCCTCCCACCCACACATGGAGTCCGCAGTCCCTCCTTGGGGCTCCCACAGCGCCAGTGCACACCCCTAGCACAGTAGCTAGCACACTGCTCTGTAATTGTTGCTTTCCTTGTCTCTCGCCTCCATGAGACTGAGGGCAGAATCTGGCTCTTTCCTCTGTGTTGCCCCAGCCCATGTGCATGAGGGCTGAGACTAAAGAGAGACAGGTGAGATGCCCAGGTAAAGCAGAGCTCGCTCTAGGGTTTGTCAGTGCAGGGTGAGGGACCTGAGAGTGGGGGCCTCCTTCAACTCCATGCCCTAGGTGCCCTGATTGCCTCCTTCTGGTCCGTGTCCTATTGGATATGGTGGTTAGCGCATAATAAGCCTTGGGCAAAGCCAGTGCCATGAATAAGTACTGAACTTTGGAGTCGGCTTTATTTTTAAATGTAGGTTTTATTATTATTTTGGTATGATGAGGCCTAAAGAATAGATCAAAGATGACTGATGTTGGAAAGACAGTTTGTTACAGGTCCCATAAGAAGGAGCACACCACACCATGCAGGGCCCCATGGGGGAAGCACAGGATCAAGAGGCAGAAGGAACGAGGGGAAAACATGGGCCAAAGGCTTGATTGTGGTTTTCGTGGGAAGGAATGGGCGAGGCAGGGTAAGCAGGTTTAGCATTGGCTGGTTTCAGTGGACTCTCGGGTATAGGGGCTGTCCTAGTAGTTTGCTACCTGGTCCTGGCTGAGTAAGGCAGGGAAATGGTGGCCGTGAATGTAAGAGCTAAGACAGATGAGGTGGGTGGGTTAACGGTTCTAGACTGGTGGGTTTGCATATGGAAGGTTTGCTTTTTGGCCAGTCCTTTGCTGTCTTTAGGAATCAGCTAACACCGGGGTGGGGGACAGTCCTCAGAGGCCAGCAAGACGCCAAGATATCAAAGCACCCGAATAGAAAGACAAGTTAATGCCCTGGCTGGTGTGGCTCAGTGGATTGAGTGCTGGACTGTGAAGCAAAGGGTTGCTGGATCAATTCCCAGTCAGGGCACATGCCTGGGTTGCAGGCCAGGTCCCCAGTAGGGGGCGCACGAGAGGCAACCACACATTGATGTTTCCCTCTCTTTCTCCCTTCCCCTCTCTCTAAAAATAAATAAGTAAAATAAAAAAAAAAAGATAGATGTGAGTCCATATGCACAGTAAGATACCTGTAACATGGAATATACATTCATGCACATATTATTAGACAAATCTTGGGCAATGTACTCAGTTTGTGTAAAGGGAGAATTGCTGTTTTGAAAATGACCTCCATTTTAGAGCACTTCTTTTAATTTTTTTTATTGTTGTTCAAGTACAGTTGTCTCCATTTTTTGGCCACTTCTTTGAATATCTGAATAATTCTGCAAAATAGACTTACCGCTCCTGGAAACTTCAATCTCTCTTGAGGCTCCTGAAACTTCTTGCTTTGAACAAGGCTAAAAATAACACAAGTACCTTCCTTCCCTGGGGGATGATGGTGCTACAGACTTCACAGAGAAAGTCAGGAGATACAGGGGGCTGTGTATGTGCATTCCAAAGAAAGTTTCTGGAACTTTCAAAGCTTCAAAAAGAAGTTAGTTTTGGCTGCTTTGCAAGTTTCAGAAGCTCTGTCTAGGCTGGTGCAGTGACAGCAACAGCCCCTCTCGCCATCACACAGGGAGCTCTGCTAACACAGGAGCATGTTGTAGAAAGCTCCTAAATACGGCGTATGGAAGCTGCGGTGGACATAGGGTAAGCTTAGCGGTCAAGCATCGACTCTCACTTGCCAGTGTCTGAGGATTGGGGGTGAGGGCCATTACGTTCAGACCTTCGTCTCTCATGCCGGGGATACATCGGTGGACTCGAATAGGAGAGAAATCACAAATGATGTGTTGCGTAAGCTGTGAAGAAGAGTCACTGTGTTTGCAGTGCAGACAAACAGAGCAGCTTTCTCCAGGGATTCTGTTCCTCTCATGCTGTCATTCAGTGTGAAATAGGGCCCTGATCAGCAATCCTGTGACAGGGAGAAGCTTTCCCCTGGGCCTCCTTCTGGGGTTGGAGTGGGTCTGTGCCAGGCAACATTAGTAGGCTGCCACTGCTTAAACTGAGCCTGAATATATAGAAAGAGACTAGCGTGTGCACAGCATAACCAGGCTCTTAACTTCTCTCATTATAACAGTTAAAACACGTCTTTGGAATCTTCCATTTCATTTCTTCCTGCACTGAGTAGCGCCACTATACTTTGGAGCAATTACAGTTAGCCCACGTAACACTATGGCCTCAATACTCCAAAGTAACATTAAATGTTAAGTGGTTTCTTTACTCTTTTTTAGTTATTTGTGTGCATTTCTTTTTTTTTTTAAATATTTTATTTTTATTTATTTTTTAGAGAGAGGGGAAGGAGGGAGAAAGAGAGGGAGAGAAACAGCAATGTATGGTTGCCTCTCACATGGCCCTCAGGGGGACCTGGCCCGCAACCCAGGCATGTGCCCTGACTGGGAATCGAACTGGGACCGCTTGGTCCCCAGCCTGCCCTCAATCCACTGAGCCACACCAACCAGGGTGTGTGTATTTCTTTTAAGAAATAGCTTAGGCAGCATTTAATCTAACTTTGGCATTGTGGAGTTTGTGGACAGACTGAGTGTCATAGCACTGAGCTTTGGAAAATTACTTTCCTTAGGAAATAAGTTATAACCTGTAGACACTATTTGGTGTCTTAACATTTTCTTTTAGCCTCTTCCTCTGTCTTCTTTTTATTGCGTTAAGTAGACCTCATACACAGCTAAGCTTCTAGGATTAACACAGCTATGTGTTTTCCAAATGGCTTTGAAGTGGTGGATGAGACAGTGTCCTGCCGACTGTGAACCTGATGGGCTGGCGTCCTTCGATTAAAGCTCTTAGTTCAGGGAAAGGAGACGGAAGGCAAAGAGGAGGAGGTACAAATGATGATAACGTTTTTGTTTTGTTTGATACTTTACAGATTGCCAGGCATCCTGTTACGCTTTTATGAATTTTCATAGGTAGTCTCTGTAACTGTTCTTTGAGGTAGGTATTCTTATCTCCATTTTATAGATGAAGACATTGAAGCACAGAGAAGTTAAAATAATTCTCCAAGGTCACAACTGCTGAGTCACCCGGGGAATCAAACCCAGTTCTGATAAAACTGTTTATCTTTTAATCAAATTATATAACAGTGATTAAAATCAAAGGGCACTGAAGGACTTCAAGCAAAAACTCTTTCCCCACTCTTGACTCATACAGTGTAGAGACACATTTTTTACTCTTTTTCATTTTTTTCCTGATATGTATCTCCACATTCCCCAAAAGTGTGACTGCATTGGGCTTTTTTGCTCATCAAGTTCAGACCTTATGAACTTCCTGTTATGGTTTATATAAATTTATTTTACCTACGCATGTCCCCAATCTGATTCCCCTCCCTTCATTCTCCCAGTCACAGAGTTTACATTGTTATTTCTATATAAATGATATCTTCTGCCAAACTGAGTGCTTTTCTATTTTTATATAACTTTACATGCATGTTGAAATTAATATTTATCTAATTATTTTGCTTACCAATTAAGCTATGTACCTCTTACAAGTTTTTCCTCAGATGTTCTCATCGATCTATCAAACACTGGCTTTCTCGAGAGGACCTGTAAGTTACATCAGCCGCTTCCAGAAATCACCCTCTCTTTGTTCCGGGAAGACTGGTTCCCTTTCACCACCGCCCTGTGCTGAATGCGGCACTTCCTGCGTGTGTCTCTTTCTGTGCGGGCTCACTCAGTTTCGGTAGCCCGTGTCCTCCAGTACGTCCTTCAGAGAGGACAGGAAAAGACAGGGGTTGTTGCTCTTCGTTTTGAGTTTTCCTTACTTTACTCTTAATTACTAGGTTGTTTGGTGGAGTAAGAATTCCAAGTTGAAAAATCAGAATTTTGAGAAGGATGCTTCATTTTCTTTTAGTTTCCTATAGACTGCTAAAAGTCCTATGCCATTCTGAATCCTGCTCTCTCCTGTGTAACCTACCTTTTCATCTTTAAAAGCATTCAGAGTCTTCTCTTTATCCTCACTGTTCTGAAATATCACTGCGGTGTGCGTGCGTGTGTGTGTGCGTGTGTGTATGTGTGTTATCTTGGAGCCTCAGTTAGTCCTATTCTTTTGGCTACTCCTGTTCTTCAGTACTGGACATTTTTCTTTTTGTACTATATCTGCAATAATTTCCTCCCATCTGATCATTCTATTTCTATTCTTCCCTTTTGGAATCGTTATTATTTAGTTGAAATGTTGTCATTTATCCTGTAATTGTTTCAATTGAGCACCTGTGATGTGTAACACTGTGGGAGTTGCAGGTGTCCAGTGTGTTACTTTGACTTCATTTTCCTATCATGTCTCCTGTTTTCAGTCTCTCTCTCTCTTATTCTCCTTTTTTGGAAGTGTCCTTAAACTGTTGAGATTCAGAGCTTTCTGCCTTGTAAAAATGTTCCCGATAGAAGATTGCAGCATTTATGAGTTTTTTTTTTAAACTATTACTTTCATTTTTTACAACATTTTGCTCTTGTAATATCTTCTCATCCCTCATGGGGTATAAGAGTTGTTGTTTTAAATTTGTTATATTTTTATTTATCTAATTCATGCTGACATTTTTCCCTGTTTCTTTTGGATTTCTGTTTTTCTTTGTTTTGGTTTCTGTTTTCTTATGTTGAAAACGTCATTCAGTTGTTAATGCTCTTTGGCTGCCCGTTTCCTTTCTAAGAAAGAGGCACAGAGATGCTCACCCAAAGCTTCGTGTTCAGGCATACGACTTATGAACCTTGGGGCTTCCTTATAAAGTGATTTGAAGCAGAGAAGACTTTTTGTTGGGGAGTCGTCACCAAATGTCATTGTCCAGGGGGAATTTCATGTGGAGGCATTTTGATCTTGTAGGGAAGAACTTTCACTTCACGTGGAGTGTGAGGTGGGTGATGGCCTCAGTGTTTACTTTGCACGTTTCCACGATAATTCAATTATGGTCACATGCACGCCTCACTCAGACCTTCTTTGTGGCCTGTACCCTCCAGCCTACGCCCTTCTCAGGACTGAAGGTCGGGCTGTTCTTTCTCAGTGGTGTTCCCTTCCGCAGGTCCTTGACGTGGGGCTTCTTTCACTGTGCTAACTGCAGCACCAGCCTTCCACTTGCTTTCTAACTTCCAAAAATGTTGTCAGAACTCTTCTTTACCCTTGCTATTTCTGCCTTTCCTCTTGGTCTCATCGTCCTGTCAAATCCCTCTGCTGTTATTCCATTAGTTTATTGCAGAAAAAAACACACACAGGTCATCTGCCACGTTTAACAGGAATCTTCTCTGTTTTGCACTCTTTCAGTATATGCTCTTTTTTTTTTTTTTTGCAAAAACATGTTATTTTTTTACAACTTGTGTGCTTTCTTCATACATACAATGTTTTACATTCCTATGATCCTTTACATTTTCAGAAGCACGTGTTCAGAAGCACTGTTTTATTTTCTTCATAAGAAAATCCTTGGTATATTACTATATCATTCACATTTGACAGATGGAAAGACCTCCACCTAGGGAGTTTAATTAACACGCCTAAGATTACCCAGGCAAGTTTTCCAGGCATCTTTATTACTGATTTTTGCATCCCTTTATCTCCCCATCTCCCAGGCCTAATTTTGGGCAACTTTATATAATAAATACATAAAGGAAAGAAGGAGATGAATTTCAAGCACTTAGTTTAAAAATCTTATTTCTTAACTGTAGAATTTTCAAATTTAGCTTGGGGGTAATTGGAGGGTTTTAATATATTATGTGATACAGAGTCACTATCACAGTGAACAATTGAGATCGACTGGAATAATACCATTGTGTCTGCAGAAGCATTTAGAGAAGTGAATAACATGTTAGATGCTGGGGAAAAAGTTAACAAATGGGGAGCGTAGGTCACATATTTCAGGGCTTTTATACTCATTGTTAGGTAGGTGTTTTGGGTGGCCTGAGCAAAACTGACAGCCAGTGTCCATGGGGCATTCTCCACATCTGGACACGATTTAGGAGCTAATGCATATTTATCACAGCGTGGTTCTCATTACACGACAGGCTGGCCAGCAGACATACAATCCCTGTGAGCAACATGACCCGATTCTGCAAAGGACCTTCTCTGACCACAGAGGCCCTGCTGTGATGCCGCTGACAACTTCATGTCCTGTGAACTGCAGTGATGACAGGTAGGCTCTGGCCTTCTGTGGCCCGGTCTCTGGTGGAGTTGAGGGAGGTCCCTATTGCTTTCCTGGAGGCCGAGACCAGGGGTCCGCCAGACTGACACCCGTTTCCCAGACGTTCTCTTGTCAGATGTGTCCAACTTCTGTCACCTGTTTTCTAGTAGAGGATGGAAGCTATACCATTTTTTTTTTTCCTGTCCGGAGAACCTGCTGGGCTGCAGAACTGCCTGTGCAGAAGGCGGACCTGGAACACGTTTTTTTGAACAATCTCTGAATGGTACCACCACTCTCACTGGTTCTGAGATGTTTGAGTAATTCCTCAAGTCCGAATCAAGGAGCAGTCCTCATCTCGCTGAATGTTTGGCCAGCTACTCAGTCAGTTGTCTGCTTTCTTCAAGGCCCAGCTTGAAAGACCTTCTATAAATTAAGACCTTTTTTATTTCTATTAAAAAACCTTCTGTAAATCAAGAAAGACTTAATCTCTCCCAGTCTTATTCCCTTAATGCGCTACTTACAGTCTTTTTGGTACGTATTTCCCTGTGCTTCCCATGGAGAGAATAACAACGGCGTCGATGCCAGTAGTGGTGTTGCTAGGACAACGTATGCTTCAGGGACAGCCCCGTGTTTGAACTCGGTCCACTTATTCACTGTCTCAGTTTCCTCATCTTTAAAATGGAGACAATAATACTCTCCTTTCCAAGTTGTAATAAAGATCAAGAATGAAAATGTACATCAAGTGCCTGACACTAACATCTGTCTTCCCTCTCACTGTTGTGAACACATTGTTATTAACAAATTATTTAATTTAGACTATGCGTTTTTGTTAAGTGTAATATTATATTTTACATTTGAGAAACTGCCTTTTTAAACAACCTCCTACTGAGCCTACAGATTGCACTTAAGTATACGTAACCCTCTTTATGAATTTACCCTCCAATAAGGACATTCTGCTTTTTTACCACTGGGTTGGCTGCTCTCCGTCACGGCCCAGCATGGGGCTGACTCCTCCCCTCCGAGCTCTCGGTCAGCTGTGCACAGCAGTGTTACGGTCAGCTTTGGCTGTAAGATGTTATGGATGGTGATCACAAAGTCAAGGTGAACTCTCTGAGCTCATGATCTGCATCCTCTTCGGGCAGGACAGAGCTTTCTGAGAATTAAAGCTTTATTCCCTGATGCCTGGGTCTCAGTGTTTTGCCTTGGGAGAAGGGGACCAGGTTGCCTCTGTCCACAACCCTCATACCAAAAGAATAGCTCCATCCACTTGTAGCTGTGACTCCTACTCGTCTTGGACTGTGCAGTTGTTATAGTGCCTGGACAGGTGTCCTCTATCTACTGCCACCCGTAGTCTGTTCTGGAGGTGGATGCATGCCCATGAGATAGATGGGGGAACTGAGGCTCCGAGGTGCATGAGATTAGCCCCAGGGCAGCCAGCAGTGGCAGTCCTGCATCTCTCCTCTCCTGTCTTCAAGTTGGCACACAGTCTCAGTCTTCTCCACGCTGCTTTCATGGTTTATGCTGCTAGCACCCACTCTCAATTTTCATACTCATCATTCAGAGTCAGACCCAAAGAAACCCACAACACACTTGAAGGCTGTAACCCGTTTTTCTTGGGGCAGGGAGACTAGACTATCTTCTAGAAAGAACTTCTCTCCAATGTCACCCTGGGGGCATGTTGTAGAAATGTGAAAGAGGGTTACAGCTTAAAAAGTTTCCTCTGTGATTGTTCTGTCACCTTTCCCCACATACTGGAAAGCCAAGTCGTTTGAGCCCTGGTTGGTGTGGCTCCGTGGATTGAGTGCTTGCTTGCGAACCGTAGGGTCACTGGTTGGATCCCCAGTCAGGGCACAGGCCTGGGTTGTGGGCCAGGCCCCCTGTAGGGGGATGTGCAAGAGGCAACCACACACTGATGTTTCTCTCCCTTTCTCCCTGCCTTCCCCTCTTTCTAAAAATAAAAACAAATAAAGTCTTTAAAAAAAAAAGAAAGTCCTTTGAGAAAAATGTAATGTTGCACGTACTGATATGTATTGATTCTTTCAACAAGTTGTATAGAAGATTCATTTATCTGGTCGGTGTTTAGGAGTTTATGGGGATTCTTACATTTGACCAAACAGTGCCTTTTAAGCATTGAGTTCTGATATTCTGTAATTTTCTCTTTATCCCTTTAAGGAGGGCAATTTCTTGTCAATTAGAGAAATTAGCCACTATTTACAACCTAGATACATTCAAAATGACAAAAAGAAGTTCAGGGTCCAGAGAAGATGGTGTAGTGTGAAACTGTGCCTAAGAAAACTCAAGTCTAGCTTGGAGTGGAAGAATTAGGGAGAATGCCAAACCCAGCCTCGTACCAGCGGGGGAGGAGGCCAGCACAGCATGCTTTAGGCCCCTCCAGTAGTCAGGAGCTGCGTGAGCTGCTCCGTGTCTGTGTGTGTGGGTGTCCTGGGGGACATTCTGGGTCAGGGACTAAAGGGACAGCTAGTGTTTGAAGCCCACGTCCATGGACGCACCAAGGGCGTAAGGCAGCATGGGTGAGTTGGCCAGGAGTGCCTGAGGGCCTGGACCAGAGGCAAGTCACAGCTGAGACTGCCCTGATGAAGACAGGCTTGTTCGATCGTCTCAGTGCGATGATGCGCACGAGGGATCGTGGGGCTGCATTTTTAACACGGCAGCTGTTACGTGACCCATAAATATGCCTGCCTGTCAGAGGCTGAAACTGGTCTCAGTGGATGTAATTGAAGTGTTTTGTGTTTTTGATTTCTCATCACCTGGATTTTTCCAGCACAGCCAGCACTTACAGGGCGTTCTGTTCTACGTGGTTTGGTTATATACAACTTTGGGCCCTTTAAGGGAGAAAAAAAAAAAAAGAGAAATAATTTAATCCGACTTCTGCTGCATAAATGAGAGCTGGCGCTTTGGGAATGTGTTAAGCAGTAACAAGAGACACCACTTGTTTCCTAAAAAGGCATTGCCTGGAACTACATCAACAGCAAAACTTTTTAAACAATGTAAGCCTGGAGTGGCTTTTAGAAAGTTCTATGAGAGTTTTAAAAGGGGTTTGCTACCTATTGTTTGAATGAACCAGTGAAAAGCAAAAACTTGCGTTTACTAATTTCCCCAAATGTGTCTGTTCTTAACCGGGCCAGTCGGAAAGATGCATCTGCAGCTGAGCTCGTGCCTTTTTCTCGGCCCTTTACAGCGAAGTTAATGTGTCCACTTTCCAAGAAGCAGTCTTTTAGCATTTCCCAGAGAACGAAGTCTCGGCAGTTTGGAGAGTGGAAATGTGCTTTAGTGAATGAACCCTAAAACACCTTCCTTTGGTGACCCTTCCCCAGGAATAACTCCTTATCCCTCTACTCCCTCATTTTCTACCAAGAACAGGTCTTTTCGGACATGTTAACTCACTGTCTTAGAACTACACGCCAAGAGGTGATGTAAACGGTAAGACTTTCACTGAGTCCTTTAGAAAAGCCCCCGGATTGCTGAGAAATGGCCTTCTCCTTCTGCTCTGGTTCAAGGCAGAGGAGGGCGGTGTCAACTACAGATGCCCATCTTCTCCCTTTAGGTCATCACTCCTTGGTCAACAAATTCTGAAGACTGGGGTTTATTGTGTTCCTTCCTCCTCCAATCCCGATACTGAGATAGCATCTCTCACTTACCTTGGTTACTTTACTTATTTTTACAGTGTGATCTATCTTTCCTGTGAGCAGCTTCATAATTGATTCCGTGTGTTACGGATCTTTCCAAAATTCTGCCTTATCCTTTCCTATTTAAGATCAACTCTTCTCAGGAATTTCTATGCTGTCAATTTCTGTCCAAAACAGCTAGTGTTGAATACAACAGTTACATTTTCATGTAATCCTGAGCAAATAGGCAGGGAGAAGGTGAGGGGGGGTGCACACTTGTAAATGGGGAAATTCGGGTATTTTTGGACTCCTAGGGATCTCTCAAACAGTCTGTGAATTTCCCGGCTGGAATGCTGGTCTTCCCTCTTCAATATCGCCAGCTCCCAGGTGTCAGCATGGTCTTAGAGCTCAGGACTGGATGGACTCAGCAGAGAGTTGGACACTCTGAGAGGCACTGCACTTACTTTAGGAAGCCTTTGCTGTGCAAGGAAATGGGGAATACCTTTTTACAGTGGAGACTTCATTACAGTCAAAGGCAGTGTTCATCAGATTGCAAAGTGCACACAAATTACCATGAGACTTTGCTAAAATGCAGGCTCTGATTCTTATCCTAGGTGATTCTGATGCTGGTGGTCCAGGGATCGCCCTTGAAGTAGTGGCATCTGAAGCCACACTGTCCAATATGGTGGCTACTCATCACATGTAACTACTAAGCACTTGAGATGTGACTAGTCCAAATTCAGGTGTTCTGTAAGTGCAAAATACACTTATAGCATTTACTGACAAAAGATTTATTATAAAAGAGCATGGATATAAAATTTCTTATTAGAAAATACACATTAATTACATATTGATAATAGTTTCTGTATGTTGGGTTAATCACATTTGTTTCTTTTTAATTTTTTAATGCAGTGCTAGGAAATTTAAATGCATATATGGCTCATATTATATTTTTGTTCCACAGAACTACTCTACTTCTCTTTCATTTCCATTTCATTGACTACAGATAGCACTTTACGTATTTTATACCAGTGGTTCTCAAACTTGACTGTCCATCACAGCCCCCCAGTAGGCCTGGAAAGGCAGATGGCTGGCCCATTCTTGGACTGTGGTTGAGTAGCCCTGGGGGAGGGTCCAAGAATTGCTATTCCTGAATGTCCGAGTGGTATCAGTACTACGGGTGCATGGATACCCTTGGGGTGGCAAGACCCTCAAGTTCTTTTTCCTCTTGCCTATCCGGTAGCACTCAGTGGATGTAACCGAAGTTGTTTTGTGCCCCTCCGTGCTGCAGTGACAGGACCGTGAAAATAGCTCCTACCTGTCCCACGCATGTCAGCACCCACTCCGCCGTGGCATCGCGAAGCCCTTGCAGGAAAAACTGTACCCGTTCATCTTGGTGACTCCAAACCACTTAGTTCAATAATTGATTTGCTAGGTTGAAATAAATTGGATTTAATGGAATTAATCATCTTTTTTATTCCCTTACTGGAAGCTCAGACAATCACAAAATGTTAAATCAGGAATGAAATAAAACAGGGATAACGGTTTATCTGTTAATCAATCTATTGACTTACTAATAATTAAGCAAATTGCACTGAGTTTTGTTTCTGTTCCTTTTCATCAATTTAGCTCAACACATGTTTTTCAGCATCGGAGGTACCGATGCTTAGGATAGCAAGAGCCCAGTGTCAGGCAACATGTGCATCGCTGGTTGGAACGCCAGGAAAACACTACCAAGTACACTGAGGAAATCACAGCCAGCATGTCATGGAACCCAGAGACAGGAGCCAGAGTGGGCCTTGCTCCCGAGAACGTCCATCTGAGACAAGCAGCGTCAGCATCGCCTGGGAGCTTGTTCCAAAGGCAGCATCGCAGGCCTGCCCCTGAACTTAGGAACTAGAATCTTCATTTTCATAGGCGTCCCAAGGTGATTTGTAAGCACATTAAAGTTTGAGAAACACTCTGTTGACAGAAAAAATAGAATCGGGCACCCTGTAAAGCGGAGGTTCATTCTGAGCTTCTTTCCTGCCTTCCCTAAGGGAAGTCTGGGTGTCTGGTCTAAGACAAGTCAGATGACAGAATGCAGGCAGATGCCCCACACAGATGGAAACACACTTCGTTGGGATAAGCAGACCACAGCAGAGCTCTGCCAACCCGCAACAGCCTTGTTCACAACAGGAGCAAATCCCTGAAAGATTCCCGGCTCTGGGAATTGAGAGAAAGAGAGACTCCCAACCCGATGGTGCCGCTGTGGCGATCAACCAGCGGGAGGCTGTTGCTTCTTGACAGCATGAAAGGATGCCCAGCTCTCCCAGCCTACCTGTGTGGGAGCCACCTGTCACGTAGAGTGGGGAGCAGATTCACTGCCACGTCTTAGGCAAATTTGCATCACCTCTCTCCAAAATCATGGGGATGAGACGTGTGGAGTACGGGACTGAAGTGGCAAGGATGATGTAACCATGCAAACATGTCCCCTAATTCGTCTTCTGTATAAGAATGGGGCACATAAAGTAGCTTCAGTGGACCAAACCCCTTGTTACATTGAAAAGGAGCAGTAACAGGGGCTCTGCCATGTAAAAGTTGACATAGTTGATAATAACACTGTATTTTAAAAGTTGTTGGTTTGGAGAGGAGTTCATTAGGTCAACCACAGATTTTCTAAGTTATTGGTCATATTAACCCTGGTCCTACATTGCTCCTATATTCAGTGAGTGGAGGGGACCGATGCCAGTACAGACAGATAGTACTTTTATATTATAAAGTCACCCTTGAAGAAATTGTTAAAGGGGCCAAATATTTTCTCTACGTCTTCTAATGCTTTAAAAAATATATTTTCTGCCCTGGGTGGTGTAGCTCAGTGGATTGAGTGTGGGCTGTGAACCAAAGGGTCGCTGGTTCGATTCCCAGTCAGGGCACATGCCTGGGTTGCAGGCCAGGTCCCTAGTAGGGGCCACATGAGAGGCAACCATAGGGGCCACATGAGAGGCAACCACACATTGATGTTTCTCTCCCTCTCTTTCTCCCTCCCTTCCCTTCTGTCTGAAAACAAATAAAATCTTAAAAAATACATGTATATATTTTCTACTCATTCAGTCATTGGTTTAATGAACATTAACTGAGAAGTCTTTAGTTACTAATCTTGGGGGTGGGGAAGTACATATAGACAGGCAAAATCCTTGACCTTGAGGCTATGTCAGTGTGGGGACACAGTGTGAGGGTGACACATGAACAGACAATGCAGTACTGAAAGGACTATAGGGTATGGGGTAGAGATAGGCATACTGCTAACGTGAGCACAGGCATGGCAGAGAGCGGTGATGATGTGTCATTCACCTGTGTGTTACCTCATCAGGTACTATGCTGTGTCACCCGTCACTCAACTCATTTACTTTCTAGCATGATCCTATGAAGTTGATATTATTACCATGTCTGTTCTGTAGGACACAAACCACAAAGCCCAGAAACTTAAGGTAGTTTGTCCGAGATTACACAGCTAGAATGGCAGAGATGGAAAAGCTGCAAAACTGAGGCAATTTGGTTTGGAAAGAATGTACTGAGTCCCACAGATATAAAATGAAATGCATAAAATAACATTAAAAATTAATATTGATTGAAGGCCCTCCAGAAACAGTGCTAGACGTAGGATGACAGCAAGATGAGGAAGACATCGTTTCTCTTATCGGGAATTCAAGGGCACTAAGACACATGAACAGTCATGGGGAGCTGCTGTGGGACACTGTGCTGAGCTTGCCGAGTAAGGATGTGGGAGGTACCGAGGGGTGAAAAACAAGGCGTCATTAACTCCATCTGGGTGTGGACGAGGAAGACTTAAGGGAATGTGATGCACGCAGGGCTCTGATTTGTGAATGGGAATTTATATATGCGCATATATATAGTATATGCATACATGTTTATATATGTACTTATATACAATACATATATACCATATATAGTCTACACATATAAATATACATGTATAGCATGCATATATATATATATGCACACATGTACCCTTTCTATTGTACAGTATATATTCCAGTTGGGAAAAATGTGCAGTTACTTTATTTCAGTCTTTTGGTCCTTTTTTTTTCCCCACTTCCCATCGTGACTTGTCAGTGACGATATGACCTACTGCAGACTGCTTTCAGAAGTTTGATCACCAGCATTACTCAAGTGTTACGAAGGAGCCAGGAATGATATGTTCTGTGCTCTTAGACATCCAATATTATGATAAATAGCTCTCTGCTCTAAGGGAGAAAGAAACATTTCAATCCAACCTAAATGGAAGGAGCCTAACCTTGCCTGATTCCACAGATAAGCAGAGGCTGCTCTCTGGCTCTGATGAGAAGGCACATTTGGAAACGGAATTAGGAAGCTGACACACACCTGAGTCAGACGCCCCCACGCTTCGGTGGTTAACCGTGATGGAGCTCCCGTGCCCACTCTGCCCGTTCACACTCAGCCGGGATCGTGAAGACAGTTTGTGTCGGAGAGGAGGAAACGAACATGCAGGGCTGAACCCAGCGGCCCCAAGCAGCTCCTTCTTTGTTTGAAAAAATAAAGACGTAGCTTAGCTGTTTATGGGTAGTTCATCTCCTGTCACAGATGAAACAGGGAGAGTAGTTCCATTTCTCTGACAGTTTATTGCTCCGGTACTGTAACCAAAGAATTCAAGCTTCCAATTTAAGGATAGTATTATCAATTCTCATGCAGACTGTGATGACATTATTATTTGAATAAATCAATAATTGGATTACTCAACACGTTCCAAAGTGTTCTGATTAGTTTCTACTGTAGAGAAACCCTGCCTAGTACATAACAGCATGGTAAGAGTTTTGAGAAATTTCTTATTAGAGAAATTGGTTAAATATTATATAATCCAGCATTTTACATATATTTTATTGATATATGTAAACTCTATGTTTTCCATAAAGTATCATGGAACTCTATGGAACTCTATGTTTTCCATAAAGTATCAATTTAAAGTTTATATCACTTGATGTTCTGCAGAACACAATTTGGGAATCTCTGTGCTCTATTTTTTTTTGTTTTGTTTTTCTTTTCCTGAACCCACCCCAGCCTGCATGAGAGAGGGCCAAGTCATGAAAGAAACACCTCCACACCATTGACTCAGGCACGCTGAAGCAGCTCGCAGGTCCACTTGGTCACAAACAGTTCTAGAAGAAGGCTACAGAAACCTAGATCACAGGAGACTCAGGCTTCCATGCAAAGAGAGCGAGTGGCCATCACGGTGATACGGAGACGGGTAAGATGATGTTTTAAAATCCTAAGAAATAACAGCGCAGAGCAGCAGTCTTGTCTGGTGGCTCGGAGCAGGGGCCCTCCCTGTTAAAAGTTAGAGACAAGTCTCTGCACCTTCTTGCCGTGACCTCTGCCAAGTTCTTCAACCCCTTTGGGCCTCAGTTTCCATTTTGACAAAAGTGGGACTGGCCTAATACTCAATTCAAAGAATCGTTGTGAGAACTAAATTATGAGAATAATATCTGGCACACAAGCACTCAGTAAATATTAGCTGTTATTGGAGAAAAGAAAGAAATGGCATTGTCATTGCCCATCTTTCATTCTGGGTGGATATTGATACCTACGTCTGTGGTCTCCAACACCTTGACAATAGTGCTGGAAAGGAACTGAAGAGACCTGGCTAACACCTGTTATTTTATCCGTACATAAACGGGGGCCTGGAAGTGTCTGGGCCGGAAGCATTTCCGTGTCGTATACCTAGTCTCCCATTCATGGGACTGTAGGAATTTAAATGACACAGAAGTAATTTTCATGCATAAAATTAACATGTTCCTTTTTGAGCCACAATGCTCCCAACATCTTCAACGCTCCCAACATCTTCAATATTCTTACGTATGGTTTTGAAGTCAAAGTGTTCTTTCCCGTTTAGTCATGAGTTGATTGGTAATGCTTTTAGCATTTTGCCCTTTAACTGGAATGTCAGTATAAACAGAATATTTCGTCTTTTTGTGAGGGACGCTGTACTCTCAACACCAGAGTTTTCACTGGCAATGGGTGCTATTTTAGCCTATCTAGACCGGATCATTTGGATCTGTCATCTGTCCTCCATAACACTCACCTCTTCTCTAATTCACATTTTTTTTGGCTTTCTCCGTCTTATTCTAAGACGCTGTCCCTGTTTGCCTTCTGTTTCAGTGACGTAATTTTTTTTCAATATCAAGCCTACTGCTCTACCCGAAGCCGCACTTCAACTCCAGTTCTCAGATTTTTCTTTTCCTCATACATATTTCTGACAACAAATTATTTTTAACTACTTTCCTTGGCACGTAAATACATGAATCTTTTCTCTTTAACATTCTCAGGATAAAATTAAAAGTCCTCAAAGTTGTCTCTCTTTTTCTTCTATAGTTCTTTGGTTGCAGTTTTGCTATTCATTCTCAGTTTTATTGCTTTGTGACAGAGAATATGGTCTTCACATTTTCTAGTTCTTGGCATTCATTGAGATTTTCCTGTGGTTTCATTTAACTTTATTTATATTTATGTTCTAAGAAAATTTCATAATAATTTTTATTGTGCATGTAGAAAGTACTATTTAACCATTGAATGAGTATTACTGATTCCCTCATAAAATTTCCTATATTTACATCATTGTAAAATTTTTTGAAAGATTGAGATTTATGTGAAAATTGCAATTATGATAAATGTGGCCATTTCTCATATTTTTATTTTTCTTACATGTTATTTTCAAACTGTCATATAAATACAATACATTCTACCTTTTATCAAAGTAAATACTCTAGTTTCACATAATAATATATTTGTGCAAAGTTTACATTTTGATATTAATAGTAAAACCACTTGATCTTAAGTTTTTCTGGTTCTTTAAATTTAAACATTGAGGGTCAGATGAGGGTCTGGATTGCTTTAAAGCAATCCAGAGTGGAATTTGTCTGAAGAAGCAGGGTCACCTAGCGCGGAGGAACCCGCTGTCACTGGCCAGTGGCTCACTTCCACTGTTGTGCTCTCGTGGACATGCGCTCTGCATGGTTTTCTTTTGCAAGCTACACCTGCCGTGTATCATTTCTTAGTAAGTTATATAGTAGTCTAATTTTTGAGGAAATGTTTCCTTTCTATTGTCTGAAGATAATAGACTTTTTAAGGTTGGTCTATTTAGAAAGTAGCTTGTAAGAATGGTATTAGTGTATATATAATTAATTAATATGTCAAATTTCTTATTAAATGTGCTAGGGACTGTTGGATATGCAGGAAAAAGTGCAAAGCATCTCTTTGAAAATTTATCCTGTGTGTCATTGGGCAAATCCTGTGAGCCATCTGAGACTTAGCTACTTCATCTAGAACACAGAGGCACTCATTGGTCTGTCTTAACTGTGCAGCATTCCTTCTCACTCAGAGGTTTCATAACTTTGCAGCTCAAAACATACGGCAGGTCCAAGTACTCGGTTAGGTCGCATGTGTTTGGGAGAAGATACACAAACTCTCTGAAACACAGTTTAGAATTTTGTGTGTCTTATGGAAAGAAGTGGTGCTAAATCATTTGAATATGTGATAATATGCTGTCGACCTTTTTCTCCTGTGCACTTTGTTGTTGTTTTTAAATATGTGTAAAAGTGCAATGTGTTAAGTCTAATAACTGAAGACACTCTTTTTTCTCCCCACATAAAACATGTGTCTCCAAGCTCCAGTCAGTGGCTTCTGCATGCGCCATGGAGGCATTCAGCCTTACGTGATCACTGACTCCAAAACTACAGGGTCGGCACTGTGCAGAGATACAGACATGAATGAGACATCAATCCCTGGAGACATACACTTGATAACCGTCACTGTGACTTAATTACTCTTACAACAAAGAACAGAACTTTGATGTTGGACCTAAAGTGATAGCTAGCAATAACCAAGAAGTGTTTCATTAAACACTAGTTCTGTAGGACATTATAGATACTATATCAAAAATATTTATGTATGTTTATAATATTTCTATTAATCTTTAGGAAAGGTATATAGCATTCAACATACTTGCCAAATAAAGTCTTTGGTTTCTGTGCTTGCTCACTGGACAGAACGCCTTGACTGACGGACACGTGTTCCGTGGGCGATCTTGGGGGTGCTTGGTGGTGGCACAGGTCTAAGTGCAGATGGACTGGGCAACCAGTGTAACGCTGTGGCCATGTTCTGGGAAACCTTTTATTTAAACAAACAAGATCAAGAAGGAGCTATTTAAGGCCAGCAGAAATAACTTTTGAATGATGTATTCTTTAAACTCTTTGTACCATAGCTTCCTCCGGCTGAGTGTTTAATGAGGACATAGGATCTGATGCACAGAACACCTCTGCACAGTTTCTTCTCTGAGCGTGCCACCGAAAGTTTTGTAGGAAAGCCAGTTAATATCACATTTATCTTGCTGTGTTTGCAAAACAGGATAGAAATGAAACCAGAAAATATCGATTCTATCCTATTTCACACCAGTTCTCAAAATAACTCTGCATAAAGTCATAGAAAGAACCTGAACAGAGAAGACAGAAGTTCTGTGAAAAACCTTTAGACACTGGGGAAGAGCTCTCTTGGCTTTGGTCTCTACGTTTTCATCCATGAGGCCAATTCTTCTGTGTGTCATTGGCCCACACGCTTCATACGGCTCCACTTTGCAGCTGCAAAGTAAACAAGGGGCCAGGAGGGGGAGCAGAAGTGAAGATCTTGCAGCCAGAACCACGGGAAAGTCAGTGATGGAATGATTAATGCGATGACATGTGGGGAAGTGAACCAGGCCAGACAGAACTCTGCCAGCGGACACCGAGGGGAAAGAGTGAGCACTTCCAGAATACATATCAGAACAGTAATTGAGAAGCTATGCTTGTACAGTTTGTTAAAATGAAGAAACCAGTAAACATAAATGGAAGTTGTGGGTACCCACATTTGAACCATACACTGATGCTTCAGTGTCTCACAATCATGAGAAAAGAATGAAGTGCAACAAGTTGGTATGTTAACTATCCATGGGATTTACAAAAATAGGCATAGTTCTCGATCATATATCTATCCTATGGTAAAATATTCCCTGATGCTTTTGTTCATGTATTTTTAAATTTTCCCCCCTTGGGAACATAGGAGAGATGTAGGTGGCGTTACTGTTGAATGGCAGGTGTGTTAAGCTTTCTCCATAGTTTTTCAGTCCTACAAAGAGTCGGGCATGAAGTACAGTGCTCTGCAAGATGGTGCCTGCTCCCTTCTGCACAGAATCATTTAAAATTCTCTGAAACTTGGTCTTAAAATAGTCTCCTATAAACTACAGATAGCCAGAGAAAAAGAATGACAAACAGAGAATGAGTCAAATGATGACATTTTAAAAATTTTGGATTTTTTTCCCCCTTCTGAGGTTATACACTCTCATGCTCACTGCCCATTACGAATAGGCTGTGGTGCTTACATGAGTCAGAATGGCTGGTGTGCCACTTCCTCACAATGATCCTGTAAGTGTGTTGATTTATGAATAAAGTTATGCATTGTATATGACATTATGTAAATGTGGGTTTAGCCTTGGGATTACATAGACCCTTCTTTAGAAATGAATTTTTAAACATTCCTCCGTAGAAGTTATAATTATCAACCTACCTCATCCCTGCACAAACCTATCTAAACATCAGAACCCTTAACCTTCTTGGTACATCTAAGTTGCTCGATCATCCTGACTTTGTTTATTCTCCCCCTCTCCCCATCTCAGGAACAGAAAGCAAACAGGCAAACAAACAAACAAAAATACTCCTCTGCGACAAGAATTACATTATTACCACAATATCAACTTTCGTATGATCTTTGGTGATAGGGCTTGTGATATCAGGTTTCTGTGCACCTTTGGTTAGTCCGTGATATTAGAAGCAACAATGTATTAGAAGAGTCGCGTGTTCAGTAGTCTCAGCTGCTGCTCTCTGCCCTTCCCCACGCCTCCCACGCAGGTCACGGTCGTTGTTGCTCTGTAGCCGATGCAGCCCACACTAAGGACACCTACTGGACTTGACTTCAAGGCAGCATTATGTTAGTTTTCAAAACCTTGACAGATATGATGAAGAAAAAAGAAGCATGGATCTTTTATCCATTTTCTTTCTTAGAGTCTAAGTTTTCTCATTTGCAACATTTTTTAAATCTAAAGGACTTTTTGAAAATTAAGGAGGTAAAGCATTTAAACACGCTTAATTACTCTCGGGCCTGGCACAGAGTAACTGTAATGGCTGCTATTGGACTCAATGTCTAGACAAAGATTTAGGATCACTGCCCAACGTGGTTATTTTTTAAAACATCTTTGTGTCATTATACAAGCGGCAACAGTGTGTCACAGGAAAACTGGTAAAATAATACAAAACCCAGCTTACTCTTACACGTTCCATAACACATGGTAACTTTTAGGATATTTCTTCTAGTCTTCTTTATCACATGCGATTTCCTTTTACCTTGGTAATAGTTATGCACACACAATTCGACATCCTTTTTTTCATACTGTTTTCCATAATGTTTTATAACCATGAACTTTTAATACCCACAGAAAACTTCATATCAAACATGTAATAAATGTTTTGAAAAATTATTGTAGTTTTGAAATTTCAAAAACTTACTGAAAACAAATGCACTTGCAACAATTACCCTTATGTATCTATTAAAAATGGGTTGTTTGATACTATGAGTGGATATAATTAGGGATGTTATTATATCACATCCTTGAGACAGAACTTTTACATTTTAGTTTGTGTTACCAGCATGAAGCAATTATTAAATTACCAAGTGTTCAAAGTTTATTATGTTTGAAGTATCTTCCAGCTACAGTAAATGCAGTATATCAGAGAGAGAGCACAGAGCCCCGGGTACACCAACGAATGCTTGGTGTGTGGAAATGACGGATTTTACCTGGAATTAAATTACTCATCTGCCTGGATCTTCGAAAATATTAACCAAGCAAAAATAGTTGCTGAAAATACGGTAAATTTTTCAGCAGATTTTTTTTCCTTGATAAAAGATTCTGAGAAACTTGTTGATCAAAAAAATATTTCTATTTCCCCTCCCATTCTTATTGAACACTGTCCATTAAGGTGGCTCTTTATCCGAGCCCTGTGTGCCGTGCCGGGGACTCACGGATGGACATTGGGTGTTCCGTGAACTGTTTAAAGTGTGTGCCAAATCTAGGGTTTTTGTGCCTGTGTGAATTAGTCCTGAAAGAGGGATGTCACTTTTGTCATAGGGGACGGTGCTGACCTTGGTGATAGCTCAGTGTCTTTCCGATGATGAAAGGACTGTGTGGTCTTTGCCAGTCCGCGGGCTCACTGTTGTATGGAGATGTGTGCTGCCGTGCTGAGCTCAGC
The DNA here is from genome assembly GCA_004026765.1 of Micronycteris hirsuta. Classification (NCBI taxonomy): domain Eukaryota; kingdom Metazoa; phylum Chordata; class Mammalia; order Chiroptera; family Phyllostomidae; genus Micronycteris; species Micronycteris hirsuta. The sequence continues at coordinate 150,269 of PVJI01001162.1, read as the reverse complement.
TCCACCCTTGCACTTCCCCTAAGTCTGCAGGAAAAGGATCGAGGGGTACAGAGATGGCCGGGGGGGCTATCCATGGGATTGTGAAGAAGTGAGCTAGAGAGCTTTGCAGTGGATTGCTAGAAAACAAACAAACCTCAAATCAGCTCCTCTCCCATAAGCAGGATGCCCAGGCCACACACTGTTGGTCCATTACCCCTTCCTCAGATGGAAAGTGTGGCCCTGTTTGAAGGGGCTCACAGCTTCTGAAAAGGCGGGGAGTATGCCTAGTTACTCCACCATTTCATTCTTTTCTTTATTCCTAGCAAAAAGCCTTGTAACATTCTATCACCCAGAGAACTGGGCACATACTGATGAGTTGTAAATGCTCCCTATTTCTCTATTTTTAACAATAATATATGTGTATGTACTTAAAATAAATGCCTTTTCCATTTCAAAATATTAAACGTGTTCAAATTGCTAAGATAGTCATGGAAGGACATTTTATAAAAGTCACAGAGGCTATGTTGTATTTCCACAATGTACAGTCTGATCGAGGGAGCCTCCCTTTTTTTAATTTTTATTTTTTGGTTCCTAAAATTTCCAAAACCGTGTGAAAAATGCTAAATGTGTACATGCCGAGGTTGTGCCAGGCACTGAGCTAAGAGGATTGCCTACCTTATTTTATTTCATCCCCACAGCAAATTGAAGAGGTTGCTATTTTCAACCCTATTTTATTTAATGGAGAAGCAGGCCCAAACATTTAGGTAACTTTCCAGAAACCTTAAAACTAGTGCCTGGCAAAACAGAGTGTCATCCAGATTTTTCTGATTCTATCATCTTTACTTGTTTCAAACCTTACCTTTTCATTAGAGAGACCAGAGATTCTTTTCAGATCACATGTCAGAAAATGCATAGAGTGGTGGGTTTCATAGGAATAAAACTGGCAGAGACTGGGGTGGTTCTGGAAGTCTCAGTCAAGGATGGAAAGATACTGCTAAGCCTAGACCACCTTCATCAATGCAACTTGGGGCTGCGGAGAGCTGAAGCAATTGCCTTGAAGGTCTATCAAGTAATGCTCTCGCTACCTGATTGGGCATCCTGGAGTTATACAAATGATTGCCCTCAGAGACTCACATCATCGATGTTTGTCATGATTATTCTCTTGGCAAAATGGCTCTACCTAGATACCAGGTTTGTCACCACTTCAAGTTTGGATCTAGCGGTGCTTCCACTCATCTAAAGCATCCTTCCAAAGTGATAACTCATTCAATCTTAATGATCCTCCTGGAAAATTATTTATGGGTGACTTCAGCTCTGGGGCATCAACTGGAACATGGAGATTTAATGAACACCGAAATGCCAGATCACCATCCATTATAGTCGGCAAATGAGGAGCTTTGTCCACGACTGTGTACTGTGTGTGCTCAGTATAATGAGCTCTGCACTGCAGCAAGGTGGGCATGTGTCGCCTGTGTCAGAGCTGATGGCTGACCACAGCAGCTCGTGCAGTGGGGCCGCCGGTGCTGTAGTATGACAAGCTTTCAGAGCAGCCTGGCACCAGACTCACCTTTGTCCACACTGAACCAAGGACTCTTGCTCTCATTCTTATGTGATGTTGGAGAAAAAAAGAGATACATTTCCCTAATAGCTAGGGAAGATGAACATCTTTTCATGTATCTGTTGGCCTTTAGTATGTCTTCTTGGGAGAGGTGTCTGTTCCGGTCCTCTGCTCTTTTTTTTTTTTTTTAATAGAATTTTTTGTTTGGTGTTGACTTGTATGAGTTCTCTATATATTTTGTCAGAGCTGTTGTTTGCAAATATCATTTCCCATTCATTTGGTTGCCTTCTTATTTTGTTGTCAGTTTCTTTTGCTGTGCAGAAGCCTTTTAGTTTGATACATTTTCTTTCCTTCTTCCTCCTTCTCTTTATGCCCTTCCTTTTTCTCTCTCTTAGTTTCCTTCTCTCCCCTCCCCTTCTCCTCTCATCCCCTCCCATTCCTCCTCTCCCTTCTCCTCTTCTTTCTCTTTCTCTTTCTCTCCTCTCCCTCTTTTTTTTTTTTTAAACAAATATGTTCACATTGAGGATGGGTGAGGGAAAGAAATGGTCTAGCCTGGGGGCTGTCACTTCTGTATAGGGTAAGACAGCAAGTATTTTAGGAGTTATGTACCATATGGTCTCTGTCACACATAGTCAATTCCATTGTTGCATAAAAGTAGCCATAAACAATACTTGAACGAATGTTCATGGCTGTGTTTCAATAAAGCTTTATTTATGAACACAAAAATTTGAATTTCATATAACTTTCACATGTCAAAAAATACACTCCTTTGATTTTCCCCCAACCATTTAAAAATGTAAACATTTCTTAGCTCACAGGCCTTGCAAAACCAGGCACTAGTGTCTCTGCCACAGGGCAGTTCAGCTCTGATGTCCGCGTGGTCTCAAGTGCTTATAAGCTTGGCACACAGTATCTTTTCCTCAAAGATATTGCCTCTGTTCAGTGATCTCTTTCCCAATTTCTATTCCATGCTTAAAATTCCCAGAATAATCTTTCATTTGTTCACTATCCAGATTCTTTTTATCTTTAAAACTAAACTTAATGCATCTTCTTTTCTGAAATCTCTTCTTACCCTCTGCCTTAGTTTGCTAGGCTGTCGTAACAAATGCCATGGACTCGGGGGTTAAACACCAGACACTTATTGTTTGTAATTCTGGAGGCTGGAAGTCCATGGTCAAGGTGTCAGCAGAGTTAGTTTCTGCCAAGGTCTTTCTTCTTGGCTTACAGAGGACCACCTCCTCCCTATGTCCACACAAGGCCTTTTTCCTGTTGTCCCCTCCTTTTCTCTTGAGGACACTAGTCCTTTTGGTTGAGGACCCCATCCTGACCTCATTTAACCTTAATTACCCCCTCAAAGGCCCTGTCTCCAGACACAGTCCCAGTGGGTCTTAGAACTACAGTTTGTAAATTTTGATGGGGGCACAATTAAGTCCAAAATAGCCTTGCCCAGAGGTGCAAAATGTAAGAGGAACACAGAACTCAGTAACCAAGATAAATAATATTTTAGTGCAATATTTTTAAAAAGACAAACTGATACAAAAAAATCAATGATAAAAATATCAGAATTTTAAATGAAGACAGATTCTGTTTACTGATCTTTTTCTTTTGCCTTGGGCTTCAGTATGACTCAGTGTAGCAGTGTTTTCCACACATGTGTTAACATGCTGTTTTGAGCGCAGCTCCGTGTAATCCCATGTGGACAAGTGTGGATCATGTCTGTGAAATGGGAATTCTCTAATAGGAATTTGGCAAAGATGTATCTTAAAAAGTTCTGGCTTGCTGACCCCTGCATATTATATTACCCTGGTCCTGTCTGCCACCGGACCTGAATTTACATCCTAATGCTCTGCTAATGAGTAATCCTGCCCCTGTTCTGCTTAATCCCATGAATAATCAATCTAATGTAAATATGTCCTAAAGCCTCTAATAAAAACCCTGGCTGAGCTACCCACGAGGTCTTTTCCAAGATGGAAGTGGAGGGAAAGACCCGTGGCAGCCAGATTCTTATCTCCAAGCGTGTCTCTGGGTAAGATTGATTCACGCAATCGGGGCGGTCCCCACCATTTTGCGGGTCGAAATCCGCGACAACTCAGCACCACCCTGACTGACTCCTTGCCCCTTCAGCCTGTCCTTCTTTTTACATTTATAATATAAAGCTTCCCTTTACTAATTATACATTTTTTGAAAGCAGATGTTGTATTTAATGGCGATATTCATCTCCCCAGTTTCTAGTATACCACCTTGCACATAGTAGGTGCATAGTAACATTTTCTGGTTCAAATGCAGCCACTGTGTGTTTTTAAAATCTGTGTCCTCTGAGTGGAGCATTATTGGGTTAATGGAGTATTTAAATAGTTGGAGCTTTTCTTTAAATTAGAAATATTTGAATAAATGAGCTGCAACAAACTTTTTCATCATTTTATGAAAGGCATCATTTCATCATTTGAGAAAGCATATATATCTGAGAAGCTTGAAGAGAATGGAAGGAGGGACAGGCAGTGTGATAAAGGATGGGATGGGGTCTAGCATGAGACAGGAGGAAGGGCATCATATTTCTGAGAAATCTTCTCTGCCCCAGGTTGTACCTGATGCCTGTCATAGGGGGTAGCGCCTTAAGCCTCACACCTTTAGTTTAAATTTATAGGTGAGAAAACAAAGGAGCAGAGAAATTAAGTAATTTACAGCCCACAGCCAATGAGTGGATTAGAGAGGATTTGAATCACTCTGAATCCCGTAAGAGCTACTTCCATAAAATTATATTTGGGTACACATTAAGGAATAGATATTACTCTTCTCTTAAGGGATTTGCATTTACATAAAAGCATAACAAAGAGCAGTGCAAATCATGAATGGCTTCAGGGTTCTGAAACGAAATGGTCTCTGAAATCAGCCACCCTGCTCTTTCAAATTTCTCCTATCGGATAGTCAGCAGCTTGAGAATACGTGCTGTTTTATTCAACTGTGCATTTACTATGATGCTGTGGATTATGATGAACGAATGTTTGATGATGCCGTGGTAGTCACACATGGGTTAGGGGAACATAGGGAGGTCTGTCTGTTCGGGAGAGCAGTGTCCCAGATTAGCACAACGTGCCCATGCTGTAGATGTTCTCAGCCGCAGGGTCTCCTGAAGGACATCCCTGCTGTGCCTATGGTTCCTTCCTCCATAACCAGGACAGTATTTTGTGATTCCATCCTTGGCATCCATCCGCTAGAGGCCTGGTCTTGTTTTTTTTGTAACCCTAGACTTATTTTTAGAAACATTCTCTTACTTCCAGTCCCCCCAACTTCTTACCACCACTCCATTCAGGAATCTAAGTTCCATTGCTCTTTGCCTCCTGCCCTGCAGCAGGAATCTTCCCTGTGCTGCCAGGGGAGTGGTGACGTGTCAGCCTGTGTTAACATGCTCCAAGCTTGCTTCTAAGATACGTTCTCAGGACTGCTGACTACCCTTCCTTACGTGAGTGGGCTGTTTGGTCAGAGACGGATCTGGGAGATCTGAGGGCACCTGCTGTTATGGCTTTGAGGATTGCACGGTTGCCCTGCCTGGGAATCATCACCTGCTCCTCTGAGTTGTGCATTTCAATGCTCGGTGTGGTAATTCTTACTAATTCCCTAGGAATTCTGAACTCAGTGAGAATGAGAGCCTTCCCTCATGACCTCTAGGGGCAGCAGCTACTAGAAAGTCATACCTCTGAAGTTTGTAAATATTAAGAAAGAGGCAGCTGAAAAAAAGAGGACAACTTTGGGATCCCAACCTTCCTTCTGCCTATAAGGATAGTGAGAGCTGGAACATGGAGGCAAAGAACACTGGTTTTAGAGCCAGGAGGTTGGGGACAGAGCCCCGCTCAGCCACTCACTGTTTATGCAGCCATGAGCGAGTTGTATTCCTTCATTGGTATGTGGGAGATCATGACACTCTCGGTTTAGGGCTGTTGAGGATATTCAGAGAGAGGCCAATGCAGCATAAGCCCCCGGGCCTCTTGCTTGCATGGGCCTTAGAACTCATTTTACGTTTAACACTGTGCAAATACATTTTAGGCATACACATTTCAGACCCAACAAAATTTGGACTCATTCTTTTTTAAATAAAGATTAATATTTTTCTTTTTTTATTCTTTAAAGATTTTATTTATTTATTTTTAGAGAGAGGGGAAGGGAGGGGAAGAGAGACAGAAACATCAATATGTGGTTGCCTCTTGTTTACCCCCTGCTGGGGACCTGACCTACAACCCAGGCATGTGCCCTGACCAGGAATCGAACCAGCAACTGTTTGCTTTGCAGTCGGCACTCAATCCACTGAGCCACACCAGCCTGGGCTGGACCCATACTTGTTTCAGTATTACTCATCTTAAAACTCATCATTTAAGATCAGATACTAGGAGAATACAAGATATTAGAGCAAGAAATGACATAATTTTTAAACCAATCTAAAATTACATAAAAGCACAGAAGGCATAGCGGAAGGAAGATGTTTATTTAGAAATCTGACATCATAACAGAAATTATATCCATTTATTCCAACTGCATCAAATCTGTGTGTGTGTATGTTTGTATAAAGCATCTTTTACATAGTTATTGCCGTAGCCTATATGCATTTCAGCTTTCATTGTGATCTCCCTGAGTGGCCTAGCTAGAAATAGATCTGGAACACAAGAGAAGTTCGCTCTATAGAAGAGTAAATGCATCTCTTTCACTTTAATAGTGAATTAGAAATATATCTAACATTTACTAAGCACTTACCGTGCACTAGGGATTGTTCTAAGCACTTAATGTTCACTCATTCTCCAGAAATACTTTGAGAGATAGGTTCTGTCACTGTTTCGAGCAAAATGAGGGTAAGATAGGGGTGCAGAAAAGTTATCATAAGTACCTTCTCGTTACACAGCCACTGGGCGGACGAGCTGGGGTTTGAAGCCAAGAGGCCCTGCCGTAGAGCCGTGGTCTCAGCCACCACGAGAAACTGTCCTCGGTGAGTAAGGAGAAGCCACACTACGAGGGTAAAGATGGGGAAGAGGCTCAGGTTTGGGGGTGAAAATGGTAACAACCCCACTATGTTAGGAATTTGACGGTTTAAATAAATAAATAATTTGACTTCTAGCGAAAGAGTGATGCCAGGTCAATGTCAGGGGCGAGGAGAAGATACACTGTAGTTACTTTGGAGAAAGGGAAAAAGTGAGTTTACCTAGGAAACATGGTAGGATTTTGGGGTAGTGCTAGTTTTAGATCTGGGACTATAAATGTAAAATAAAGAAACTATATCCATCAGCACTATTTGGGGATTTTCTGCAACCACTTTCAGCTCCTTCAGTATCTATTCCTAAGCAGTTATATTCATCAAGGTTCTTCAGAGAAATAGATCCAGTAGGACATATCTATATCCTATATAGGTACCTATAGGATATATGGATTTGTATCCATATATAGGATGTGGATAGGACATCCATATACATATAGGATATCTGTATCCATATATGCTATAGATACCCATATCCATATCCTACAGATATCCATATCTCTATCTCTGTCTATATATACAAAGAGAGAGAGATTTTTAAAATAAGAATTTACTCACATGATTATGGAGGCCAAGAAGTCCCGTGATCTGGCATCTGCAAGTTAGAGAACAAGGAAAGCAGGTGATAAATTCTAGTTCAAGTCTGAAGGCCAGAGAATCTGGGGGCTGATGGCGTGAGTCAGTGTCTGAGTCCCAAAGCCTGAGAACAAGGAGTGTCACTGCTAGGAGCAGGAGAAGATAAATGTTTTAGCTGAAGCGAGTGAATTTGCCCTTCCTCTGCCTTTTTGTTCTATTCAGGTCCTCAAGGGATTGCAGCATGCCCACCAGCATTAGTGTGGAGATGGGGGGCAGGGACTTCATTACTCAGTTTACTGATTGAAATGCTAATCTCTTTTGGAGACATCCTCAGAAACACATTCAGAAATAAAGTTTTACTAGGTGTCTTGGTTTCCCTTAGCCAAGGCAATGAAACACATAAAATTAACCGTTACATTAACCATTTGATTTTTGTTCATGATTGGCTATTGTCTGAGGAGTATGTCATAATGGAAACAACAGAAGGGGAATTAAGAGTGTGTGCCAGGTACTGGTTACAGTTCTGGGTCATGGACTCTGCACTGGGTAAGTGAGGACATGGCAGGGTGTGAATAGTTCCAATGGAGATAAAGACTTACTGGAATAGGGCAGTAGAGGAAGTGAGCTGGCAAGACCAGAAATAGGGATCTGAAATTAGAAGTCTAGATTGCAAGGCTTGAAAGAGGTGCTGCTGGCGTGGGTAACTATAGCCATTGTAGGTTTGGACTATTAGTGTGACTTACGTAGGAATTTCTAAAGAAAAAAACTTCTTTTGAGGAGATCAAGGGAAAAAGCTAGGACTTCTGCAGTGATCAAAAAAAAAAAAAATGGCAGAAGGAGCAGCGGATGGTGAGGAAAGCCGTGCGAGGACGGAAGGGGAGTGATCAGAGAGTGCAAATACTGGCGGGCCGGCTGACTTCTATTTCAGAAGATATGAAGATTTGAAGGAACAAGGTAGAACAATTATCAAGAACAGAATGACCTTGGAAAACTGTGGACAGGGAGCCAAATCCTGCTCACCAGCTGGTTTTGAAATCATGGTTTATTGGCACAGTCAGCCGCCCTCACTTATGCACCGTCAGTGGCTGTTTTGGAGCCATCACAGCGGAGCTGAATAGTTGCAGCAGACCTTGTCTCTGGCAAAGCTGACAATGTTTGCTCTTTGTGTCGTGATAGAAAACATTTGCTAACCTCTGATCGAAAAGCACCGCTAGGAATATCTACTGCACACTTAAGCTCCAAGACACATGTGATGTGGAGGGGGAAACTATTTTTCTTTGCAGGATCTACGGGGAAGGAAAGCAGCATCCAGAGAGTGCTTCCAACTCTTTATTAGAAAAAGTTCAGAGTGGAGACTGCGGGTTAGAGTGTCAGTTGGAGTTTTCTCCACATAACAAAACCTGATGCTAGAGAGCTGCTGACACCGGTTTAGGCATCTACCAGTATCATGTGACCCAGAATATTTTCTGGCTTTCTCCTCTGCCAGCCTAGGTAGGTTGGCTTTGGTTTTTAAGCTTTTTACTGCATGTTTCAACATTAAAAGAACATTAAAATTTACAAAGCTGAGGGTGGATATGGGGTGGCCTTTCCCAAGTGTTCTTGCTTTTCATCAGTGAAATGAATTCCACGAAAGTCTCTTAGACGGCCTCCCTTACTGAGTCAATGGTTAGAATTGTGTCGGATGGACACAGCTCACTGGAAAAAAATACCAGGAAATCCCTTATCTGTCAAAGGTGATGGTGAATAACATGACTGATTTAGGCTAGTAATGATTCATTGCTGTCCTGAGCAAAATCAGCATTTAATTCCAAGGAAGAGATGGAATAGGAACCATGTGTGTGCCACAAACCATAGGGGGTCCTACCATTCTTTTACACCCTGAGCTTCAGAAAGCACACCGGAGAGGCTGGGTAAAACGGAAAGGGATGAGAGAAGCGGTCAGCAACTTGCATGCACGGAGCCTTGTAAGGCTAGTAATCTGGATAAGGGTTGATAACCAGGGCAGCTTAGATTCGTGGTGCTAGCTTAAGGCGGGGGTGGGGGGTGGGCAGGCAGGGTGTGATTGGACTGGTCCAGGTAGACGCTCAGATGGTGGCAGACAAGCAATCCACGTTACTACCTAAAACAGTGCTGCTCGAGGGGTGGGCAAGTTTGTTACTTGTCCACGATAAGATAAAGACAGTGAGGGTTTACACTAAGAATCTTATTTTAGCAATTGGACACTGCTGGACATTTTGATTGTATTTTCCACAAGTATTCATCTACAGTAGACTCAGAGGAACAGAAAGCAAGCAAGCAACCAACCAACCACTCTCCCTTCACCACAAGAGTTTGAAGACCAGCTTACCTAGAACACTTATCAGGAAGGTCTATTCAGTACCATACACAAGGCATTTGGGTCATCTGCAGGTGGATAAAAATCTCTTCTGGGAAAGGCGATCTTTCGCAGCTTACACGCTTCTGACAGCTCAAGGCGGGGTCTAGCTTATCTTTTCAAGAAAAGATAAGCTAGGCTTTTGAAATAAGTCATACTAATTGGAATATTTTCAGGCTTTTGAAATAATTCATACTAATTGGAATATTTTTTGTCACCCAGCTTTTCATAATTTCCCCTGGCTAATTTTCCCTCATCCTTAGTATTCCAGTTTGGGTATCACTATTTCTCGTAACTCTCCCCTGAGTCTGTAGAACCGGTAAGCAACTTCTGCTATGAATCTCCCTGATCTCTTTGTAATTGTCGATCACAGAAATGGAGGCAGTACAGTTGGAGGTCCCTCACAAATTCAACAGAATTACCACATGATGCAGCAAGTCCACTCTTGGTATATATGCCAAAAAATTGAAAACAGATCAAGCATTCAAACAAATACTTGTACGTGGGTGGTTATAGCATCACAATAATCAAAAGGTCAAAACAACCCAAATATCCATTAGTTGACATGTGATTAAATATAGTATATACATACCGCAGGATATTATTTAGCCAAAAAAAGGACTACGGTGCTCACAGATGTTACAGCACGGATGAAACGTAACATTATGCTAAGTGACAGAAGCCAGATACAAAAGGTCACACGCATTGTGTGACTCCATTTACATGACATATCCATGATAAGTAAGTCCATAAAACAGGGAAGCAGATTGGTCGTTTCTAGGGTCAGGAGAAGGGGAAATGAGGTGCAACTACTGAGAGAGTTTGCTTAAGGGTGAAGGAAATGTGATACCATTGGCTTCCCTGCATATCAGGACCATCAGTTCTGCAGTTTGAAGAAATCCTCGGATTTGAGTTACTCATGGATGGCTTTATTTTTCCTGTGTGTTCGCTTCTTTAAGGATGCCAGGGCACCAGTGTGTGCATTATTCTTTTGCTGTAAGCTTAGTTTTATGGGCACATTCCTTATCTCAGCCACACTCTTTTATCATCCAATTGTGTATGCCATATCGCTGCTTTTTATAAAATTTAGCCTATATTTTAAAATATTGTTTCTTTTTTTAGCCCTGGCTGGTGTAGCTCAGCGGATTGAGCGTGGGCCTGCGAACCAAAGTGTTACTGGTTTGATTCCCAGTCAGGGCACATGCCTGGGTGGCAGGCCAGGTCCCCAGTAGGGGGTGCACTATAGGCCACCACACATTGATGTTTCTCTCCCTCCCTTCTTCTCTCTCTAAAAATAAATAAATAAAATCTTTTGTAAAAGGCCAATAACAAAAATTTTAATTAAAAAAATATTGTTTCTTTTTTATACTATCTGTGGTTCCCAATGCCTTTAATTTACCTGTTTACCGACTTACTTCTTTTATAGTGGATTTCCATTTTCTTTACAAAGCTCCTTCCCATACTACAGGTGATAATGTCAAGATATGATTCTACTGTCCAGGACAGAGTTCCCACTTTCGTGTTTCAGTGTCTTTTTCTGCATAACTCATGTTTCATATAAAGCGAGGGCACATCTTTCTAGACATAGTGTTTCCAACACGGCTATGGCTTCGCTACTTTTGACTAGGACTCTCTGATCTTGGGAGTATTATTGTGCACAGTTGCTAGTCCAGCTACCGGAGTCAAGCGCAAGTTTTCTAGTAAGGCTCTGGACACTTGAAGAGTCGTCTCCCATCTTGATGTTGTCTAAACTGTAAACTCGTGGGTACATTTAAAAATATCAGTGTCATTATGCATGGTTTCTAGAAATCTTCCACATTCCACGTAATCTTAAAATATTTTATTCCTGAAGATTTTGCCTCCAAAGATTTAACGCTACTTTCCTTTCTCTGAAAGTGTCCTATCATTTGTTATTTTCAAAAAGTTGTCATCTCCAAATACATATAGATAGATGGGACAAAGGCCTCAAAAATAGTGTCCAGCCCCCAAAGTTTTTCCATTTGGTACAGCTTGAGACAGGGAGCTCTTGGTGAGAAATGGGAAGAGAAGGTGTTTCAGTCATGAAAGCTGTGGGCACATCCCAGATGTCCCCTTCAGGGCAGAGGCACGTATTCTCCCAGCTGTTGGGAGTACTGACTGCTGAAGACTCAAGGTCCCTAGCCATGAATTTGCCATCACTGAGTGAAGCTCAACCTTTAAAGGTCAGGTATACTTCCCCGGGCAGCCCAGATAGAGTGACTGATCAGTGTGGGTGTGCAAAAGCCCTGCTCCCAGTTGGGACCATCTCTGCGGAGCCATTCAGGCTCCAGAGCTGATAAATAAATCACAAGTAAACTCCTTCAGTCTACACCTTTTTGCCTTGCAGGTGTTGCTTCGAAAGACTCTTCCCAGTGGAGCTACTGCGTGGAAATTTCCATTCAGGAAAGCCTGATTTAAGAAAATGTTTTCACCATCTTTCAGCTGGTGAGAGTTGTGTTATTTCTGGAACCAAATATATGTCTAGATCACTATTTCTTTTTCCCTCAACCCCGTTCTATGGTTACCATTAGTGAAACAGTGCTTGGCAACGGGTGATCTTTTTGATCTTAGTTTCACTCGTGTGAATTTTGCTTTCCTTATGTGCCTTCATGGTATGTTAGTGGGATGATAGGCGAAGCTGTTCCAGGCACTACCAGCCTTTGCCGTTTCAAACTCATCCGTTCTCTCAGCAGTCTTCAAATGGCACATACTATGTGGGGACGCATGGCAGGTTAACACACATGGAAATATCAAGAAGTCCTAGCCAGATGCTAACTTTTGTCATTGCCCTCTGTCCTCCTAAATTATCCATGAAATTTCAGAATGCATACTTAAACCAAACACCTACTTGTTTATTTTCCAGAGATTTTTCTCTGTTTTGATGTGACCATGGAGCTGACTAGCACGAACTTGAGACATTAATTGGAGCATATTCCATATGTATGAAGCCCTAGGCCTTCCCGAGAGCAGAGCAGGGATCCGGAGCAGCCACAGTGTTCTCCGGGAAACGCTTTTCTCTGTGTGCAGGGAGGCTGGGGCACCAAGGCAAAGGTGAGGAAGAACCGAGTGCAGGATGGGCAATCTGGTGCTTCGGAACTTAAGGAAGAAGCACGAGATAAAATAAAAACCTGGGTTCAGATGACAACTAAATTTACTAGCTATATAATTTGGGACAATTTTCTTAACTTTATAATCCTCCATTTCTTTATTCACTTAGAAGGATCATTGGGTTATTTTGATGATATGATATTAGTAAGGCCCCCAGATCTGTTACATTGTCTGATTTTTATTTAATAAGTGTGTGATATATTGGAAACAAGATAAAACACAAAGCCTAAAGTTGTGGGTATATTGTAGACAAATCCTTTCACGCTTCGCGACCTCATGTTCTTCTTCCTTACACAGAAGGGATTGAGACTGAGTGACTTAATGCTCCGTTAGGAACTTTCTCATGATAAGTTTTCATAAATACACAATAACTTAAATGTGATTAAAAGTACTTTGCAGAAGAGACTTGATAAAATGGAATAGCCAGGAGATTTTATAGTTGCATAAATAGAAAGTGGCAAAGCTAAAGTTGGAAATTAAATCTTTGAGCTGTAAGTCCTTGGTTCTCTACAATTCACCTTGTTTAGTGTATATATTGTTTTTTATTGAACGAATGCATATCCTTATGGATCTGCCTTTATTTTTAATTCTTCATTTGGTTACACAGACATTCAATCATGCACATCTGCCGGGAAGACTTAGAGACAGTGAGTACAGAACCTTTTCAAAATAGGGGAACCTTGTTTTTCACCAAAAGCAGACCATTGATAAATGAAGCTGCCATTCTATGATTTTACTAATCTCTCAGTGTATCAGTTATGATTTTCTGGGTCAAACAAAACTCTAAGTGACTTGCCTGATTATGTTTTGTCCCCGATGACAACACAAGTGGCAGGGAGATGTGAAATAACAAAGTGACAGACTTGAACTCTTTTCTTTTACCTGTACCCTCAGGACTTCTGGTTCAGGTGATAATTGTACAAGGCAGGTATATGTGATTTGGGGGAATAGTATTTAGCTGATCTGCACTTTGATTTCTTATTCTGAAAACAGAGGTGCTAAATAATATTTTATCAATTTACCCTTAACTCATAAAATAGCTCATTTTCCTGTTTTTGAGGCGATGAGTGAAATGCTAACTTTATTCATTTCATTGGTGTTTTATTTTACTCAAGATAAATAAATCAGAATCCTAAGAAAACCTTGGGGCTTAACTGGCCCCCGCCAACTTCTGTAGGGTGAATCTGGCCCTCTCTCTCCATCATTCACTCCAATTCAGTCACAGTGATCTTCCCTGTGGTCCCGAACACCCCAGATCATCTCCATTCTGTGGGCCTCTGCGTGTTTCATCTGCCTGGAATCTCCTGGCCTCTTTCCTCGCCAAAGCCTATATAATCTTCTTGACCTATCTATCTACCAGGGTATCTTCTACAAACACTGAGCCTAGATTTGATGCCCATTTGTCAGTTCTTAAAGCATTCTGCAACTTTGTAGTGGTCGTAACACCTTAACTATATTCTTGTGGCTGTCTTCTTGCTAGGTGTGCACTATAAGATTAGAGATGGTAAGCATGGCTTGCCGTTCATTACTTTCTGGGTGCCTTTCATGCTGTCTGACATATAGTGGTTAGACCTGTTGGATAAGATGATGAATAAATGAACAACAGCACAGGAGAGAAAAAAGAGAAGAAATAGAGAATGCAAAATCAGTCACCCACCGGCATCTTCAAGGAGGAAGTTGATTAACATTAATTGAATGACAACTCTGTAACATTTTAATTTTTGTAACAACCATGTGAGATGGTGTAACTAGCTCCATTTTACAGAGAAAGAAAGAAAAAAAAAAAAAGCCCCGAGCCCCTGCCCTATCTGTTTTCTCACAGGTCAAATGAGTGAGTTTGAATGAGGATGTGATGGGAGTCACCACTCCAGCATCTTCGAGTCAGTGGTGATGGTGCTATCTGTGCAGTCTCTCCAGCGTTATGGTATTGCTTTTGTTTTACTTTTCTTGCTGGTCAGGGCAGTTCTAGTGGCTTCCACTTGGCCTTTCCCAACATAATAGCCTTCACTCCATGGCTCAGAGAACCAATGTGGGGATTCTGTCAGTCGCTGAGTGTGTATATTCTAACTATACATCCCAGAACTCAGGAAATAAGCACAGAATCGGGTCAGGGACACACTGGGCTCGCTGTGAGATGAATCTGAGCTAAAACTCCACTTCCATATGCTCCGCTCTGATTGGCGGACTTCAGTGATGTTTTGGGTCTCCTGGGAGTACAGTTCAGAGATTGTCTAACAGTCACCGAAATGTCTGATTATTCGCCTTCTCTAAAGCACAGTCACGCTGGTTAGTGGTCTTAGGTTCTTATGGGGAAAGCAAAGAGAAAGATTAACAAAATAAATTTTTGGTGGTGTTCCAAGGTCCTTCCTCAAGTGGATTTTTCTCCTTCTTAATTCAAGAGGATTTGGATTTGTAAAGTGGCTCAAGTCAGGGAACTGATTGAGGGACCAGGGGTCTCCGTTTTGGTTATTCAAGTTAAATTTCTGTTCATTAGACCTAGAACTCTTCCACTTTTATAGAGGAAGTAAGAATTAGTAGATTTCCCATCTATTTCTTTTCTAAGGATACCATGATCAACTAGCTAATGCCATAGGTCTCTGTGAGTAAGAATATTCTGATTAGTGCTTTGGCTTCGATGTTCACATATATCTTTTCATATTTATATGGAAGAAATTAGGAAAATAAATATAAATGAATCAGCAACATACAAATGAAATATTCTGAGTAGACAATTAAAATTAAAGATCAAAATAATATTTGAAATACAATGAAATAGGAACTCATATTGAAACTTATAAAAATTTTAGAGAAAAGTTTCAATAAAAGCAATATATGTCAATATGCAAACGGTGTTATGGAACTGTGTAAACCTAAAGGCATATTCTAGGGATAAAGCTGAAGGAAAATAAATTAATGAGCTAAATTATTGATCAGTAAGTTAATAAAGTCAAAGAAAGTAGATCGAAGGATAATAAAGTGTAAAGATACAAATTAATAAAACAGAAAAATGAAAAATTGAGAGGATAAAGAAAATAAAAAATGCACTTGTTAATTTTTTTCTTAAAATCATAAGAATGAAAAAAATCAGGTAAAGTGTTGCCATATTTTGATATGTGTGTTTTGTATGTGTCTATTTTATTATTTTTTTGTATTTTAATATATGATATGTTTCATAAAAAATTTTAAGTGAACAAAGGAAGATAACTTAAAATTTTTTTCTTTTTCTTTTTTTCAAAAGAACTAAGAAAAAAGGAAACATCAAATGCATGATCCTGAATGAAAGGAATGTTTTTGTATGAGGTTAGAAAGAGACATGAGAGAGGAGATCTGACAGAATAGTATATTTTAAAACAGTTTTCGTTTTGCAATGGAAAAACACTTTTAATAACTTCGTTATTCTATTCCGCTTTGTTTCTATTGAGGAGGAAGAATTTTTTTTTTACTCTGGCATATTGTATTGTGTTTATCATGAACTGCCTTTCTGCCTGGTTTGACTACTAATTATACGTTCTATTCAGAGGCACCACACCTTAGTCAGTTTACCTACCTCTCCGGGCCCCGATCGGAGCTGTTACTATAAAGAAGACCCACACAGGGGTCAAGTTCACTTTTCCTTACTTTAGTTTGAATTTTCATTCGTATACAAGTTTTGCAAGCTCAGGGCAATTTATGTCATGCACATGGGCTCTTTGCTAGTCAAATTATTATCATCTGAAGTTGATGATATCCATTTATTGAAAAAGTAATTGTATTGAATGCGTATTCCATTTAGATACTGCTAAAGAATCCTCTCATATTTGTGTGTGTGTGTGTGTGTGTGTGTGTGTGTGTGTGTGTTTGTAAGGGGGCGGAACGAGCGCAATTTCCCTTTGACCAGAACAAGACCAGCATCTTCTTTAGAAAGCATTTTAGTCTTCCTTCTTTCCTCCAATTTTCTCACTCCCTAACTTCATTCCTTTCTTCCTTTCCTTTTTTTTTCTTCCCTATAGTCTTTACAAAGCACAGATGACCTAAAGCTATTATGTATCAAGGAGAAAAACTGAATATAAAGAAGTTCCCTATTAGCTATTACCAAGAAAATAAACCTAATTACTAAAGCGTTGTAAGGTTATTCTTACAATGCAGTTTGGCTAATTTTAAATAATATTGATGTATTATTTTATGGTTTGAAAGATGTTTTCACATACATTTTATCATTTAAATTCAAAGAACTTTGTGAGGCAGATATCATATGTCTTTTACAAATGGGAAAATTAATGTTCCATGTTGTAAAATGAGTATGTTTGTACTGTTATTAGTGTTAGAAGTAGGGCTCACGCCCTGGGGTTTCATTCCAGGTCTTGTGGTCTCTCCCTCACACATGCTCCTTCACAAAGGGAACCTCGTGGCATGAAGGGTGGGGTGGTGGGGTGGGGGCTGTGAGGGTGGAGGTGGGGAGCAGTGTTTCTTGGAGGCATCTCCCATGTCCTCAGTGCTTTTCCCAGGTGAACCTTCATGTTAAATAGTTTTAAGGGTTTTAAACATTTTTAAATTTTATTTTTAACTCTATAAAATTTTATTATGGAATAAAGTTTTTAAAATCTCTAAATCTGCCCTGGCTTGTGTAGCTCAGTGGATTGAGCGTGGGCTGGGAACCAGAGGGTCCCGGTTCGATTCCCAGTCAGGGCACATGCCTGGGTTGCGGGCCAGGTCCCCATGAGGGCCATGTGAGAGGCAACCATACATTGCTGTTTCTCTCCCTCTCTCCCTCTCTCTAAAAATAAATAAAAATAAAATCTTAAAAAAAAATTCAAAATCTCTAAATCTACTACCAAGAGACCTACTTACCTATTTATTAGTAGTACATGCGAAGACATTTAAATAGAACATGAACATATGAAATGGAAAATAAAAGCCTTGGTCTTCATATCAATATTTTTCATCCTCCTCCCAATTTAGTTATGGTTAACAATTTCTGATATATTCTTTTAGAAGTTCTGTCTGTCTATGTGTATATCTATTTGTCTTACCTTTCTGTCAGTGTGTGCAGTTACTGTGAGTATATTTAGAACATACTATTTATATAAAAGAGATCATATACTGAATACTGTTTTGTCACCTTATTTTTTCACTTAGTACATCTTGAAAATCTTTTCATAATGGTCAGTGTTTGTGAGGTCAGTATCAAATTCCTATTGTAGTTGGCTTGTTCTGGCCTTAGTTCTGCTTATTCTTATCTGCAGCAGCATCCGATGTTCTCATGTTTGAGTTCCTTCTAAGATTTCTCACACTAGGGAGCAAGAGTGGGTTCTTCCCAACATGGCTCCTGCTGCATCCTTGGTCCCATGTGTTTCTGAAGTCATCTCTGTGCACTTTGTATCCAAGAGCAGTGTTCTCAGCCTCTCAAGTGCAAGTTCCCTATTTCAAGTCCTGATTGTTTATTATAATTAGGAGCATTGGGTGGATTTTTCTGGTGGAGGAGCTATTACCAGGTGCTATGGACTTGCATTCAATTTATAATTTACAAGTTGAAGCCGTAACCCTCAGTGTGATTTAATCTGGAACTAAGAGTTTTTAGGAGATATGTAAATGAGATCATATGGCTAGAGTCCTAATCCAGTATATTGGTGGCCTTATAAGAAGAGGAGGAGTCACTGTTAACAGCTTGGGTGGGCCTGTAAGTTGGGTGGGATGGAGTCTCAGGGGATCTCCAAGACTGAGCAAATGGTGTTAGCCAGGTTGCTAGAGTCTCAGATTTGGCACCCACCTACTGGCTCTGTGGATCTGTGAGGGGAGGGTTCAGAAAAGGGACAATGCCCTCTGCCTGTCTTTTTGTCTGTGAGAAAGCTGCCCCCCAGCTCTCACTTTGATACCAGACACTTCATTTACTTTCTGTATGCCACTGGTGCCTTTCAAGCTATTACACTGGTGCTGGAACTGAGAAGGAGTGAGTCTGAGTAAGTCCATGTGTGGGTTATTTAAAAGGAACTGCTCGGGACTCCAATAGTATCTTACACCGATTCATTCCCTGCTGGTTTTTGCAGCCAGAAGTTATGGGGACTTGTTTTCCTGATACTGGAACCATGGGCTGTTGGACCTGATGTGGGGCTGAGACTCTTCCATCCTGAAATATCCCTCCTTAATTTTTATTCACTACATGTAGATGTGGGACCAGTCTGTTCCATGCCTCCACCCCTCCTACTAGTCTGGATGGATGTGGTTTCTTTAATTCTGTAGCTGTCAGGCTTCTATTCAACTCAATTTCTGATGATTCTGAATGATGGTTGTTCTATATTTTAGTTGTAATTTTGATGTGGTTGTGCAAGGAGGTGAGCCATGTTTACCTATGTTGCCATCTTTACCAGAAGTCTACGGGACATCTATTATATTAGGCCACACTACCAAGACAGGGAGTCATAACAGCTCTACCTAATCCATCAAAACAAATACAGGGAGGCTTCCAAAATGAGGAGACAAAGAATCATGACCGAAATGAAAGAACAGATGAAAATTCCAGAAAAATAATTAAACAAAATGGAAATAAGCAATCTATCAGATGTAGAGTTCAAAACACTGGTTATAAGGGTTCTCAAGGAATTTAGTAAGGACATCAACAGCATACAAAAGATCCAGTCAGAACAAAGGATTACTAATTGAAATAAAGAACAATTTACAGGGAAATAACAGTAGAGTGGATGAAGTCAAGAATCATATCAATGATTTGGAACATAAGGAAGCAAAAAACAAACAATCAGAAAAACAAGAAGAAAAAAGAATACAAAAAAACTGAGGCTAGTATAAGCAGCCTCTGGGACAACTTCAAACATTTCAACATTTGCATCATAGGGGTGCCAAAAGGAAAAAAGAAAGAGCAAGAAATTGGAAATCTATCTGAAAAAATAATGTAAGAAAAATTCCCTATTTTGGTTAAGGTAAATAGACATGCAAGTCCAGGAAGCACAAAGAGTCCCAAACAAGATAGAAGAGGCCCACTCCAAAAGAGGACCTTTAAGATCCTCTCGTTAAAGATAAAGAGAGGATCTTAAAAGCAGCAAGAGAAAAGAAATTAGTTCCTACAGGGGAGTTCCCATAAGGCTGTCAGACTATGCTCAAAAGAAACTTTGCAGGCTAGAAGGGATTGGCAAGAACTATTCAAAGTCATGAAAAGCAGGAACCTACAGCCAAGATTGCTCTTCCCAGCAAAGCTATCATTTAGATTAGAAGGGTAGATAAGGAGCTTCCTAGACAATAAAAAAGGTAAAGGAGTTCACCATCACCAAACCATTGTTATATGAAGTGTTGAAGGGACTTATTTAAGAAAAAGAAGAAGATCAAAACTATGAACAGTAAAATGGCAAAAAAAAATGCATATCTATCAACAAATGAATCTAAAAAACAAACTAAGCAAACAAGAACAGAGACAGAATCATGGATACAAAGAGCATTTTGATGGTTGCCAAATGGGAGAGGGGCATGAGGGTATGTGGGAATGGGGGGAGAGGTGAGGGGATAAGAAGTACAAATAGGTCACAGAATAGCCATGAGGATGTAAAGTACAGTACAGGAAATGGAGTAGACAAAAAACTTATATGCATGACTCATGGACATGACCAGTGGTGTGGGGATTGCCTGAGGGAGTGACAGGTACTGGGTGGAGGGGACAAAGGGGAAAAATTGGGACAATTGTAATAGCATAATAAATATAAAACAAAATAAAAATCCAAAAACAAGAAGAGGAAGAAGTCCCTACCTGCCCCTGTCTGTCTCTGTCTCTGTCTCTCTGTCTCCACTATACGAAGACATAACAAGAAGGTGGCGGTCCTCAAGTCAGGGAGAGAACTTTGACCAGGAACTGATTCGGCCAGCACCTTGAACTTCAACTTTCCTGCCTCCATAACAATGAGGAAATGCATTTTATTGTTTGAACCACCTAGTCTATGTATTTTGTTATGGCAACCCAAGCAGATTAAGACATCAGGTTTGAAAACAGTCATGGAGGAGATCATAGGACAGGAAGGAGACGAAGTGGAGCAGATGAGGCCAGGACAGTGCTGACAGCATGCACAGTGGAGTTAGGATCCCGGACAAGAGGTCTAAAAACAGTACTATGTTACCATGGTGCTAACTAATAAAACTGCTTCAGGAATTAAAGTTCACACACTCTGGTTTCAGGGTACCATTATTCACGGTCATCTTACCAGGGCTGTAGGGACCCTTTTCCCATTAGGAATGCCCAGATCTTTTCATCACATACCCCTACCAGCAGAGAAAAATGAAGATGCAGCCCAAGGGTCCTGGGGGGAAAGCTAGAAGCATAAGTAGCTCATTCAATGTGGAGGTTTTTATCCTAGTATGCTTATACAATTTGCATTCTACTTCTACATCTATTAATTTTTACATGAAATAACATTTCAATTTACTTATCATGGGATATAATTGGTGCTCCAAAAAGATAGGAAAATAGGCTACATTTATTTTTTTATTTATGTCCCGTTATTGCCCTTACTCCACCTGCCACGTGATGGCACACAGCCCCTGGAGTGTGCATCCAGGACCAAGAAGCCCTAGAAAGGAACAGCAGCAGGCCCAGGGGACAAGGGGAAGGCCTCTCTGCTCTCTGCTCGGAAGGGCATTTTGCTGGCATCTTACAAAACTGAAACAGAAAACAGATCACACTACCTTTCTAGATCCTTGCCAGAGACAATTCTTCAATTTTTTTTTTCATTCTTCTAACTTCCCTTTTAGTGCATCAGTCACAAAGAGAGAATTCAAATTTAAATAACAGCCCCTTAAGAGAAAACAATGCTGGAGAGAGATGGACTCAAGATAACTAAAACACAGGGAAATTATCTGACGCCCTGAAGCTGTTGCTACTTGTCTCCATCAGTTTCCAAGCACAGATTTGGGCAGAAAGCTCATGCTGGCATTTAAACAAAGAGCCAGAAAGTAAACCACCTTCAACTGTACTAATGCCATTCATCTGGTTTTGAAACTTTACAGTGGCTTTGCGGTATTGACGTGCTGGTGTGTATGCACAGGATTTAATGTGATCAGAGGGACTGGAAAGATTCACTGCAGCAATGCAGTGCACAGTCTCTGTCATTGTATGACCTTCACACACTCGCTTTATCCTGGAAATGCAATGCTGCACATACTTTTTGTAGAAAAACATTCACAGTAAGTGGTATGGTGCATTCTCATCTATTTCAGTTTCATCTAACTTACGAAAACTGTGTCTAGCATTTTGCAGAACTGAAAACTCTGATGATTTAGCACAATTTTTTATTAGGTAGGTTAGAAAATAGCCGCATTCTCCGAATGTTCTGAGGAAAATGCGTATTGTTCTGTTGTGACGGTCATGGGTGGTGAAGTTCCCTGTAACTCACTCTCTGCCCCCAAGTGTCAGCTGGGTTTGGGGTCAAAACCAGATAGGCTGTGGGGAATTCTCAGTCAAGGTCTTCTCTGATTGTTCCTGGTCTTTAAACTCAAAGAAATATGGGGAGGAGCAGTTTCTTACTTGCAGGGAAGGTAGACGGTCTAGACACAGCATCCATCCATCCATCCAGGCTTTCATTAGTGTGTTCTTTCATAGTAAATAGTTTATAAAGGTCAGATAACATTTCTTAATGATGTCTTAAATGTATTTGCCTTGCAAAGCAAAAACAACACAAAACAAAAACATAAAACAACGCTAAAGATCATTGTAAAACCAAGTGTGTGTGTGTGTTTTTTTAAAGATTTTATTTCTTTATTTTTAGAGAGAGGAGAAGGGAGGGAGAAAGAGAGGGAGA
This sequence comes from Micronycteris hirsuta, assembly GCA_004026765.1. Taxonomy (NCBI): domain Eukaryota; kingdom Metazoa; phylum Chordata; class Mammalia; order Chiroptera; family Phyllostomidae; genus Micronycteris; species Micronycteris hirsuta. The sequence goes on along the minus strand of PVJI01001162.1, from coordinate 127,869 downwards.
AACAGCAATGTATGGTTGCCTCTCACATGGCCCTCACTGGGGACCTGGCCCGCAACCCAGGCATGTGCCCTGACTGGAAATCGAACCAGGACCCTTTGGTTCCCAGCCCACGCTCAATCCACTGAACAACACCAGACAGGGCCCAAGTGTGTTTTAAAGAGAATTACTTTAAGGATTCCTTACCTATGTAACATACATTTAGTACTTGAACAGTGGTTGTCAAAGTATGTTTTCTCAAGATGATGATATTCAGCTAGCTGGACCTAGGTCATCTATTCATAAATAATAGCTATTGTATTTTCCCAACTATGTGAATTATTTGTCACCAGTACACAAGGAGATAAATACAGAAATTGGGAGTAAGCAGTTGGAAACTTGGTGGCAAAATAATTAAATGTCTGTTTTGTCTAGCAATAAAACTAAGTGCGGATATTATTTTATTCACCTTTGGGTTTATTTCACTTTTCTAATAGGTCGTTTGTATCACATTTTACTCAAATATCAGTCCATGGTGGACTGGGAGTAAAACAAAGCAAAGCAGCAATAACATCAACAGATAGTATCCATCATCATATTAGTTTGAAAAGGACTGTTCCAGAATTCTCTTGATTAATTTAGAGTTCGGAAAACAGCGGAGTATTTTCCAAAGCTCCCGCTCTCATGATGTATACCTGTGCAGCACGCCAGCTTATTTCAGTGGGAGGCCAAAGGTACAAGTGCCTCCTCTGATACAGTCTTAGCTTTAATAACATTTCATATTTTTCTTTTAACAAAGGCTATTCCATTTTCTTGCTTTTTAAAAATGATTTTTTTATATGAAGAGAGGATGCTTATTTCAAAAACATTTTCTTCTGCCAAAGTATCCCTGGCCCTTGAATTGACATTGTACCACAGCCTGCAAGTCTTAATGATGATAATGAGTTTTAATGAAGTTACCTTCCACTTTTCCTGACAGAGTAACGATGTCTTTGCCGATACTCATGACACACTGTCTCAGTGCTGATGCCAGTGAGAGGGGGCTAGTTGGTGTAAAATGCAGAAAAATCTGTCGCTGGAGCCTGCTCCTGGGATGGGCCAGAGCTCCCAAAAGCTGCCTCATCCCCTGTGAGCACAGGTGTCTGAGAGCCTGTCAAAGCTTTTGCCACAGTTAGGGTGCAGAGAGTCTGAGTCCCCTGGGAATCTGAGATTCTTGAACCAAAGCTCCCTGATGGCCTATTAGAAGCAGCATTTCCTCAAGGTCCTTATTAAAATCACAAAGGGTGCCTCACAAACAAGGCTCTTGCTTATGGCCATGAATAATGGCCATGCTTCAGGCTGAATTTGCAGTGTTTCAGCCAGGATTTTTCTTCTAAGGATGGGTGAGAGTAGCACTTGAAGGAACTTCATCTGTGAGGGTGCTGGAGCCTCTGTTTGAACTCCTCAGTAAATCGGTCTGTCCCTGTCTTCCTCAGATCTTGTATCGGTCTTCTAAGGAGAAGACCCCCTTTGAAATTCATGAGAGTTTCTCTACTTGATCAGCTTAAGGGGGTGTGGGCCACTAGGAAAGACAGCAGAGAACAGAAGGGAGCCAATGGACCAACGCAGTCCCATCCTCCACACCGGGGTGAGGAGATTAAGTGTACTGTGTCCTCTCAAAATTCATGTGTTGAGGCCTTAACTCCTAGAACCTCAGAATGTGACTGTTTGCGGAGCTAGGACCTTCAAAGCAGTAACTAAGTTAAAATGAGGTGGTTAGTGGGGACCCTAATTCAGTCTCACTGGTGTCCTTACAAGCAGAGGAGATGAGGACAGACAGACGCCAAGGACGCTGTGTGCAGAGGAAAGACCCCATGAGGACGCAGAGAAAAGGAAAGGAGAGAGGCATCAGGAGAAACCAGAACTGCCTACAGGATGGGTTAAGCGTCTAGAACTATGAGAAATAAATTTCTGTTGCTTAAGCCACATAGTCTGTGGGTTTTGTTACAGAAGTCCTGATAAGTGCATATACTTACATACGCCGGGGGCAAGTGAAACTGTGCCCTACTTTGGAGTGCCGTGTTATTTGATCTGAAGATGAACAAAATATAAACACATTGAATACAGGTATGAATATATGAGCACATATATGTTTGATATGAAGGTTAATTACTGTGCTTGGGTCTACAAGCCACATAAGTTTTTCTGCACAGCTCTGCTCTGTAGAGAGAATAGTCCATCTTTGTAGATTGAGTTTAGGTTGATGATTGAAATTCATACCCTAGGGCTTTGCCCTTGGATCTCACCCTGCCATAGGTTTTTATGGACTGCATACAAGTAAGAGAACTGATCTGTAGGGATTTTTCTTGGTGGGTAGTGTTAGGTAGGACAGGCAGTAAGCTGAGGCAGGAGGAGGAGGGAGACCTCTCTTAACCCGTTGACTCAGCAGCCCTGAGCCGGGTTGGATAAGATTGCTGGGCGTTCCGAACATCACGAGCCAAGATAGCGCAGGAGGAGGGGGGTCCTTGAGACTCCATGTGCTGGGAAAGGGAGCACATTTCACTAAGACAAAGAGCCTTTACTAGCTGAAAAAGAAAGCCTTTATAGCTGTACATTATTCCCAAGGTTTAGAAGGGCAGGGGAGGAAGGAACCTAGGAGCTAACTGAGGTAAATAACCCCTGAACCCCAATAGTCAGCACTGAGTGCCCACTTGTAGCCTCAGCTCAAGTGCGTAGGAGAAACTTACTAAGAACTTTATCTCCTCTATATGTGGGGCATTTAGACTAGCTGGGTGCCTGGCTATAGTTTCATGCCCATGTGTGTTTCATAAATAAACTCACTGTCTCATTTCCACTCTATGTGTTGTCTCTTGCTTGAATTCATCTTTTGTGAGCGAGCAAGGCAAAAACTGAGACAGAAACTTTGGGGAGCCCCCTGTCTTCGGGTCTCTCCCTGGTCACAGTAGCAGTGAAAGTAAGTTTTGAAACTGTAGTTATAAAATACAGCTAATGTCACAAGCTGTGACCTAAACAGAGTACAAAAGATGGTTCAATATGATCTCGAAATAAAGAGCCTTCTTCTTGTTGGCAAAATTATCTTATTTTCGTATTTGTGTTTATAGTTTTCTTCCCAGTCTTGACTTTTGGGCAATCAAAAGTGTATCATAGTTACTATTACTATAGAGGAAAATGTCAACTTACGTAAATTTCAGAGATCATTTCTATATCACCAATTATTTATTTATTTAGCCCCTAATATGCACTGAGCATTAGGGCAAATCCCTGGAAACATTGTTCATGTCTTTATGAAGTTAAAATTCAGAAGTGTCCAAGAGGGGAGTGGGAGTTAGGGAAAGAAAAACTAGTTAGCCATCCATTGAATAAACTCAATTATAGCAGATTCTCTAAAAAGACTACCCTGGAGCACTGGAATTTCATATAGAAGGCCTGACTGATGAGAATAGAAAGCCGTCTGAAGATCTCAGAGCGGGCGGCCCCATCAATGGGAAACATCAAAGAAATAAGATGCAGACGCATGATTTCAAGGAACAGAAGGGAAAGCAATGAATCTGAAATAAAGAAAATAGAGAATAGGGGAAGGTGAGGTCAGCCTCATGAGACTGAGCCCTGTAGTTCAGAGTTACTCTAAGAGCATTTGAAAACCACGGGAGGGTTTCATGGAATCAAGCTAATATTTCAAACACTTCTTTCTCATTTGGCAGATACTTGTGACATGATCTTGGTGATGATGCTTGTGAGGGACTGCTTGGCTTACTTCACAGATTAATCTGCTGTTAGCCTCCTAGACGAACAGAGGGACGGGGAGTAAAAGATAAGTTGTGCAATTATGCTGATGCTTCGCCCTTCGTCCCTGGAACGCCTTTGTATAAACGTTGCGCTAGAATGTCTGCAGCATGGGCTCGTGACGAAGACAAGCTTCCTTTTCTCAGGGAACTGTCAATCTACTAGGAAGAGAAATCGTAGTTCTGATTTGAGAAATGGAGTTCTAAATAGTTTGGTTAGCATTCAAGGATTTTGCTTAAGATGAGTAAGCCATGGGTCTAATATTATGGAGGTGTATTTTCTCCAGCTACCTTCTCTGGTTCTCCTGGACATTTATTCTTTGATCAGTTGGTGTTAGTAGATGGTGAGCCAGGAGCACACATATTGACATTAGTGGGCAGGCTGCAAAAGAAATGACCTTGGCTACACAAGAGACCGAATGGAGTTTGAGATCATCACTTTCTTAGGAGAGATGGGTGATCTAATGTATGAGAAAAAGAGAGTGTCAGGTAGGGCCATGCTGACCACTGGGACCATCAGGCCTTTTCAAAGGCATGGGCATCCTGAAAGAAAAGGGCTAACTCTGGGCTTCTTCCAATTTATTTCTTCAAGCTGGTCTATCTGTCCTTAGCTATACAGCAGTTTGGCAGACTTATTAAGTACCATTCACAGTAATATGTGATGAGAGATCTAAGAAAGGCATATGTATCACACAGAGAAGAAATATCTGTATGAATTTTAAAACATGAAACAGAATAGCTACCATTTTGACAGTGACCCAGGGATGAGAGGGGAACATGCAGAGTAACGTGTTCAAGAAATATATGCATTAGGGGCGAGATTACAAAGTACATAAACACTAATAATAAATGGCATTTGTAGAGATCATGTTATATTCCTCAGGTACTGTACCTTCTATATGTTACCCCATTTAGTCCTTATAAACTCAGAGTGAGTAGATCATATTAAAACCCCATTTGAAGAGATAACTGAGATTAATATAACTTATATAATATGCTCACATTCCTAAAAACACTCTAAAGGAATGGCATGGCTGTGCTAAAGAAATTAAATTACATTCAGGAGTCTCAAGAGAGCCAGTAAAAGTTTCAAGTGCAGTAATAACATTAGAGCCGCTTCTGGGAAAATAAGTAAGGCAGAGAAGAATGTGGTGGACTAGAATGGGCTACAATGCACTTGGAGAACGAAGTCAAGATGTTGTTTCAGTAGCTCAGGAAGAGAAGTGATAAGGACTTCTGCTGAAGTTCCGTCAGTAGGGAATAAAATGAGAGTATGGATATCAGAATAATTGCAAAGCATCATCTGTGAGATTAATAACAAGGTAGCGGGGTGTGAGAGAGAGAGTCCCGACGGTGAACCTCTGGCTATCTTGGCCTGTAGTGATGTCATTAGTAGGTAGTGGGACAAAATTGGAGGAGCTGGTTTGAGTTCAGAAAATCTAATACGGAGTTCTGTCTACTGAGATGCCGAATACACACAAGTATTGCCTAATACATGCAGATATTTGCATATATGAGAGCAGGGTGGCCATCCTAGCAAAACAAGGGTATTACAGGTATTTACTGCCACCTTCAACACAGCATTAGTAAATATTTATGGACCAGCAAAATAGTGTGGCAGCTGTTCTCTGCAGGTAAGTGGGCAGTTGAGGTGCAAGAAACACTACTTTATCTTACTATTTTCAATTTGTGTAAAGTAGGTAGTTGTGGCAGGCTGTTTACAAAATGGCCGTGATTATGTACCTCCTTATATCCATGACCCTTTGAAGCATTACTGCAGTTCTCTAGAGAAGAGGTGAATGCTATTTTTCTTCCTCTTGAATTTGGGCTGGCTGGGATTTGCTGGGACCATTAAAATGTGGGCAAGTTAGCTTTATACCAGTTTTGAGACTAAGCTTCAGTCTTCCTCAGAGTTTTCCTTCGTCATGTGAACAAGCATGGGCCAGTCTGTTGAACAATGACATGTATGTGGGCCAGTCATGTCTGGTACCCATTCATACCAGACACATGTGTGAAGTTATCTTAGACAAGCCAGGCTTGGACAACCAGCCAGCTAACAGCAGACGATTAGGGCACCAGCTGAGACCAGCAATGCCTGCCTAGGTTACCAGAACTTCCCAGAACGTGACCTAAATGCTTGTGAAAAACAGTAATATATAGTTATTGTGTTAAGTTGGTAAGTTTTGGGATAGTGGTTACTGAGCAATAGATAACTAATACAGTGTGTTACACAGAAATACTACAGAAAATTTTGAAATATGGATTAAAAGAAAAAAGATAATTAAAATTATCCATACTCCCATTCAGGTAAGCTGTCAGTTCTCTCTTGGTACAATTAAATCCTTTCATGTTGACGTACTTACAGTCTACGGACTGAATGCTTGTGCCCCCCAGATTCACAATCTGCAAATGTGATGGAATTTGGAGGTGAGGGCTTTGGGAGGGAACTAGGTCTGACTAAGGTCATGGAGGTTGAGCCTCATGATGCAGTTAGTAACCTTATAAGGAAATGAAGAGACTGAAGATCACCCTTTCAGCCATGTGTGGAAACCAGGAGGAACATTTCCTCTCGATCATGATCATGCTGGCACCCTGGTCTTGAACATCCAGCCTCCTGAATTGTGAGAAATAAATATTTGTTAAGTCACCCAGTACATGAAATTCTTGTTATAGCAGCTTGAATTGACTAAAACACAAAATGAAAACGTGACTAGATTCTCAGTATTTTGCTTGAAACCAACTTGTTTCACTTAGCATATATTATGCACCTTTCCATGAGAATGAACCCACTTCTACCTGTAGCTTACCATTTATGCTCCATCCATAGCCTGTCTATGGACATCTGGAATTCTCTACTTGTCTTACTCTACACTGAAAGCAATTATTCTGTCAAGTCTCTTTGACAGGGCATCAGGAGTCAAATAACTAGTACATTTATTGGGGCAATATATGAAATATCCAACATCTTAGCAGAAACTAGTACACATTTTGTCTGGAGTGGCCTTGGCAATAGGAAAAATGCATTTAATAGAAGGAAAACATGACGAGTTACATGAAAGATGTCAAGTATGGTGAAGTATGATCTACTGAAGGTCACGGACTATCACAGCTAGACTGTCCAAAAGAAGTCAGAAGCTGAATTATTGTTTGTCAGATCAAAGGAAACATGTTTTCTTTTTCAATAGGAAAGGAATGAGTGGGGAATGTTAATAAAAATCCAACTGTTCTCCACTTTGGGATGGTGGTGTAGGCAAAGAATCTGAAAGTTGATGTATGATGTTAGCTCTAATTTTATTTGGTCTTCTATAAAGGATAGCTTTGACATGAATAGTCAAAGGGAAATTGTTCTCAGGAAGTGTTTATTAGACACCTTCATGTTTATGATGTCTCACCAGGTGCTAGAAGGAGAAAAATGTGTGGATTGCATAACTGCATTGGTCTCTTACTGCGTATCAGCAAACACGTGTTTTACTTATTACCTTACTGAATTCTTTTCAGACCTTTATGCACAAGGCATAACATCCATGAATTTCATAGGAGACAGTGATCGTCTAGCTATCGGTTTTGATGGAAATAGGATGCTGCAAGGGAAATCAGCCAATAAATAAACCTTTATCAGGCAAACATTTTTACTGAGACATTAGGAAGAGTGGGGATTCATAAAGTATAAAGAGCATATGGGCCTTGAAAAGATTTCTTGTTTTTGAAAGTTTACAAAATAGTGGCTTATGATTTTGACTGAACTCAACATTTGATGTGGAACACTATCATAAAAACCAGGAGGAAAAGAAGCCCCTGGGGCAGCAGGAGGTTGGGGATCCAAGTGTGTGGGGAACTGCTTCTCTGAGGGGAAGGACACATCCATTGAAGACCCAGGTGGCAGACAGGAGTGTTCAGGCTTTAGGTGAGCACTTTCCCTGTTCCCCACTCCCCGGTGCCTGCTCTGCCCCAAGGAGAGCCATTCATTGTTAACCCTCTCAGCTGTGCACAAAACAATAAAACAGTACCAACCCAGCACGGGGGAACCAAGGCAACTAGAATTCCAGATGATACCAGTGTGGCAGCGATTGGAGATGAAGGAGACAGAGGGGAGAGGTTGCTAAAATAGTGGGTGGCCCATTGGTCTGCCTGAATGGTTGACATGTGTCTATGATGATGATATCTCCTGCCTTTCAGAAGAGGTGGCAGAAGCTGGTTGTATGCAGCCAGTGTCCCTGCAGGGTCACTTCCAGCTGAATCTGAGAATAGCCGGCATACATTTACCCCAGGATTCCAGTAATACTTTCTAGTGGATTAGGACATAGGGAAGATTGCAAAGAATTGTTCTAAGCTTCTAATTCTATGTGGGAGGAAGATATAAGAGTTGATCATCTTAATGTTGAGGAACATCTTTAGGACCTTAGGGTAGAAAGCGAATTCTTAAATAAAACCCCCAAAATGCAAAAACACTCAGAAACTATTGATTAATAAATAGAATATTCATATAAATATTGACAAAATTATAACAAATGCGCAACACACACCCATGCCCAGATCCTCCCCTCCCCTCACATGCAACGTGGTACTAGGCAATTTGAAAGGAACAAAACTGAACAGCAAGTACACATGTAAAGACATGTTCTCTCTCACTATTAATCAGAGAAAAAGTAATTAAACACTAAAAATGTATCACATTGGCAAACAATAAATACTCTATTTTTGCAAATATGGATAGTGGTGGGAAATAGGAACTTTTAGGCTTCATAGAACTAGTAAACTTCTGACGTTAGTTCCTTAGTGATGCTGTGAGTGCTTAATAATTTCAAGTTCTCATATGTCCTGTTACCTGAAATCCACCTCAGACAAGATCAAGTACGTGTTCTCTTGGGAACGTGTACAAGGGTTTTTCTCACTGTATTATTCGTGGCAGTGCGGGAGTCGGAGGCTGCCTAGAGTAATGGAAATATGAAATATGGAAGATGCATCTATGAAATATTCCTCAGCAGTCAAAAGCAAGTTATATGTACACACCATAATAAGAATCAATTCTAAAAGCATATTTTTGAGTAAAAAAGTTATGAATAAAACCAAGATTTATAGTGCAATAATATGTACATAAAATTAAAACACATCTTCAAAACAACACTGTATATTTTTCAGACACATGCACAGGCAAGCATTAGTACTAAACACCTATGACATAAATTGAAAAGAATGAGGGGACTCTTAGAATGGAGAGAAAAATACAATAAAACAAGAAAGGTAATATGGCAAAAAAACAATATCTACTGAGGGGGAAGAGTACCTGCAATATGTATAGGGAAGGTTACCAATATAATGTCCTACATGAAATTAAAATCCAGCTTGGTTCTCACCTGCTAAAACTGGCATGAAATCTAATTCCAGTTATTTTTCAGAGTATCATTCCTGTTTCCGTTGGTTTTACTGAACCCCTAATGCTTCTGTGACCCAACAAATTTTCCGGAGGTTCCTGGGGCTTGCCACCCTTGTCAAGAGCTAGACTTTATTTTTGCTTGGTCCTGCTTCTCCTCCGGGTGGGGAGAAGCAACACCTGCTTTCTGGACTTACATCGTCCTGGTCCACAGTCCTTAATATGGCCATTAGCAGCCCTCTCTGCCTGTTAGCTTAAGCTCTCCTATAGCACTGGTACTCGTTCCCCCTCCATCCCCCCAACCAACCTCAGTTACCTCACCTTCCGAAGTAGCCCAGGACAAACAAAGATGGAACTGACCCTTGGAGTTATCAAGAACCTGAACCATAGAACAGAAAAAGCCAACTCTCCTTTCAGTGAGGAGAGGGTGAGGGGAAAGAGGGGAGAATATCACTGTTTTAGTTAGGTATAATTTGTAGCTGCCGGAGCCTGACACAGATTCATGGCTTCATGCAACTGCCAAGCTCAGATGTGAACCAGGCTTTTGCGCTTCAAGATTTTCTATACCTGTATCAGGTCCAGGACTGCAGAGGGGTCTGTACACAACATTTCACAATTTTCCTTGGATTTTTTTTCTTGGAATGTACTATAAAACACTATTTGTGGAACTCTGGCTTGGAAATTCTAGACTAAGGAATTGCTTTACCTCCTTATAACTCATTGTACGGCTAGCTTCAACTGAAAAAAACAGAGCCACACATAAATTACTTGATGACAGAGAATTCATGCAAGCCCCAAACAGTTGTTCTTTCTAGTGTCATTCCCGTATCATACATATTCAGTGACGAGACAATTATATCTGACAGTCTTTTCCAGATATGGCTGAAGAAACTGATTCTGCCACATGGCTACCTCGGAATCAATAGCATTTGATCATACGCAGTTCACTGGTGATTTGCCCAGTTCCTGCAGAAGCATGCTGTCTGCTCTGTAGCATCATATTGTGGCAAGGACGACTGAGGGATAAGAGCTGAGTTTTCCTTATAAGCGAAAGTGTTTTGTTGCTTGTTATTACTATTATTTATGGTAATGTTTAGTAATAGAATCACAAGAGTGGCCCAGAACAAGTTAATATTAAATAACTTTTAGTTTACACTTATGATTTTCTTGATAAGGGAAGAGAGGCTTTGTTAGGTGTTATAATGTCTACATCACATGTAACCTACCTTAGCAACACATTTGAAGGGAAGCAAGCTTAACCTGGATACAAATCCTTTTTAATTTGACTTGTTTATGATAATAATTTTATATTTACGTAGCCTATAAGTTTGTATACAACAAAAAACATTATGGAATTCTAGACTGGAGTAAAAAACGAGCTTAGTTATAAGGAGAAACACATAAACGTCATCAGAATACTTCCTGAATGGTGCTCCTACAAGGACCAGAAGCTAAGAGATGTTAGGAAACGCTCCATTTAGCTTGTGTTTTTGCCAAGAGGCTAGACATTAATAACATACTCTGCATTAACTGATGTATGCGTGGAGGAGGTAATAAAATGGCAAATATGGCAAAAATATTTCTATACAAAGCCCTCATTGAACAATTATGGTGCAGTGACAGGATCCTGGACTTCCACATTCACCAAGAGATGTGTACAAGCCAACACTGAGTGGAGCAGCGCACCTCCGCACCTCTCCAAAGTTAGAAAACTCGAGAGAAGGAGTATTTTTACTCTTTTTATTACTCTTTCTCCTCCGATGTTGTAAGATTCTTTTATCCTGGCCTTTCTATTTTAGAAAATTTCCTTCAGTCATTCTTTTGGTGGTGGTCTGCTGGTAACACATTCTTTTAGTTTTGTTCACTGGAGAACATCTTGATTTGCCTTTAATTCCTGAAAGATGTGTTCACAGATTTATAATTTTTTCCACTTTTTTTTTTTAAAGATTTTATTTATTTATTTTCAGAGAGAGGAGAAGGGAGAGAGAAAGAGCAATGTGTGGTTGCCTCTCACATGGCCCTCACTGGGGGCCTGGCCCGCAACCCAGGCATGTGCCCCGACTGGGAATTGAACCGGGACCCTCTGGTTCCCAGCCCGCGCTCAATCCACTGAGCTACACCAGCCGGGCCTAATTTTTTCCACGTTTTAAAATAAAGTTTTGGGGACAACATTGGTTAATAACATGATATAAGTTCCAGGTACTGTGCCACTTTATAAGATGACAGCTGCACACTCTGTTTTGTGCGCGTCACCTGTGTAGTCGTCTTCTGTCACCATAGAGTCGACACCCTTTGCCCTCTCTTCCCCCGCCCCTACCGCGATTTACCATTTTGCTTTGACAGTTATTTTCTCTCATCACTTGAAAAATATTATACCCCTTCCCTCTGGTCTGTATGTCCTCTGATATGAAATATGTTGTCACTGGAAATGTGTTCTTTTTATAGTTAAAGCATTGTTTCTCTAGGATTGCTTTCAAAATTTTTATGTTGTCTCGTTTTCAGAAGTTTGACTATTAAGTGACTTGGTGTGGAATTTTTTTTTCCTGCCTTCTGTCTGGAGTTTATTCAGCTTGAATCTGTAGGATTCAGTTTTTTGTACAATTTGGGCTATTTTTAGGCCTCATTTTTTCAGTACTTTTTCAGTTTCATTCTCTCCCCTCTTTCTAGGACTCTGATGACATCAGTGTTAGATCTTTTGTCACAGTCCTGTAGGTCACCGAGGGAGGCTGTGTTCACTTCTTTCTTTTCTGCTGCTGTATTATTTCTCAGTTCGGGTAATTCCTCTAGTCTTATCTTACAGTTCACTGACCCTTTATCACTATTGTCTGTTTTTATCTCTTTATACCTCCTTCTTAACTCCAATATCTAACTTTTAGACTTTAAAAGTTAGACTTTTTCTGAGATTTATAAGTCACTCTAGATTCCTTTGTTAGTGATACAATCTACTTATTTTCCAACCATTTACTTTTAACCCATCGATGTATTTACAATTAAATTGATTTTTATAAATAACATATAGTTGATTCTTTCTTTTCTATCCCATCTGACAGTGTCTGAGCTATAACTGGGAATTTGGACCATTAACATTTAATCTAATTATTAATATTTTCTATTTGACCAGCTTTTCTTCTCTCTCTGTGTCTTTTCTAAGTTTTTGTACCTTCTCTTGGATTAATTGAGCACTAATTCATAATTCAATTTTACCTTTTATACTGACTTATTCATATGTCATATTGATATTTTCAGGACTTACACTATCCATCTTTAATCAGAGAATATCTTTAAATAAGATTATATTGCTTAATTTGTAATGTAAAGACCTTCTAGCAATATATTCCCAAATAATTCCTCTTACCCTCTGTGCTATTTTTATCATGCACCTCACTTTTTCATGTGCTCTAAACATGCCACACATTGCTATTATTTTTTAAGACAGTGAGTTACCTATTAGAGAAACTTTAGCTGACAAAAATATTTGATTTTCATTCATTTATTGCACCTCAAGAACTCTTCTAGTTTTTGTGTAGATTAATTTTCTTGATATCATACTGCCTTTGCCTTAATACTGTTTAAACTTGTTTTTTTTTTTTTGTTTGTTTGTTTGTTTGTTTTTGGTATAGTAAGCCCTCAGCCCATAAATTTCCCCCGTGTGGTGTTTTAGAAATATCTTTATCTTTAATATTTTTAAGATAGTTTTATTGGGTGTAAATTCTGGGCTGACATTTTTTTCCTTTATGTTAAAAAGAAAAATATCATTCCATTGCCTCCTAGCTTTCATGGCTCCTGATGAGACATGCACTCTAATTCTCTTTGTTTGCTTGTTTTTTTCTATCTAATGTAGCTTTTATCTCTGGCTATCTTCAAAACTCTGATTTTTAATTTATTTTTAGCAGTTTGAATGTGTGTGTGTGTGTTCATATTCATGCTGCTTGGATTCTCTGAGTGTTACATCTTGGATCTCTGGGTCGGTGTGTCTTTCATAAATTTATCACAGCATTCAGCTATATCTTCATGTTTTTATACTGTTTCAGACTTTGCCGTCTTTATAATCTCACTCATAACTATTCAACCCTCCTATTATAGCATAAATACAGCCACATATAATACGTAAATTAACATGAGTATGTCCCCAGAAAACTTTACCTGAGGATGCTAAACTTTAAAATTCATATAACTCTCACATAGCTTGAAATATATTTCTTCTTTTGACTTTCCCACAAATACCTGGACTTTAAAGTAAATCTAGTGGAGAGGTGGGCTAGTTTGGTGTGGACCGCTGGCATGGGTACCCATAGCCCATCACCTAGTTCAAATTTCTCTAGAAACAACTCGTGTCTGATGTGGGGGCTAATTGGCTGAACATCAGCTCCACTCCTTCGTTAGGGCTCCTCTTTGTGCTGTTCCTCAGAGAGCAGCTCTCTCCCAGCTCTTACCCCTCTCCTTACTCCGCCCCAGCTGTATTCTGCTGTCATTTGTGACTCAGTGCTTAGGAGCTGAGAAGGCAACAGTAGAGGGTGTTTTCTGTTGTTCTAATAAGCTTTGCTCTTAGGCATGTGTCCTTTGGTCTGGGGTGTGGTTTTCTCTGTACTCCTGCTTCTCTTCCAACTGTTTTGCTTTGGACCCAGCTTGCATTTTTGACCCTCCACCAGAGATAGGTTTATTTTTTTCTCTCTAAGCTGCAGTGACTTTTCCTAAGTACCCCAAGGAAGACAGTGCTTAGCTTAAGGTTTTCTTGTCATAGGAAAGAGAGGGGAGAATCATTTGGGTAGACATTTAGGTCCCTCCTGCAGGGACTGCTACTCCCCTCTCCCAGGTGTGCATGGTAAGGGGATATTTGTAAGACTTTTCCTAATCTCTTTGGTAAGCACCTGCTGGTAATCATGAAGACTGAATCTGCAAGAGGGTGTAGACATCCCAATCCTTGGCTGTGGCCGCCAAGGATTTCTCCGTCCTTCGCACACGTGGCCTCCAACAGTTCACCAAGCACTCTAGCCCAGCCCTTCTAGCCAGTGAATGGTTTCCTCCGCCCCGGGAAAGACAGTGCTCATGTTTCACAGTGTGTTCTCCTGCAGATGCGTGGATTTCCCTAGATTTTTTTGTCCTATCACTTCAGTTATGTCATAGTTTTAAGGACAGTCATAAACTTACAGCTTTTCCAGCTTTTCTGTTGATGTCAGGGAAGAAGTGATACTCTTTCCAGCTCTCTACACCCATATGTATAAACTGGAAGGTTCCAATATTCTTTTAGTTTTCACTTTCTGGTAAGATTTAGGTAGAGAGCGATTCCTAATTAACTTGCTTACAGGAGCTTTGGGTGACCTGCTACAAAAAAAGAATTCATGATAACACATGGGTTTAATGTTACCTTCTTGGGGCCAGGCTAGACTGTTCATCAAGGTATCTCCTCTCTGAAGGAAGTGAGTGGGGAGTATGAGTGAGAAAGGTTAGTCTAAGCATTCTGTTTGACTCAGTTGTATTAATGGGATTCATTAGAGAATTACAAAATCTTGAGACTGATGTGGTAGGGACAAGGTCAACATGCAAACTGTTAAAAGCTAAGAGATTTCTGTGTCTCCTTTCTTGGCCTTTGACTATGGTGGGCCACGTCTCAATGGTTGTTCGCCCTAGGGGCTCAGAGTCTAGCAGTAGGTATACACCGCAGAGCAGCAAGAAGACAGACTCACAACAGATGAGTGTCTCTCTGTAAAGACTGAGCAGAGTGTGTAGCACATGGTGAGCATCCAGGGAATAGAGAGACAGCAGTATGCCCAGAACAGAAGTTGTCTGCTTGCTTTTTTTTTTTTTTCTATTTTCTTTATTAAATTGCTAATTCTTTGACTGGAGGGGACTGAATCTTAATTGTTTTTGCATCCAAATTACCAAGCTAAGGCCTTGTAGATAGTGAGTACTTGACAAACATTAGTTAACTACATTAAAGAACATGATAAATGATTGTCATGCTCTATTATGTTTGTCTCCCTGTCACTACTGAAACCTCCATGAAAGCAGAGGTCTGCCAATCTTTCTTTATTCTAGACAAATGGCTACTCTCATGTGGCAAATTGTAGATGCTTAGTAAATACCAGTCGTTGGAAATAGTCTCTTTTGACAAATTTCCTCTGTTTACATATCTTTCATATGGCCAAGAAATGGGTGCTCAAGTGTTTGAGCCTGGATGGTATTCTAGATCCATCATCAACTAAAAATCCAACTCTCATTTGGGTTTGTCTGCTATTGGAATGGCTCACTATTCCCTGAATAATATCATTTCTACAGGCAGGATCACCTGTGGCAGAACAGATGTGTAGAGGGGCTGAGGACATCTCACCTAAGAAGTAGGAACTCTGGACAAGGCCAACTACTTCTGAATCCTCAGGAAGAAGTCATTTACAGGTTTCAAGTTTGCAGCTGTATATTCTCATCAGGTGTAACGTTGGCAGTAGCCAGTTCCACTTCACTGAGCTTTTTCAACAATCCAATTTGAGAAGCTCATAAGAATAATTGATACCCAATTCACTGGAGACAGATATTAGGGAAGTTGAAGAACTTAGAAGTTATTTTTGATGAGTTCATAATCTAGTGGAAAGAACAAGGAACATACCCTTGAAGCAATATTATAGGGAAGGCTCCATGGAGTGAACGTAAATAAACTTTGAACTGTATCTAAAACGCCCACGTGTCTACAGTTCTGGCAGCAGGGGTCACGTGATGCAAACTCTTTTTGCAGCATAGAAACAAGAAGTACAAGCAAGTATAAAAGTATAGGATATATAAAATTATTAGTAGGACTGATGGGATTTCAGACAACTCATTTTTTTCCTTTGACATTTAATAAATTATGCAGTAAATATTTTACATTTGAAAAAATAAAAAATGAAGGATTAAAAAATATCAGAAGGGATGACCTACAAAATCAAGAGTGTTTGGAGTAGATTAAAAGCGTCCTTTTTAAAAAAATCAAGCATTCAATCTATGGAAAGTATTATCCTGTGTTCTTTATAATTATTGCTCCACTTATTTATCCATAAAAACATTTATCATTTTATTTATTTTTAAAATATTTTTATTTATGTATTTTTAGAGAGAAGGGATGGGATGGAGAAAGAGAGGGGGATAAACATCTATGTGAGAGAGAAACATCAATCAGTTGCTTCTTGCATGAGCCCCAACCAGGACCAGCCTGCAACCCAGGCACGTGCCCTGACTGAGAATCGAACTGGTGCAAACTTTTGGTTTGCGGGACAGTGCCCGACCCACTGAACCCCACTGGTCAGGGCTGTCATTACCATTTTAGAATGAGGAAACTTAGGCATGAAGATATGCAGTAAGCAAGTAAGGAAGGAAGCCAGGATGGGCACTAGGCAATCTGAATCTGAAGCTCATGCTCCTTGTCACAAGAGTGGAGTGCCCCAGCCCATTGCCAGGCCTAGGTAGACGGTGGTAGGAAAAAGAGGCGACTTCATGAGAATGGACTCCTGGAGTAAGAGAGGGAGGTGAGAAGGCAGAGAATTAAGGTGAAGCTTATAAAAACTGGAGGATACATACACACACAAATCCCAAATAACATTTTTTGAGAAAAGGCCAGTTGTAGCAATTCAGAGAGAAGTTTGGAGGATCCCTGTGAGATCCTGTGTTCTAATAGGTACAGGAATCTGGGTTTAGAGTGGAAAAGGTATTTTACTACTCTGGAATATAGAGATCTGGATTCTAGGTGACTTCTGTTTAACTTGTTGGATTCAGGTATGTTGTGTGGACTAGGAATTGGAAGAATATTCTTGTGAGAGTAACAATAAACCTTTAAAATCATGCATCAAAATTTAGGGATTAGGGCTATGTAAATGGAGAAACCACAGTTATATTATTCACACATCGAATTGTTTCAGATTTAATGTTCATTTAAAACTATTGCTTACTGTGTCGAAAGAGCCTGGGAATACGGTTTTGAAGGATCCGTACTCTGGAATCACGTGGTTGAAAGTGAAAATGCAATTTGGTAAATACCTTATACAGTGATTTACCTAAATCTCTAAGCAAAATTACAAGCAATGAAGAAAGCTATTTGGAAACGTAAGTAAATAGAATTCAATGTCTATCCTGTTTTCATTTTTAAAAGATGTCAGATATCTTTTCACTATAAAGATATATGTTTAAAAGCACTTTAAACCTCCCTTTAAAACTGCAGGAAAAATTAGCTTGAATCCTGCATTAGCTATATATCATAGAACCTCATGACTACAGAGCTGACATTCTGATAGAAGCTAACGAAAATTAGTCCCAATAGTTTAGCAATGCTTGCATTTAAGAGGTCAGACCGAAGCGCTCTTCCTACTCTCCTGATTCTCTGATCATTCCAGTGGGAGAACAATGCAGTTTATGTGTGGCTGCATAACCTGCGTGAAATATTGCAGTAAAAGGATTCCTTGCTCCTTTCAGAACAAGCCTGAACCTATGTATGACATGGAGTAAGGTGGCATAATTATTTCAACATGTGTCTGTTTACTAAAATGTGTTTTTTGAAGGGATACTTCCTGTATGGAATCAGCTCCCGAAGAAGGTCCTTGATTCATGCTGGCCGATAGCGCTCTTATTAAATTCAGTGTCTTCTGCATGAGGCTGTAGCTTTGCAGTAAGGTCCATAGTTTATGACACATTTGTAGCTGCTTGATTCAAATACTGCTGAGCTTCATATCTTTTTTCTTTTCTCTGGTCAACCTTTTCCCCTTATTTAAACCTGTCAAATTGAAAATGATCAAGAAGGTGTAAGCAATTACTGGTTGTTATATTTATTTAAGTGGAATCTTTCATTAGGAGTGAGACCACATGCCTGGAATTTTCACACATTTTCCACTTCCACAGATGAACTTTTCAGAGAGTCTTAATTTGGAACTAAATAGTGAACTGCAGGGGAGGATAAGAAGTCTTTGAAAATACGTTGGAGAGCAACCAGTCAATGAGAAAGGTGAATGATTAAGAGTCCATCAATTTCAATCCTAGGAATAAACTTGACTTTTCCGAGGGAGTTTTAAGCAAAGTGTTGAAGTTTGCTGAACCTTAATTTGCTTTATTGGAAATGTGAAAACAGAAGGCATGGCTCTTTTTATCGAATGAAGTTATGTATTAAATTTCAAAATATTGTAAAATGCTGTGTTATTATAATTATTATTACCTTGTCTTATCCAGTTGTTATCCACTGCATTTTCTTCAGGTCAAAATGTGATGGTGATTTATTCCTTCTATAGTTATGTGTGCAAATTTGAGCCCAAAGTTATTCTAGGCCCTGTAGATAGAGCAGTAACTTCTCATGCAGCTGAGCACTGTAAATAAATAAAACATTGACTGAGCCACATTTCCTGGTGTGTGAAGTTTCCCAGCAGAGCAAGCAAGGGGCTGATGGAAGTGTAGACTTGCCTTCTTGTCTCAAGGGCACCATTTAATTTGAAAGAGAACAAACTTACCAAATGTTCTCCAGGTGGTTCAGGTTAGCTGAAGTTAAAATATAAAAGCAATCTAATTTATGAAGAATAATTGTTAGATGGAATTTACTTGAGTTGATTACTTATTTCTTTAGAGTTTTATATAAAATGGCTTATAAGAATTTCTTATGTACATTGTATAAAAGTATTTTATCCATTCAAATTGTATATTGAATGTGTACTATGTACCAGATACTGTGTAACTAAAACAACATCCATGCAATCAATGAATGTATCTACATTTAGTTGAGAAAATAGAGAAAGAACCAAAACAGGTATGTGAATTGATATATATTATAACTTCCTAAAAATGTAAGTGCTATAAAGAAAAGAAAATGCAAGTCTTATAAAGTAGGTTTGTAGAGAGGCTGAGGAACTATTTTAGATTGAGAGATAAGACTCACTTTTCTGATCTGGTGATTTTTGAACAGAAATGTAGTAAAATAAGTATGAGATATGAAAATTGAGAGGGACCGCATCCCTGGTAGAGGGAGCAGCAAGCAAAGAGGCTCTGAAGAAAAACATACTCAGCATTATCAAGTACAGTGAGGCAGTCAGCGGCTACCCAGGAGTGACTGCCGTAGAACAGACAGGAAGGGTAGCCAGGATGCTGGCCGTGTAGAGAGATGTAGGAAAAGGAAATAGGAAAGTCATTTGAAGGTTTAAACCAGAAGTGTGAGATGATTGATTTTGGTTTTGACTCACTATGATGTAAAAAACAAAAACAAAAACAAAAACAGGTTATAAGAAGGGGAAAATAAAGGCTAGGGGTCAGTTAGAAGGCTCTTGGAGCTCCCTGGGAGAAATGGAGGCCTGGCCCAGATGGTAAGATGGAGACGGGGAAAGTGACGGGATTTGGGATGTACATTAACAGAGGCTGATGGAACTTGCTGTCTGCTGAGATCTACTGCCGGAGAAATAGAGAGATCCGGCCCACATGAGGCCTTTGGTCTGCGCAGCTGATCGAAGGGTGGTGGAAGCGGCTTCGGTGGAAGACTGCAAGAAGAGCCAAGCAAACGTTTGCAGCAGGAGAGGGTAAGACTTGTACAGCCCTCTTCTTCGCGTCTGCTGCTGCCCTGCCAGGGTCTGGTTGTAGCACCCCTCACTTGGCCTCAAGATGTTATTTTATGTAATTACAAAGGCAGTTCCGCTCCCCAATGATCCCTCCGGCTGTCTGCAAATCTCCAAGGGCTAAAAAAAATTTTTTTTTGTCACACCTAAGAAAAACCTGAAATGAAAAAGCCTTAAGCAGTAATTGATGATGGCAGATTCTTTCCTTGAGGAGGGCAAGCAAGGAAACAAGAAGGAAAAAGTGGGAAAGTGGGGAAAGCCAAGCAGATAAAGACAAACATCGTGTGTCTCGTGGTTTTGCCCGAAACAACCAAGTGTGAGCTACCAAAGGCCATGCTTTGTCCTCTACTCTGCAGTGGCCACCCCAGGGGAAATCCCATTTTTAACTGCCGTATATTCTGGTTCAAGCTGATGGGGAAGGCAGAAATGTTTCCTTGGTTGAACGAGTTTTACTTTATTTCTCATGCAGAGACAATGCCTTTGCTATTTAGTAGCACCGTGATATATAAGCAATGAATAGTCCTTACCTCAACAGAAAAGTTGGAATGATAAAATTAATAAGATAACTAGAATGCCTGGTGGAGTAGACTCAATACATGCCAATGTTCTTCCTTTACATGTTCCTTTTTTCAAAACCCAAAGCCAGGACTTAGAATCTGGCTTGTTCTGTCCACTGCTGTTGCTAGCTGTGTGTTTGTCGAGCTGTCTGAACGGACTCTCGAGCAATGCAATGGTTATGTTCTGGCTGTGGAATGAAGCAGGTGGTGGCTTTGTACAGGTGAGGCTAGTTCCTGACCTTGATAGAGGACCAGACTACGGCGATGTTCTGGGGGAGCAGAGAGTTGATGGTTCGAGGGTTTCTGTTGCCTCTGACATTGCTTTGGTCATTTCACACACTTACGTGTGTATGTGTGTCCAGAAAGAATTGTGTAAAAGGCGCTGTTGGACTCTTTGGAGCAAAGAAAGTCTGAAATAGAAAGGTCAAACAAAAGTTTAACTTTCAGTATTCAACCCATCTTTTAAAATTAGAAGTTCCACAATAGGGTTATTTAACGATGAATCATCAAGTTCATTTTTGAAAAAAAGGCATTTTTCTTTTTCTCTTAACAAACTAATCCTGTACCTCAGTCCTGATAGAACGTCTAAGAGTGTCTTGTCTTACTAACCATAAACTCCTTCCTGAAGGAGATAGAACCCATGTGCAGACTCTCAGATGAACGAGTGAGAGAGCTCAGAGGCCCCTCCAAAACTCAGATTTGTCTAAAGAATGCTGTGCTAGAAAGAGAACTATTTTTTTTCTTTCTCTTGTAATGTAGTTTCATGGAATTTGGAATAGTAATTTTTCTTCCCTTTCTTCCTGCCCAAGAAAGACAGAGAAAGAAAAAGACAAAGAAATATAGCTGTCAAAGCCCCCAAATTCTGTTTACAAAAAATGTAAGAAACCACAAGCTATTGGGTGAAGACAAAAGAATCGTAAGCCAACTTGTCTAAAAATTATTCGGATTTCTCTCAGCCGTGATAGTCGCTGGGGCATCAGGTCCAGCGAGCACCCGGGAAAGACCCCTTTGAAACTGCGTCTCCAGGTTCCCATACGTCTATTTCCACTGCCGGGAAATCTACATGATGAGTTTGACTTGTTCTGAGTAATTTCTCAAAACTATTCAGTATGATATGGGAAAGTAGCTTTTCAAATATACTCTTATTTTGTCAGGGCTTGTATAAACAAGTTTTAACTACATTATTCAAATTATTCATGTCAGTACTAGATCAGGTTTGGGATAAGTTCACAGGGTTTGCATAAATTTTGCCAGTTGCAGAACGTAGTTCTTCACATATGCTAGCTAAATGCTTTCATTGAGGAAAAGCACGTCTTCCTTTGAACAATCCCTACAAAGTTCTCCTGCCAGCCATTAGATAAGAATTTACTGAGGAAAAAATTTTTTACTTGAACTTTATTTTATAAAATATATGAAGTTTTTTTAAATGTCAGTCTGTCATCTGTTTTTCTTCAGGAATTCAAATATGCTCTGAATTATTCTCAGTATTAACATATATAGAGGAAATGAAGTCTTTCCTTTCAAAGTATTCACAGTTGGGTGTGTAATTAGGAATTAGTATTGGAAAATGGCAATTATTTATACTTTTTCAAATAATTCATAAGATTAAGTGTTGTTATAACTCAAAAATAAAGATGTCCTTGGAGTGTATCTGTTTTGACAGGGACATTTGATAAGCATGGGGCCCCCCTGCAAAGACACCACACCTTCCAATCCGAGTCACCAGACGTAGCTCATCAGAATGCCAGGATGTTCACTCAGCACAGACCAGCCAGGACCCTCCTCACACCTGGACACACGCCTGTACTACAGGTATTTATAAAGACAACACATATATTAATTTGAACTTAAATATCAAATGAAATATTTTCAGTTTTCTAATAGTTAAATCACAGACTTAGAGGAATATTAGAGTATATGTCAGGGCTGAATAATACACAGTCTTCATTAAACTATCTGAGATCTCTGGCCAAATGTGTCTCTTTCATGGTCATGGTTCCATCTTTGCTTAGTCTTTTTGTCTGATCCTGTCTCAGGGGGAATTTCCTCTGCGCTGAGCCTGAGATGAGATTTTGGTTCATACTCCCAGTCCTACACATTTACTGGCCAATTACAGAAGCAACGAAAAGGAAATCCTTCCTCAGCCCCAGGCTACAGTATAAATTCCAGCCAGCTTTGTGTTGCTGTCCATATCAGTGGGGATCCTAGAGCCGCCATAAATAAACAAATATCACCAGGATGGCTTCCAGATTTATGAAAAAGTAAGAAAAACGTGTTGTTTTAATTAGAAACATGGGAGGTAAGTGTGCGGTGCTGATTAGAGGTTTGGACTTGGTCTCTCCAGCTTTGAACTCGGTTCCGTCATGCCGATGGTCTCTGTTACTTCCCTGACTCAAAACGACTTCATCCAGTCCGCTGAGTGGCCCTTACCTCAGAATGACTCCCAGGTGCCTAGAAACAGTGCGCTTGTCTCTGTTTCCCACACACAAGCGAGGCTTTTCTCTAGGGTCGATGCAGTGTATTGCATTCACTCTCTAATTTAACTCTCCTCCCTAACCCCCGGTCTTTCCAACAGGAGCTATAGAGATACTGATTAAGCAGCAATTAAATATCTTAACACTGTCATTATCTTTCCTTAAGTAGCCACTTCAGCCAGGAGGAGAACATTAACTGAATCTGAATTTAATTTTCCAAGGGTGTAGGTAGGTTTTCAATTTTCCTGATTCTGGGTTTCTCGAAAGAAACAGAGAGCCTTGCGTTTATCCTAAGAGACTCTTCAGACTGAATTTGGAATTCATGGGGATGCAGTTTCTGTCTTTAGATCATAATATTTGTAAAATATATTTCCATCCAACAGGAAGGCAGTGTCTGCAGGGAAGAAAACGTGTCTTGTATAGTCTGTTAAGATTCTGTCAGGTCAACCGTGGTTGGGCAAGCAGGTAGCCCACTGGGCAGCGGGGACTCAGACAAGGCCCACCACCTTCTCAGGGCAGCTGGCCAGAGATCTGTGTGTTTCTCAGCCAACTGGGAATTCTGAGACCTCCCGGGGGCTGCTGAAGAGAGACATCTGCTCAATCGTCTCCCTCCTTCTCTAGCCAGAGTCCCCCAGTCTAGTTATTCCTTCACACTGTTCCCAAGACGGTTTTCTTTCTCAAATATTGAATGGCCACACTTCAACCTGGTAAGGTTTTACTAATGCCAGGAACTACTTTTCCCAGGCTGTGGCAATTTGGGAGCCTGAGGTACTCTATTAGGAAAATAAAGGGCAATTTGATTTGCAAAACCTGATGTGATTTTATTCTGTAGCATGGTCCCACCTTCCTTTCCCAACTCGCCTGTGCCTTTGATCTTTTTGCCAGCACCTTTCAATCATGGACTTTTTTGGTCCCTATTACTTACCATGATGGTTCACATATTAGGGCCTTTGTATGCCATTCTTGCCACCTGGCATAATGTTCTTTATTTTGATCTTTCTGTGTCTGGCATGTTCCTTTAATTCAAATATCAGCTTAATGTCTTCTTAGTGACACTCTTCCTGACCCTCTGAAAGTCACCACCTAGTTACTCCTTTCATTTATTATTTTTGTATTTTTTTTTGCATGAGTAACTTTTAATTTTGCTCTTATATTTTGATTTTCATTTTTAAAATGCTCAAAGGAATTTAATATCTGCCCCTTTCCTCTTCTGTAATGAATTCAGAATAAGCCTACGACAAAAGATTTCCCAGGTTTATTGTCAAAGCTCAAATAGTCCTTGGATAAGACATATGTTATTCCAAATGCTTTTGGAAAGTGCATATGGTGAAAGACCCTCCCAGCCATCATCACTAGGAAGAAAGCCTAGATCTCAAAGACCAGCCTTTCCTGGTCAGAAAAGCTAGACTGCTTGTAGCCAACATTATTGGATCCCTCAAAAAGATTAGAGCCCCTAAATTGGTATTATGCCCTGTGTCCCCAGGGCCTTATCTAACATAGACTCTTGAGATCACCAGGAAACCTTCTAAAGAACTTCCAATATGTAATTGGACACAATTTGGCGAGTATGCATTATGGGAGCAAGGTCCTGTAGGGTAATGCAAACAGGGAGAAGACTTGGCCTCTGCCTTCCAAGAGTTCACAGTCCAGTGCAGGAAACAGACATGCGGCCTTGTGCTGAGAGCACCAGACACATTGTAGAATGAGAATTCTAACCAGAGAGCCAAGGAAGGACAGTCAAAGCAGAGATGGATTCCAGATGGTGTGTCTGTTTATCAGGTTTATTTATGGAATACATTTAGGGAAAACGACTTAAAGAAAATGTCACTCATGTGCCATTGTTGGAGAGGTTGTCAATCTCTAACTCAGCATTTCAAATACTTGTAGCTTCTGATGAGCTTGGCGTTCCAAACATCAGGCTAAGGATAGCACAAGACAGGCAGCGATGCCTGAGAGCAGGGCTATGGTTCCATTGCCAGGGAGCAGGACAGGAAGGAGGCCCTGTTCCAGGCCATCCTTTGGAACGGAGAGGCCAACACTCCTCCATTCCAAAAGCCGTTGATGACTGCAGTCTGTAACGCAACACATATCTTTCAACAAACTTGGAAAAAGTGGCTTTTACCCAAATTAGTTTACTCTCTTTCCACATTCTTATCTTTTCTAGTTTCCAGAGTTTCAAAATATTAAGAATTGTGTTACTAAATCATTTTGCAGTTTCAGTATGTAGCCTTGACTCAAGGCAAATATCAAAGTTAATCCCACTTGAGCAGTGCACTTTAAGGTGCTTCACTCATTCTATCTCATTACTTCTATTAAGGGTAAGTCATTGGCAATGATGTAATTCTTTATAGCAGTTTTTGGATTCTTGTTGTCTACCTAGTTATTTTTTTTAAATATATAATCTTTACTATATTTTTCCCAAGTGGCTTTTGCTCCTGTATTTCCTCAGTTGATGATATGTTATGAGCTTATTATACAAACAGACAAGTAGATTTTGATGAAGTTCACCTGAGAGCTTTTTTCTCTTTAATTAGCAATTTTTCCCTCTGTATCTGTGCCTCCTAGTATGATGAGACAATGCAGAGATCAGGATGTCCAATGGTGGTGTCCGAGGATGTAAATGGTACCCAAGGATGGAAGCAACTGGTTCCCCGTGCATGTCTTGATGGAGAAAATGAGTTAGAAGTACTTATGCCAGAGTTGAGTCTGGGAAAACAATACAGAAGTATGTATTTTACAATAGAAAACTTGGCAAATAAACTATCAGTTATATCAACAAGTTAAATTGACTTTTTTGATTTTTTCTTTTTGACATGCTAGGAGTTTGTTTAAAACACATTTAGTAGGAGATATGAAGTAAAGTTGTCTTGATATGGTGTCCCTAGACTCTACTGAATTTTATGACTTGCTGCAAAACATCTTTCATTGTCATGACTAATGTTCCCTGAAGAGATCCGTTGTCGTTACCCTGCAGGAGCCCAGTGCCCGGGCCCATTTCTCATGTCACCGGAAACATGCAGGGCCCTATAATGTCAAGTACTCTATGAGGTGCAGGAAGGCAGACTTTTAGTTGATCTGAGAGAATAATTGGGATAATGTTAATCAGAGGAACTTTGAGTGTAATTCCCTCTTTCATTTGGGTGCCTCTTGTAGCTTTACCAACTGTGGTTAAAGGCACAATCAAAGCAAGAGAACGCAAGGCTCTTGGAGATCCCTTCCTAACCCACTTTTCCCTAATCTTGCCTCAATGGAAACTTGTCATTACAAATCTAAACCATATTTTTGATTCTTCCACAATTTTTGTTCATGTTATTTTTTTCACTTTAAATAAGTTTTGCCCTTTATTTTATTTCTCCAGGTCTAATCTGTTTGACATCTCTGCAAAGCTTTCCTCTGATGACCGCAGGCATTCCCACTCTGTTCCAACAGCACTTAGCTCAGACTACTGACATAACGCTTACATTGAAAAATTAGTATTAGTTTTACATTGTTTACTTTTGTCCCCTTCCTAACAGGAAAAATATTACCTGTTATGGAAGAAGAGTTATCTGTCATAGTAAATGACATTTCATGCATTTGTTATACCTGTGTGTGTGTACATATATGTGTGTGTGTATATGTGTGTATATACATATACATATATATGTAAACATCAAAGTAATACTAGTTTAGCTAGTTAAATGATTTTCATAGTTAGAAGTTAAGCAGTTCAAGGAAGAAATGATATTTGTAGCCATTCACATAATTACTCAGTCCTAGATTTAGATGAGGACCATAGAGATTACGTGGACTGTCTTCATATCTTTCAAAATAGAGACTCAGAGAGGTAGGATGCAATATGCTGTCAAGCACGTGGTAATTTTGATTACCAAATAAATGCCCTCAATTAAAAAACAGCTGTTGTTTTAGTAGTGACCTCTTCTCTGTGTCACAGAAATTTCTATGCAAGTGACTATCTCTTTGGGGATGTCTCTGAGGCACTCAGATATCTAAAACTGACTCAATATCTACTCCTGTCTTTAAAATTTTTGCCTCTTATATTTGTTTATAGAAGTTGTCACCCGAGTGCATTCACATTCTCAACCCAAAAACCTGAGTTTCACCCCGAACCCTCTCTTTTTTCTGTTGTAGGCAATGGATTATCAGTTCTCTGCATGTTATTTCTCAGATTTGTCTTTTCAGTCTTCACTCATCCAACCTTAATGTACTCCCATTTGCTTCTCTATGAAATAGATTAATTCAATAACTTATAATCGCCTCCTTCAGCCAAACCGTTCCATCCAGTTAATCTCATGCATTGCAGTAAAAATAATCTTGTGTGGCTTTACTGCTCCAAAATGAAGGCCAAATTCCTTAGCATGAGTTTCGTGACATTGCTGTATCCAGACTCCTTTTCTTTAGAAAAAAATATTTTATTTATTTTTAGAGAATGGGGAAAGGAGTGAGAAAGAGAGGGAGAGAAACATCAATGTGGGGCTGCCTCTCACCTGACCCCCACTGGGGACCTGGCCTGCAACCCAGGCATGTGCCCTGACTGGGGATTGAATCAGAGACCCTTTGGTTTGCATGCCGGCACTCAACTCACTGAGCCACACCAGCCAGGGCAGACTCCTTTCTTACCCCTTACATGTATTGTATTACCCTCATGGTATCCTGACCTCCTGGTTTTTCCAACATGCCATGTCCACTGAGACATCCCTTGTTGAGGACAGTTTTTGAGTTTTATTCATCATTCTTTACTAAGTGCTTTAACCTAATTTATGGTACATGATAGGATTTAAACTAGATAAGGAGTAAGGAAGATATGTCAGAGATCTTTTCATTACATTGTATTGCCAGTCTGGCATTTGAAGTTATTTCTAGAGAATATTCAACTCAATTCTAAATACTCAGGGATATGGCATTTCAATTTTCAAATCATCTAGATCATTTTGTTCCCTCATGCCTCACTTTGCCATGCTTGCCCTTGGGCATTTTAAAGGCAATGAGAGAAGGCCTGGTATAATATAATATATATTGTATTTTTGTCATGAGGTCATTGGTTCAAATCTCAGTGCTCAAACATATAAGCTGTGTGATCTTACACATATAGATAAATGCATTTGAGTGTTAGTTTACTTATTAGCAAAGTGATATAATGGTAATTACCTCATAGAATTATTTAAAAATTAAGGATAACAATATATGTAAAGCGTGTAGCATTCCAAGTACACTCAGTAAATGTTTGCTTTCCTTTTCATTGTTTTTTGGTCATAGTCTAGTTTGGTCGAGATATATTAGAAACTCTGAGCCAAGTTTGGTTTGAGATGTTTAAACAACTTCCAAAACCAGAATATTAAAATATATGGCTTTCAATGATTCATGACTCTTTCATTCCTTACATTGTTTTAGGTATTCCCATATGCGTTGCCAAACACACATGAGGGTAATACATGGGGAGTGAAGGGACATCATCCTGTGTGTCCAATCTCCAGTGCTGTCTGACATGGCCAGAGAGAGACACGTTGGGTTTAGTGTAGCACGTTGGAAAGTACACAGGATACGGAAATTGGAGGGCTTATCTCAGCGCTATCATTACCTGAGTTTGGACAAGTCTCCCAATTGGGAGGGCTCAATTACTCCACCTGTACAATAAGATAATGGAGTAGATGACAGTTGTTTGGAGAGATCTTATGTAGCTCAAACATCTAAAAACTCTCTGGGTTTTTTTTCCTTTTCATTGATTTATTGGGGTGACACTGTTTATAACAAAATTACACAAGTTTCGGGTGCATAGTTCTACAACACATCATCTGTACACTGTAGTATGTGTTCACCACCCCAAGTGAAGTCTCCTTCCATCACCATTTACCCAGTTCTTTAGTGCTTGTCAAATAGAGTCAACCATAGGGTCATAAATGATTTTTCACATGATTAGAACATAGGAAGATAACACTATAACTGTAACAGATGATTTCTCTTTCCTCAACAACTCAAAGGCATGTTAGCTAACAGGGAATACTTTATTGGAGTTATCTGTATAGTTATAATCACTGATCTAAACTGAATTGAAAGGGGTGCTGGGGGAGGGAAATGTTTCCCACAGAAAAGATGCTGAGTGAATCAGTTTTTAATAGAAGTGGGAAAAAAAATCCCTTAATGTAATTAAGAAGATGCACGTTATGTAGAATACTTCACCACAGCTTTATTTGGTCCATTTTCTAATTTTAAAAAGAAAAACATATTAAAATGAAATGAATAAACCACGATGCATACCCTATGACAGCTAGAATGATGGATGGACTCCAAGAAGAAATAATCAATGTCCACAATAGGCTTGTGATAATAGAGGGAGTCCTTGGTTTTTTGTAGCCAATAGAAATGAAAGTGTTCAATGATCCCCTCTAACAAATGAGTAATTTCCATTATCTGTCACTATTCCTTTGTTTTCTCTTCTTTACATTATTCTATTCAACTTGGCTTCCTACTTTTGTAATTAGATGTCCTTGAACATGAGTACAGGATAAAGAGAAAAATCCAAAAAGGGAATAAATTTGTAAAGGAAAGAGTTGCCTTTCAGAAAATTGAGAAAATGATCACTCTTTGCAGCATGGAAGGAGGGCATTTTGATTGAGTGATTATGAATCTGTCTGAATATAATGAAAGCTGTTTTTTCTTGTTAAAGAATGCAGCTTTTCAAAATTTTAAATAGAGCTTTTTATGCCCTTTGATCAACAGAGTGTTGTTTGGTGTGGTATGTGGTATGCACTAAGCTAAGTTCCAGGCAGTACATAAAGCAAGGGAAATCTGATGAGGCAGCCTGGGTAGAGGAAGGAGACCTGGTTGAAGGGCTTGCCCTGAAATTGCGTAGTCATCAGGCCAAAACCAGTATTCAAAGAAACATAGGTATGCTGGCCTTTGGGAAGTTTACAAAGGAGATCTCAGAGGTTTTCAGATAGAATGCAGTTAGAATTTGAAATTAGCAGGTAATAATGCCATGGTTCTGAATGTTCTAATTAATTACAGTAGAGCCTCACCCTGCACCAACTGGAGGAGAAGAATACATCCCCATGGAGATGTGCTGCGTATCAAGCTCTTTTCTCTCAGCTTCAGCTCCACCTTTCTGTACTCTCTTTTGTGATGCAAAGGCTGAGAATTTGCAAACCACAGTTGTCCACTGGAAACTAGGTTCACGATTCTTCCAAAACTCTGGCCAAATTAAAATGATAAATGCAAATGATAGATGCTTTATCTTGACTCAGATGGTACCATGAAGAGACTCCTATTTTTTTTTATACTTGGGAGTCATAACTATGCAGCCATGCTTTGTGAAAATGGAGAAAAGTTATATTCTTCTACTCATTTCTGATTAAATACCTTTCCAGTCTCTTTCTTACTTCTGCTCCCCATCATGAACTTCATGTTGGATCTAGAGACTTTCTTAATCCCAAACAATATGCCTTGAGCTTCTCTGCTGCTTCCTCATAGTAGTATTCTTCTACCAGTAAACGTGCTCCCCTTCCGTTCTCTCTCAGTAGTCCAGAATTTTGTTGAACTGTCTCATCTGTTGCAGATTGAGATTGTCTTTACCATTATGGGTTAATCCCCTTTGAGAACTCTAGACCGTTACTTCATTTGAATCTTTGTATGAAGAAGAGGTGAATACATATGTGCTCTATCCTCCATTTTAAACCTAAAGTTTTATATTTTCTTAAACAAATTCTTAGAAATTATAATCGCTATTGATTTTTACTTTCATGTCTTATTCATTCAATAAAAAAGAGTTTGAGGATGTCTTTAATTTTTCAATATTGTCATATTGTTTTCAGATAAATAAATTACTATTTATTCAGAAATTACAGATAGGCTTTGCAAGAAAAATATGTGAAAACAGTGCATGGAATATGCTGTAAACTGAGATCATTTTCATATTTGGGATTCACTTCTCACTTGCTATTTGTCCTTAGCAAGTCACTTAACCTCTCTGAGCCTCCAATTTCCTCATATGTAAAATGAGGATAATGCTACTTATCTCATAGACTTATCATAAAAATTCAAGTAGATAATGTATGTACTGCAGAAATAAATTACCAGGCAACCAGGGAATTTTGAGAGATAATGTATTAATTAAGATCACACAGAGTATTTTTATGGTGTAATTGTAGACATAAAGCAATAAATGTGGTCTTAAGTATACATATCTGTTTTACTTAATTAAAGAAAATACAGGCCTAGAAAAGTTAAGTGCACTATTTTCCATATACAACAGGCACTTACTGGGAATGGAAGAAGGAGCAATTACCTAAGAAGTCTGAGAAGGCTTTGCATTTGTGACGAGTTTGGGAAAGGATTTCTGTAGTTCAAGAAAGAGGTTAGAGCCGGCCATGTAGGTCTGACTGTGTATGTTGTTGGAGGAACAAGCCCCAAGGATGTCGCTGTCATAGTCTCAGGAACCTGTGAATATGTCATATTACATTGCAAAAGGATGCTTCCATATGTAACTAAGGTTTTGGACTTAACATAGGGGTTACTGTCCTGGATTTACCTGAATTACCTAATCATATGAGACTTTAAAAGCAGAGAACTTTCTTCTAGTCAAAGTCAGAGAGATGTAGCAGAAGGCAAAGTCAAGGAGAAGACGGAGGTGGCCAAGCATCTCAGTCTTACAACCACACGAAACTGAATTCTGCCAAGCACCTGGCAGAGAAATGCAGCCCTGAGACTCTAATGAAGGTACCTGGCTGAGCCTGCCTGGACTTCAGAGCCACAGAACAGTCAGCTAATCAATGGATGTTGTTTTGAGCCAATAATTTTTTTTTTTTAAAGCAGAGATAGAAAACTGATACAGCAAAGGGGTGGGCAGAATGTGTATAGCGGTTTCTGGCTCTCTAGGGGAGCTCATTCTAGGCTGTGTAGGACAGTGGTTGGAAGGTGTAATTTCAAGTGACCACGCATATAAGCAGGGTAAAATTTTTGTCATTGTTTTAACAATGGAAAGCTATTAAAGAATTTTAAAAAGAGGAGGAACGAGATCAGACTTTAGTTTTCACTCTGTTGGCAATGAGTCAGGGGCTATGCCGTTTTCCAGGAAATCATTTTGGGGGTTATGTGAGCATGGGGAGGTGCGATTTGAGGATGTGAGGAATGTTAGAAAAAGGTCAGAAAACTGGAAGGTTTCTAACTTGGTTCTGGGAGACAATGAGGTGGCTTAGCAGGATAGAAAATGCCAAGAAAGACAGCTTTGTTACTAAGAGCAGAGTCTTTGTCATAAAACTACAGCTAGACACTTACTCAGTTTGAGCCTTGGTTGTGTGAACATGGGTCTAGATTGTATTAATATTATGAGCATAATAATAATGCCTAATTGTCAGGGTGGTGGTAATGAGGACTAAGTGAGCTGATACACATTCATCTTTTGGAGTTATTATATAATTAGATGAGGTGATATGCACAACATTTCTATCACTCTGCTGGCACCTAAAGAGTGGGACATTGAATTGGGAATCACTCATCTTTATTTCAATGACTCCTACAGCTAATTAGGGGCGAAGCATGGCTGCAACTGCCTTTCCTCATGTGATTTCCTGCTTTCAGAAGAGGATGGATTAACTGTCCTTTTCCTTTCTTAAAATAGGCAAATTTTCTTAAAATAGATTCTCTAGTTACTCAAGTTGTCTCCTACCATGGGAGCTACATTATTTTTTGCTGCAATTCTTAAGGGTGCTGGCTAAGAAAAGTGATGGCAAATTCTTTTTCAGATAGTAATAACTCAGTAATACTAACTAAGCAGTTGATTAACTTTTTAAAATGTCTACTTTTTTTTCTCACTCATGGTCAAGTTTTCATCAAGTCTCATACCATTGATTAAAATGTCTTTGCCAAATATCCTTTGTTAATGAGCTGCTGTTCAAGTTCAAATGGTGGAGTCATCACCAGAGAACCTGGACTTTGAGCCCCAGCTGGAGTGTGTGAGAGGAAGCAGATTCACAGAGACACAAGGCTCTGACCCCCAGGAGCATCACGCTTGCTGTTTTATGAAAGAAAGGACTTCTGTGCTATGGATCTTGAAGTATATATTCAAAATGTTTCCGAGTCACTTTTGAACTATTTTAAACAAATTATTTTCAAGATGTTAGTCATGGATTTTTATTTCTTAAAATATGCACGTGAAAAGGGATGAACAGTGCTTATTTTAAGATGAGGAGGTAATTTGGGATGAGGGGTACATCCATTCCTTGATATGGGTGGTTTCAAAAAGCGCCAGGAGGCTACACAGAGTTTTATAGCTGTCAACTTTCTTAACATGCTTTTAAAAAGTTCCTAGGGATTTAGATCTTCCCAACATAATAAATTCAATTTTGGTCACATTTGCTTGCCTATTTTTACTGTATTTACTTATTCATAACCTGACGTTCAAAAATAATTTAAAGCATCTTACAAAGATGCATATATTTGAGCAGAATGAAAAACAGAGAGAAAGACGTGAAAAGTTTGAAATAACCTGAAAAATATAGTCAGTAAGGCAGAACCGGCTGATAGATAAGCAAGCACCTCAAAGCTTAAATGCTTTGCTCGGGGTCCCCCAAATTTGATCTCAGCTTTGCCCAGGAAAAGCACAGGCCCTTCCTTGTGTTGAGGCCGTAGGTGGGTGTCTTCTGTTGGTCACCATGAAGAGAACACTGCGCACAATCACGGGCACCGCACTCACCAGGTCCAGTTAGTGAGCGTAGCTTTAAGTTGTGAAGCGGCGGTTCTCTTGATTTTCTCGACCACCGGCAGCTCTCGACTGTAAATGCTGCCCCCCAGAAAACCTCCCAGAAGGATACCCGGTTTCCCTCCTTTGCCCCTTCAGTTCAGTCCCATTCAGTCTGGAGACTCCTCGGAGCCAGCCGTGCTTCTCTGCACGTTTGTCTTCCACCCGTGGCTTCTGCTCAGGCCTTTCTCATCCCTGCATTCCCAACGGCATAACTCATTATGCTTTCGGTCTTTTAGAAACTCCCCAGAACGGCCCTGTTCCCTTTCTTTTCTGTTGACCAGCTTTATATCAGATTGAACTTTTTCTGAAGTCCCTTTTCTGTCATTTCTCGTGATTTTGTGTGGGAGGTAGATAGCTGTGTTCTCAGTCTGCTCTCTTGATCCAATTTCTGCTTTATTCTCTAAAGAAGCTCTCATGTCAAATTAAAATGCAATTATTTTCTTATCTTGATAATACCTTGTAATTTCTCCAAAGCAGTTGCAGAGGAAAGATAAAAGCAAATGGGTATTGCAGCTCCTAAAAGAGCCATAAACCAAGGGGAAGAGAGTTGCATATGTCAAGGATTTAACTCTGATACATTTTATGCCATCTTGAACTCCACCAGGAAACATCATCCTTCCTCAATGAATTTCTGGGGAGCAGCCATTTCAATTAAGTTGTTTATATTACCTAGCCCATTTGTACAAGCACATGCTCAGCTGCCCTGCACGGCAGCACAATGGACAGTTTAAATGATGGAGATAAAGTTTTTGTCTAGCTGAAGTCCTTGCGTACATGTGTGGGTGTGTGTGCACACATACACCTAGATACATAAACTTCCCTTCAACACTAGACATGTTTCTTCTGGACTTTACTTTCACGTACTATAGGAGACTCTTTCTGTTCCCTCTGAGCTCAGGTATGTGCCCTTCCATTGCGCTGGGAGCATGTTATTCCAGTCTCCATGGCTCACACGCCCGGTACAGGATTTCTTTTTCTTTGTTCAACCTTCCCTATCTCTCACCCTTCACAGAATCTGAGCTATTTGAGGACAGGAGTAGGAGACGCTTATTTATTCATCCTTATCTTTCAAAGATGACTGGCACTGTTTTGTCACATAGTGAGTATTATGGGCTCAACTAGTATATTTTTAACATTGATACACACACATATATACACACAGAGACAGATATTCACATATAATGCCAACTATATAAAAACTAAAAAAGCAATTGTTTCAGTGAACAATTTTATCTTGCTTAAGTTACTTGACCATATGTATAGTCAAAGCTGTTTGTTTCTGGATATGATCTGTACATATTTACAGAAACGTATCTCCTGGATCCTCATATAAAGCATACAAACTTCAGCTACACAGAGTGGTTTATCTTGATACATTTATATATTTATAATACAAGTTTTATGGTCTATAGAAACAGGCACACATAATCAGTTTGTGTATATATTTGTATATTTTGGTTATTTTGATGTTTATTTATTTACTTATTGTGTGTGTGTGCACATGTGGATTTCTTTTTAAGAATCAGGGATTGACAAGGTAAGAAGGAAACACTGCAGGCTTTGACAACACGGGACCTTTACATGTAGCGTAAGGCATGTATTGCATGTATTTATATGTGTCATGTATGTTTGGTCCACTGTCAAGTTTTGCTTTGTTTTAGTCAGGGGAGTCAAGTGATTTATTAAAATGAGTCCAAAAGGGAATCTTTTATGGTAATTTCTGAGTTCAAAAACTTTTTAAAAACTATTATATCTATATAAAAGTTGGGAAGAAAATGAGAAGAATCAAGTGGGGCAGAAGTACTCTCTTGAGAAATAGTGAGAGGAAAAAGTCATCTATATACTTTTGGTGTTTGAAAATACACACTTTGAATAAATACATCTAAATCTGTTTATTTTTTTTATTAAATACTTTTTAATTTTACTGTTGTTCAAGTACAGTTTTCTGCCTTTTCCCCCACCCCTCCCCACCACCCCAGCCTTCCCCACCTCCCTCCTGTTTCCACCCTCCCTTGTTTTTGTCCATCTGTCCTTTATAATTGTTCCTGCAAACCCTTCACCCTTTTCTCACCCCCTTATCCCCTCCCCTCTCCCCTCTGGGCATTGTCAGTTTGTTCTTAATCTCAATGTCTTTGGTTATATTTTAGATTAAGCAAGCATACCTGTGATAATCCCTGAATCTGATCAAGATTATGCCTCAGAAAAGCTCAATGACCCTGAAAATGGGTGACAGTGAATTGACATCAGCCTGTATCTTAATGCCATTAGGGGATGGACCTCTAGTGTTAGGTTCAACTATTTTGGTATGAATTATTAATGTGCCTTCTGTTTGGAGATCAAAATAGTCAGTAATTCCCCAAGCTTCCCAAAGGTTTTACCAGTTACGATCGTCCAGTCCAATACAGAAGTTGTGTTTATCCTTCAACAATAGGATGCTTGGGATCAAGGGCGGTGCATATGGCAGCCATATAATTATGCATGTGACTGTATCAGCTGCACCCACTACACCAGTTTATAATACAAAAGAAACAAAACCTTGAAAGGAAAACAATCCCCTTAACAATGTCTCAGTTACACATAGCTTAGAGAAAAAGGTATGTTTGAGGAAGGTTTTTGAAATCAAATACTATATAGTGGGCATTATGTATTTCTTTGTTCTTAGTAGTAGTTCTTAGGATGTTATAATCAATTAGCTAGAGCTAATGATCCCTTCTGATCAAAACATTCTGACTGTATCTGTCCTTGCTGCCTATTATAATATCCATCCATGTCTGATGGTTCAGAGCCTCTGCCACTCCTGGACGCCATCATTGCATTGAAGTAAGATACCCGACTTCAATGGCAGTATTTCTCGATGCTGTCCCCCAGTCTGTAGAGGACAGCTACCACAATGATCTCCAAAGACGCTGGCGTGCCCTTTGTTAAATGCAGTCTTTGATACCTTCGTTATGGCAGGGTTCCCTAATCTTCTCCTGGGACGTGTGGGTCACGTGGTTAGGCCTCACACGATTCCTACTGTTTTGAACCTTGGTATTTTTTACTCTATTTCTTATCATGGAAGGTGTGGCACTTCATCTTTCTTTAAATGAGTAAACTATGTTTTAGTCAACTAACTAAGCAAACTGTCAGAGCCACTTCCAGCTGCATAGCTAACTATTAAAGAATCTCTGATAAAGAACCTACCTCCATATGTTCATCCTAATCCAACATTGTATCCTCCTTGCCATAACATCCTTCATGCATATGCATATGCCCCAATTTTTCTAAAAATATAAATGAACACAATCTTGTAATTCTTTTGCTATTCAGGCTACCTCTTTCTAGGACCGACTTTGTACATTTGCCTCTGGGGTGTGCTGTAATAGGCCTGAAGTTAGAGTCTCGAGACAATGAATGGTCTCAGGTTTGGCATGAGGAAAACAATTTTTTTTTTTCACAAAGTATTTGTCTTATATAAGGTTTTCATTGATCTTTAAATAAGAGAAGGCTGTTTTACTCAAGCATGTGAGGGAGGTTTAGGGGAATTTGAGGATTCAAAGTTTTCCATATCAGATCTTCCCAATGAGTGCCACAATTCACATATAAGACTTGTGAAGCTGTGAATTCAGTATGTATTTAAAATGCAAACATGCACTATTAAACTGGTCTGATATTCTATGTACACACTATGTGTACTACACAAATGACACTATTTGGGGAATTTCATGGAAGCCGTGCAGTTCCCTGGCCATGCTTTGAGCCTGTGACCGTCACCATCTTTTCGTGAATTCTTTGATTAACCAGATGCAGCAGAACATCCCGGAAACCTTGAGTCAACATTATAAAAGTTGAGGATAACACACCTGGGGTACCTCCCAATTTTGTCTCAATGGGCACTTATCTCAAGTGGACACAGGTGATGATTTAATTTGTTAGGTTTTGAATTATTCAAGTATCCTGTTTACTAATGGCCGTTGGGTCATAGTTGAATTTATTGTCAGTCATTTTTATTGTCTAATTGAGAATCCCACCTTTGAAAGTCTGCTTCCTGGTACTAAGTAGTCTATCCGTCAGAGTCATGACTGATACAGAGACAACCTCAGTTATTTTTAGCAGAAGGAATTTAATATGTGGAACTCATTACGTGTTTGTTGAATACACTTGAAGAGCAAAGGGTAAAGAAAAGAACCGCAGGAAAATAAAACAAACGAACAAACACAAAAGGAAGAAAGAGAAACGCCAAACCTGCAAATACGCTCACTCTCATAGTCTTTCATGTTTCCACATCTGCTATCGTTTTTATAAGTTAACCAAGGTTCCGCTTGCTTTGTAATTACCAGCAGCTTCCCTCACCACAAGCCATATGCCACCCTGATCCTGTTTATCCTTATGTTTCTGAGTTGAGGATGGCTACCATTTTTAGTTCTTCATTGCTCTCTCTCAATTTTCTGGGTTGTACCAAACATTTCTCAAGTCAACTTTTTTATGATTGCAGTAGCCTATCATGTCGACAGGTCGTTTGGGGGATAGGGTTGTTTCAGACTCATGATCTTTAAAATTGCTTTTCACGTTTCTCTTTCTGGTGGCATATAGGGACTTCTCAGTAGGGCTGAGTGGTTTGTATACTGTTTTTGCATTGGCAGGCCTGAGTCGGGGGGGCAGGCAGAAGTTTTTAGGTGGGCATGCTGCTGGCTACTTCCTCAAAGTTGATGGTCTGCTGAGAGGGTTCATGAAACACTGTTTTGCACGCACTCATTTTATTTCTTAGGAAACAGACATGTTTGAGATTTTCCCTTTTCGCAGATTTAGACCAGAATAATGCACTCCTCACTGTAAGTTTTGGCCTCATAGGTAAGGATCTGGAGTATTGATGTGATTCTGCTGGTAGCCCTCTTTATAATGCCTGGCATCATTTTTATTTGACAGAGTGATAGGATAATCCCCACTTTACAGATGAGAAATCTGACGCTTCAGGAAATCAAGTATATTTTTCTGGTTCGATGTTTCACATCTAATAAGCTGTATTACTTCAAATAAAGCCATGCATTGTTTCTAGTGTGTTCACACACACACACAGACATGCACACACACATTTCACTAGGGACTTGGCAAATAAAATAGTTACATTCAAGGCTTTGCTGACTATATTAAATTGGAAGTCTACAGACTCACTAACAAAAGTATTTACTAGGTAAATATAATAGGTGTGTACATTTCAGAAGGGAAGATAGCCTTCTAAAGAATAATTTAAATGCAAGTACGCTTATAAATTCTGCTTATGAAATAATTTTCAGATAATCCTGATTAGAGGTATAAAGTCATCCTGGTTTGTATAAACTTTGTCTCTACTTAGTTGATATTCACATAATAGTTGCTTTGAATTAACAAAAAGTACTTCAAAATTATCCTTCCTTCACTCAATTATTGACATGTATATGCATTTATATGTATTTGGATGAATCTTCATAGTCGAAGTGACATAAATAAACAGGTATGTTAATAATAGTAACTTCCTCTCTGATGAATGTAAGTCATTGCCACCATCATTTGCTGTCTTGGGCATTTGTGATGGTAGGTAACAGTTTTCTCACTGTAAATATGCAGTAACTATCTATCCATCATCATAAATGAAACCATCCTAAGTTCCAGCTTCCATCTGGGGGCAGACCAGCATGGATCATGTGTCTTCTGGGGGGAATTCTCATCGCTAGGTGACTAAATAACCTTTAATATGTTGGCATTTCCATTTAGTTAGTTATTATACCTTATGATCTAATTAGCATTTGGTATTTGATACCTCCAGTGACTAAGAAGACCATCTAAATTAAGCATTTCAAATCTTAATGTCCTGTTAGAGAATTCTATTAAAATGGAAGAGAAACAGTGGCTTCCTTCATTCCTCATAGTTTACTCTCAGGTTTATTGGTTAATGTTTAATTCTCCAGTGAAAACTTAATGATCTTGGAATGTCACATATTACGAAGTCACAGGTTGCTCCTTGCTGTGTCTCATCTCTCAGCTGAATTCTCTGAGGACTTTAAGAATCTGAAAACTTCAGCTTCAATTTTTTTTAAGTTTTTTAAAACCTCAAGACAATATCCAAACAGCTAGTCCTTTAAACCCATCATTATATAGAAAGCAATAAAAATTCCCTAATTATTGCAAACTCTTAAATTTATAATTATTTGAAATCAATTGTATGTAATATTATGTGATACATTCATATAAACACATATTCTGAACTTTGAATAAGGTTTAATTTCTTACATTTTATTTCTAGGTAAAAAAGTGTAGATTTTTAAAAGAATTACTATAAAACTATGTTGCAAGGAGGCATACCCAGGAAGAGAAAGAAAAGTACTTTATATAATACACTAGGAATCGACATATTTTGTTACACTATATACTGTAACTAACACACACACATCACCCAAAGAGATTAAGCAGTTATCATAAGCATATTTTTAAAATTGTCAGGTCTTTTAAAATTCAGTTTGGTTTAAAAACTTGTCCCAGAATTGTCTACTTAGATCTTGCCACACTTTTGTTTAGCAACATCTGCAACTTTCTTCAATGAATACTCAGAAAAATCAAAACTATTAGATACATGTGGTATATAGATTAATACATGTTAGTGGTAGAAAAAAAAAGGGAAACGAGTATATACACATTTTTAAAAAGTTCTCACCCTCAGAAGTTTATCATCCATTGGGAGAGGACGCAGAGGTAAAAGGTTACAGACATAAATGGGCATTAAAGAATTCAGTGGGAAAACTTTCCCTCCCAGAGGATGACAAAGTAGTTGCCTACCCCCAGCTACACTTCAACCATGGGAGACTTGCCACTGTGGCCGAGAAAGTCTCCGATGGCAAATTCTGATGGCACACTTAGGGCACTGGGTTTGCCAGTCATTTTCAGTGTGCAAATTAGTTTCTTCCCTGAAAAATCAAGGTGGCCATTCCACAAGGGCAAGTAAGGTGTGCACTGGGAATGCACAAGTAACAGAATCAGGATGTTTGCATAATTAGATAAGTGTGTAACCACCATCTTTGGCGAGGATATGTGCAGTGTCAAACGTGATCAGAAATATCACACGGCATAGAAAGTCTTTGTGAAGATTGTTATTGTTCTTTACGTAATTTTACCCGCAGATATCTTTTTCTGCAGTTAGCACAGGGGCTGTGACCGAAGGAACCAGAACTGGCGAGACGAAACAAGGAGCACTGGGGCACACAGCGGGATTAGGGACTGGTGACGAAAGTGAGAGAGGGCAAGGCCAGGCTGAAACACACCCTTAAGAAACTCCTGGCTAACGTACCACTGTTCCAGAAAGAAGTGGTTAATAATTACAGAACGGTTCTGTAGTTATGGCTCTTGGTTTTACAATTGTATATTTGCTTATGTCTAAATTAACAATGAAATTACATGCATATAAAGGTACAATTTATTAAATATGGGGGAGATGTATTTATTCATTTCCTACATTTATTTAGTTCTCAAATAATCTTTGTGTTAGCAAAGTGAAAAG
Source organism: Micronycteris hirsuta (assembly GCA_004026765.1). Lineage (NCBI taxonomy): Eukaryota > Metazoa > Chordata > Mammalia > Chiroptera > Phyllostomidae > Micronycteris > Micronycteris hirsuta. The sequence goes on along the minus strand of PVJI01001162.1, from coordinate 86,923 downwards.
GTTAAGTAATGCCAAAACACATGGGCTCTGGAGAATAAAATCCCTGGCTTCACACAGCATCTCCACCACTTTAAAGAAGTGGTCATCACCGTGAAAATTTAACAAGGTAGCACGTGACAAAAATTAGCAGTGCCACACATGTAGATAGTATTCAAAATATTAGTGCCAAATATTACTATTTATTTACAAAATATTTTTTCATGAAAGTATTAAATTGTGTGTAAAAAAGATTGCAAATGTTTACCATTCTCCGGAGTTCTTTTCCTGGCCATATGGAAGGATCAGACTCTTTTCTTCCCTTGATGCTGGGCATGGCCAGGTGACCAATGTTGGCCCATAAAATATGGGTAACAGGTATTACTGCTGGGATGCAGCATTTAGAAGCTACTGAGTGATGCTATCTTTTGAGGCTTCCATCATTGCCTTCATTCCAAATAGTGGGACCTTGTCAGCCTGGTCCTGGAGAGTGACTGAGCCTACTCCTACTCCTATTCCAGGATATGTAAAGGCATGAAGGCAGAAATAAATCTTCATCGTTGAGCCACTAAGAACTGGGGGTTGTCCATAACCCAAGTATAACCTAGAGCGTCCTGACTTATGCAGTGAGGGAGCTCAGGATACACTGCCTGTGAAATAGAGAGGACGTGCTTTTGTGGACCATCTTTTTCTGCCCTTCTCTATACTTGCTTCTTGTCTTTTCTTTTCAACCAAAGAAATGAGGAAAATACAATTTTTAAATCATAATCAGAGGCACACAGTAAAGCCAAAACTTGTTTTATGAATCAGCTGACATTGTATGCAGTTTTTATCACAGCAAAATATTTTCGTCACGTACTGTATCATGCTTACATGACTGTTTAGCAGAATGAGGTGCAGAACTAAGGTAATTTTTCATAAGGCAATGCATTTAAGAAAATACTTCTTATATATTATTTTATTCTATTTGGAAATTTAATCCTTCCTTTAATCAAGCTTTTCTTTTGCTTATAAACCAGTAATGTGAGGTCATTTAGGGTTAACTCAGCCAAGTCTACAAAACAGTTTTCTTTCCCTCTTCTGTGTATAACTACTGATTCAAATTCAGAATGGCTGAATGTAAAATGAACGATATTGGAAATCATGATTGCAACAGTAGTTTTCTCGGTGTCTTATTTGTTGGGCCAAAAATAATTTAAACCACCAAAGAAGACGAAGGTACACAGGTGTTGTTATTGCATTTACAGCCCAGTGTGGCTTTTAAGATGGTTGCTATGGTAACATGATCATTTATAGACTATAATCCCATTAGGAAAAAATAATGATAAAGTAAGCTCATTATAACAGACCTTATATTGCTTCACTTCCGGTTGTGTTTGTTTTATGGCAGATTATATTAGTAGAGCTATTTAAAAAACACACACAAGAATATCACACTTAGTCGTAAAATATTTTTGGACAGAAGAAATGGGGATTTGAAAATTACTGAAGATGATTTTTTGATGTTAGCAAAAGTACAAACAAATGCAAATTATCCAGTTTTAAAAGACTAAATACTAGAGTAGTGAAATACATAATACGTAATAAATATATAATATATAAATATATAATTTTTTAACATTTCAGTCTTTACTCCTACAACATGCTCCTAATATCACACCTCTGCATATATAGGCCAACAGGTTATTTATACACGAGGAAGCTGGGATCCAGCGAGGATCCATCCCAGGTTTCTAGCCCAAGAAGTGAATGGATCAACTAGCCAAAATTTTAAAAAGGAGGTACTTTACTCCTACATTTCGTTGGAAAATTGTTTCATTGCTCAGAATTATTCTAAATTTTTTTTGTGGTCTTAAATTTCAGAACGGTATTTCTACTAAGTAAAATTAGATTCTTGTCTTGGACTGAACATACACGTTTCTACATAAGATAGAAGAAATTAGTCATCTGGTTAAGAGGGTCCGTGATGAAATCAAGTGAATTAAAAATCCGGGCTGACTTTAATTTTTAGGGAGATGGAACAGGAAATACTTTTCTTTATTTTTTTCACATAATATAAACAAAAACTCCGGACATTATACATAAAACAAACATCAGAAAACTCTGAAAGGTGGAGAGAGAAGGCTGACCAGTCAGGGGTCTTGAGACAGTGAAGTGCCTAGGTTTTCATTTTTTCTTACTTGTCTGAGCCTGGAAGTGGAAGGAGGCAGCCACTTGGAAATGCAAACGGTCACGGACTGCAACAGCCCAAAGAGTAGCTTGTTTTCTCAGGCGGTAGAGACATGAAAGGGGCATCTAGCAAGGAAGAGCAAACAAACGAACATACCTCTTAGGCAATAATTGCTCCACTTGAATCAAACACTGCAGCAAAAACTGTTGCCCACTTGTGCCAGTGAAGAACAAATGGGGAATCTAGACATCCACCATCACCGTACCAGGCCGTAACGAGGTGCTGAGCAGGCCAGGTAGGGGGCCAGAACTTTCGGCTCCCATGGGCAGCAACAAGGACCGGGTTCTGCAGTGTTGGTGGAGATCACCTGGGGAGTCTAGACTTTGACCCCCATCCAACAGGAATGTGGTAAAATAGGTTGGAGGAGGCCAAGTGGAGAGAGTCAAAACTTTCACCACCAAACAGCAGTAAAGAGGCCAGTTACTTGTGCTACAGGTAAGGCCACATGAGGAGAAGTGGAGGGTATTTCTATCTTTTCTAGTTGAAATAGCAAAAGCCAACACTTCCACCCTTGCCCAGCAGTAATAAGGAATCTTCCTACCCCTTGGGCGTCAATGAAGGCGGTAGCACTCGCCTTGTACCACCAGGCTGTCGTAAAGAGGTGGTGACCCTTTGCCTACCGGAGGAGAGGATGTCACCTTACCTACTGGCTAAAAATAATTTGAATAACAAGGGTTTTCTCATCAGAAACAAGGGAGGTTCTAAGGAGGCAAGAATATTTTTTTGAGTGCCGAAGGAAAAGAACTATTAAGTCAGAAAATGTCCTTTAGAAGTGAAGGGAAAATCAAGACATTCCCAGATGAAGAAAAGTTTACATACTGTATGATTCCATCTCTACAACATTTTTGAAATGACAGAACTGTAGAAATAGAGAAAAGATTAGCATGGTCCTGGATTCAGGAGGAAGTGGGAGGGAAGTGGGTGTGGCTATAAAAAGGCAACAAGAAGCCTTCCCCTCCTCTTGGCGACGCAGTTGTTCCGAATTTTGGGTATCCTGGTTATGATACTGTGCCATAGATTTACGAGAGGTTGCCATTAGGGAGACAGGGCGAAGGGTACATGGGTTCTCTCTGTGTTATTGCCGACAAGGGCATGCAACTCTACATTATCTCAGAAAATGTAAAAAAGAAATAAACTTATGGAGTCTCAATATTCTCTTTTATCCTGGGATGGGATGTATTATTACTCTTGTGACCAGAGAGATGTGCATTCTGTCTCCACTGAAGATGTGCTCTGATCATGGAAGTTGAGGGCAGGCTGGGTGGAGGGGGTGCGAAGGGGGAAAATGTGGGACAACTGTAATAGCATAAGCACTAAAACATAAGTAAATGTAAGCACTAACCTCCCTCAAAAAAAAAGTAGGTATGTTCTGAGGGCAAAGCACGTGCAGCCTTGTCTCAAAAGTACCTTTGTATTCTGGGGCAGTGCTCTGTATTCTGTGGCAGGCGTTTGATATTTGTCCACTGACTACATTAGCAAATGGATTACTGACAAAATCACTCTCTCCATCATCTTTGAATGGGCTCTGTTATTATATATCTGGATCCCTTGAGCCAGACATAGTCAGCTTATTCGACTCCCCATGGACAGCCATCTAGGACTGGATACCATCCATTATACCCCTTTGTCCTCTCTAAGATTTTTTTTTAATCATCTCTTGGTTGTTTAGCCATTGCCTACATGCAGAAGATTTTTCATATCTTAAGGAATCTGGTTATCTTTCTTTGAAGACTCTCTGATTTGTCAGTATCCCAAATAATATGAGACCATAACTAACCATGATAGGTAAGATGTTGTCTTAATGATATAGGCTGGAGTAGACTGTAGGCTTTCTTTTGTAGTTTTAAATACATATTTATTAATAGCTAAATTGCAAACAGCACAAAGAAAATATTTAAAAAACTAAACTAGCTCATAATTTAAAAATTTAGAAACCCCTTTAACTTTAAAAATTGAAAATGATACAATCATATTATTATAATATCACGTTGCAAAAACTCCATCTCTATAGATAAATGCTCCTAATGGTTTATTGCTTATCCTTTCAGAAACTCAGAGTTTCTGGTAAATGTGTATATCCCACACATATGCACAAAATATATGTGTATATATTCATATATACAGAAATATTTATAGTATATATTTATGTACTATATATAAATATATATAAATTTCCTTAAGAAACCTATGAAAAGGGTACAATTAAGATCTATTATATTCTATTTACATACATGTATAGTGAAACCAAGAGAAGTTAATTAGCTTGTGATGGCACCCTATGTCACAAATAGGCTTAAGAGTAGGTCATGATATTAATCTCTTCTAATAAGTTAAGAGAATGATCTCGAAAATTAAATGATACAGAAACATGTTCCAAAATGAGAGAAGAAAAAGCAAGCTAGTAAGTAGGTAGTTCTCACTTTTGTAATGTGAAGATTTTTGAAGCAAATTCAAAATTATTGCATGTCAAACTTGGGCCAAGGAACTATAATTATTTTTACTTCTTTTTCCATGTTCATATGTATATAAAGTTTTATCATATATATGTATTCATTTTAACAAGAGAAAGTATGAGTTATATAAAACTTCAACTAATAGATCTACAGAAAATTTTGTGTATAAGATTCTGAAAGTCACCATCACATGTAATAAAGTCCAAAAATATTTTAAATGCATAACAAAATGATAATTATAGAAAACATTTTGCATATGAAGTCTTATTAAGTAGTTATTTAAAAGAAATATTTTTGACTAATAAAATGTTTAAAAATAAAATTTAAAAATATCAAATATTTTTTCTATTTCTTTCCCTGGCAAGATTTCATTAAGTACAAATTTAATATGAATGCATAATAGAATAAAAATATATAATATAAATATATATTCCAACATATATGTTTCATATACCTCCTAAGCATGGGTTCATATATTTGACTACTAATAGTATAGATAATTTTGTTTTCTTTTATATAATTTTCTGTTACTTGTTTTCGTGTCATGAGTATATATTGTGTGCGTAATCAGAATAACAATCTAACTGTAAACTCATATTTCTGATCATGCAATATATCAATGGAAGTTACTGTTTTAACAGAAGTGAAACGGCATTCTCTGAAGCCTAGTCTTTTTCTGTGAATGTTATTGTTGTTGTTTCACTTTAACTTGCAAAACCTCTGAGTCTCACAATGTGACAGTGATCACGGTGCTTTTTAAGCACCTCACCTATGTTCTATTTCACACTAATTCATATTATTTGATACTGTACTGTCTCATGCTATAGTAATTTCCCCCTGTTTTCATACATATTTCAGAACTGGAGAAGCAATATCCTTCTTTGACTTCCGAAGCGGCTCTACTTGAATGTTTAATCATCCACTTCAATCTCATATGTAGGGAGCATTTTTGAACTTCCATAAATTTTTGTTGGAAACTTCCTCATTTGCCTTCTTTTTACATTTCCATAGCAGGCATACCATCTAACCTACTGTTAGGAAGCTTTGCTATGAAAGATTTTTTAAAAATGTAAAATAGGATTACTACTGCTGTTTTCTTTAACATTGAAATCCTTGAGGAGCGGGGGTGCTCATTAAAACAGGAACAGAAGATGAATATATCCTGTTTGCTGAACAAACATGGTATCTCTGCAAGGATTTTTTAAAAATATCAAGGACATACATATACTTCCTTCAGCTAGGTATCTAAAAAACAAACAAACAAATGACCCTCATTTAATAACACGAAACTCCTGCAAGTAAATATCCAACAAAGCTGTTCACTTTCCAAATGATGATCATCTGTTAGCAGATACCAGCCCCCCACTGTGTCCTGGCACTAGAGTAGGTAATTTGATTAATTAACACCCAGCCTGAAAGACAAATGCTTTGCCCTCCATCCAAGGCTCTCAGGTCCACTCTCACCGCTGATTTCCATTTTTAAGTTCAGACCTGTTTACTGAAATCAGACAATTTTGCATTCCTCTGAATATTTCCCGCACTCCACATGCTGGAAAGTCAAGGCTGGGTAATTTCACCAACTGAAAATAAAACTATGGCCCCCAAATACATGTAAAGTCTTTTGTATGGCTTAGATATGGTAATATCTAAAGAGAAAGATGTTGTAATGGGACAGGTTTTGTTTGCTTGTTTGTTTGCTATTAAAGGCACATCCACTATTGGAATAATACTATCGGGAGCTCTAGTGATCTGGATGATACCTTCCCTCCTTCCGTTTTTTAGGGGTGGGAGCAAGGAACGTTCTATGTTTTGTGATCCTGAAGGCCTCACAGTATGTTGTCCTTGCATCAAGGAGGTCACGTTATTTGGCTGTGGAAAATGCTGTAATGTGTCCCAAAGTGGGTTTCACACTAGCCTAGCATGATGTGCTGAGGCAGAAGTGTCCTAATGTATCATAATTGGAGGAGGATTTTATTTTATTCATCCCCTCACACACACACTCACACCTGCATCATACATATTAGTATGCAGTATTTATAACGTCAAGAGGTTTGGTAGTAACAAACTTGCTTAACTTAGTTTGACTTTATAATCCCTGTTCATTCAAACACAGACCTTGTTTGGAGTAACATGTTTGTGTCCTATGGAAGAAGTATTTATTGAAACAACTTTGGGAAGATGTATTAAAGATTTCACAATCAGGAGTGTACAAACACCATATGAAATATTGACCTTGACCTTACTTTGTGTATTACAGCTTCTTCCAAATTCTCACGTACAGACTTGCTTGGGGATGTTTATATTTTCACCATTTGCTTTATAATCCACCCATTTACGGAGACATTACTAAAGTCTATTCCTCTCTCTCACATCTTCAACTTCCAAAGCATGGGACCAAGAAAAGAGCCCATGATAAGGTAGAAAGCACGTCAGATATAGATTCAGATGTTAAGTTCAAGTCCTGAGTTTGCCCTGAGATATTTGGTTTCTTCATCTGCAAACTGCGAATAAGGGCATCGATTCCCGGAGAGGAAAATAAAGGTGAGTAATGGAAAGAGATGATAAATGTTCCCTATTAGAAAGGAAAGTTAGCAATGTTCTCCAAGGCGGTGATGGTTTAGGAGAGATTTGAATTTCATGAAAGAATGAACCCTATTAAAAAATAAGAATATTCCAGCTAAAGTAAATAATAAGCATAATGCCCCTCAAGGAACGTTGTTTGGATGTTTTAGGAAGAACAATAAGTTTTGAAACTGAATGTGAGAAAATGACATCAGCGAGATAATGAAGGATCAGTTAAATAAAGCATTACAGGCATGATAAATAAAGATTTTACATTTGGTTTCATGTGTGATGGAAGTCGTTAGAATTTGGAGCAAGTCAGAGTTTATGTTTTAAGTATAGTTCTGGGTTCTGTGGAAGAGAGATAGTAGAGGAAGATAAGGAATTGGTAGACGGCTGGTTGGGAAGTCATTGCCACAGTCCCTGTGACAGTGGGTAGTTCGGGCTGTGTTCACACTGGTGGGGTGGCAATGAGGGGTCAGTTTCAGGACATTGCTCTATGTGGTCAACACATAGATTTATGATGAAACCAGAGAGGGGGATAAAATATGATTCTAAACACTTTGGCTAGAGCAATGGGTAAATACTAATTTTGTCTGAGATGGGGACATTTTGGGGAGAAAGTCAGGAGCTCTTTGTTGTGCATGTTATATTGAAAATATAACTTAAACATCCAAGTAGAGAAGTTGAATAGACAATCTGGATCTGGAGCTAAGGGTAAGATGAGGAGCTAAGAGAATTATTATTATGTAGATCCGTGCCTTTCAAAGTGCAAGTCTTGGCCAGATCAGTGTGCAAACTGTTACTGAAAGCAACCTGAAAGGGGTCAAAATTGTGTTACTGGGTGCCTTTAAGATCACGTGGTAGTCATGCGTGGTGCTTGTGCTACAAAAGCATCCATTTGTGATAGACTGGGAGACTGTAAGAAAAAGCATTTCATCACTGTTAAAGAAGTAATAGAAGAGTTTAAAAAGCACTGATACAGGTGCTTTTTTTAACTGTGCGGGGCTTTGTGTGATCTTCTGAGGATTAAGCACAGGAACAAGAAAAGGACCAAGGACTGAGCCTCGAGGCACTCCAAATTTTAGAGATCAAGTTGAGGAGGATGGACCAACTAGAAACTGGAAAGGACTAGTTTGTGAAATAGGAGGATATAAAGAGAAGCCAAACAAAGATGTTTCAAGGAGAGACTGTGGTCATCGGTGCCAAGTGTGGCGGAGGGACTGAGTGAGAGGAAGACTAAAGTGTAACCTCCTCAGTTTATGTGTCTGTGTCCATGTCTGCATCTATATTTCTATCTGCATCTAATTCCATCTATATCATTGTCTATGTATCTATATGCCTCATGGCCTTTTCCACTTTCATTTGCACAAGTAATATTAACTCTCACTTCAATTATTGTGGTAACCTCTTAATTGCTCTCTTTTCTCTCAGGATCTCGCTCCCTCCAATTCATTTTCCACAGTGAAGGCAGAATTTTTTCCAGAGCTCAGTATCAATCATTTCTCTAACCTTTTAAAAATCAGCCTGTATCCAGTTGTCTGATAAAAATGCTATCATTCATAACATTGCTAAAAATATCCTTTGGCAGCTGTCAGATTCTTCCCTTTCCAGCCCTAAGGCTCTTGCAGAGGGTGAGCTGTGATGGCGACTCCCTGTCCAGGGTTCCCGTGCAGGGGCCCCAGCACCACACATCACAGCAGGGCAGCACCATCACGCACGCGGTGCTTCACATCCATTATACCAAATGCAGGGTGAAGAAAAACAGCTCTGCAGGCTCAAAGAATGTTCTGCATCTACAGGCTTGGCTCAACTTACTCGCTTTTTATGTCCAAACAGAGTTCATTCCCCTAGTAGTTTCCTCCATTGTGTGCTAGTCTGATCTCCCACAGATCCCTCCCCAGATGTCCCTCTGAGGCAGAGCGAGCTCAGGTTTCGCTCTATTTCAGAGTATTATTTATTTATTCTCCATGATGGTACTTCTCTCTGTAATGTCATCATCCAGGTGTGCTTTTAGCTTATTTCACACTTGCATTTACCATGATTAAAATAGTCTATTCAGACTCTCTCTACCAACTGTGATTCTTATAACACTTTGGGGATCTGTGTGTGTTCCTCTAACTTTACTGGCTGTGTGGTTAGATTTCTACTAAAGTACACCCAGTTTGTCATTTAGTGTAGTAGATTTCCTTTTTAATAATTATTGTTCAACATCAAGAAAGGGAAGTATCAAATCTGTGTCAGAGAGAGATAATTACGACCTTGGCACATCGTCTGGCTTATATTTTTTCCATTTATGTAGAAAATCAATGCAGAGTTTAATTTTGTCTGAATATTAAATATTTTTTCAAAATAGTAAACCAGATTTCTCAGTCTCATTTAATAAACACAGCAAAGTTTCACCAATGAATTTAAATGTCACCTGCAATTTATTAAAAATGTTAGAGACATCTGAGCTTGTTTGGGGTATCATTCTGTTCCATTAATATCTAATACCAGCCAGATTCTGGTACAATGCAGTTCTAACTTCTTGAGCTTAATATATTATATAACAATTTATTATTTATCTATCATTTTAAATTTAAAAATATAAATCACTTAAGTTTCTTCATATTTCTTGTTTGGGTATTGTTAGGTACTAGATTTTATTCCTATGTTGTCAATATAAATAGATGAATATTTTCATTTCTCTCTAATTTGTAGACAATGTCTTGATGTTTTTAAATTTATAGCTAGTTATCATTCTTAAATTACTGTGCTTTATTTTAAAATATTTTCATTTTACTTTTTTATTTAATTTAGATATTTAAAATTCAGTTAAATTTTATTTTAAATATTTAAAATTCATTATTTTGTTTAATTTAAAAACATAAGACTTTAATACAACTGTATCTTATATATTTATTTTTCTTCTGTTTTTCTTGATTATCTTGAGCATTCAAGTCAATGTTTTATGATTTTAAAAAAAATGTTCCTTTTTAAAATACTTATACTTTTTTTTTTAAGATTTTATTTATTTATTATCAGAGAGAAGAGAAGGGAGAGAGAAAGAGCAATGTATGGTTGCCTCTCACATGGCCCTCACTGGGGACCTGGCCTGCAACCCAGGCATGTGCCCTGACTGGGAATCGAACCGGGACCCTCTGGTTCCCAGCCCGCGCTCAATCCACTGAGCTACACCAGCTGGGCTAAAATACTTATACTTTTAATTTATCTTCTTGTAGTAAGAGTGGGAAATCTTATCTTTTTTTAATTTAGTGGAGTTTTTCTGCATTTTAATGTTTATATATGCCATTTGTAAATACTTTGAAATATATATGTAAAGGAAATCATTGATTGTATTATAATATACACACATAGGAGAAGTACATGTATATGTGTGGGTACATTTAGTTCTACAAAAATCCTTTTTACATCTCTTGGAATGACTTCTTTGTTAATTTTTTCAAGAGTTACATTCATACATTTCTCTCTTTAATAAATCGTTAGTACTTTTATGGAGAAGGCGAAGCCCCTTACAGACATGCACTCATTCATCTTCACAGAAACTCTAGAACAGGACAGGTATAACTGGTACTCTGCAAATGCATGCTGTGCGCACCCGAGGAACTTTTAACAAAAGCTGTAAAGATATTAAAATGGAAAGTTGGTGAGGCCAGCAGCACATGGTAACTTGCCCTGTGGTCTATACCGGTTGGCCACAGCTTGGGGTGGGAACCTGTGTCTGGGACCCGGTCACCTTTGCCACGTGGGTAGATTTCTTAATGTTTGTCTTTCTGAGCACTCATGAAATTCCTTCTGTGTGATCATGCTAGAACTTATCTTAATACATTTTTGTTCCATTTATCCCTCCTCTTTACATTTAAAAGAACATTTAGAATGCATTATTTCTCTTTATGTGGGAAAATGTACAAATTATACTCTTAAACTTTCTCAAAGAATTCCTCCTAAACAACTTCTAGTCCTAATTTTATGGTTCCTATTTAATGAATAGCACAAAACATTCAGGCATTTATTAGGGACTTAATCCGTAAATTGACTGCAATTTTGACTTTTTAAAGCCTCATTTAATAAATTGAAAGGAAACCAAATGTAAGACAGAGTACTATCTATTGCTGTCACTTCTAAAACGCAACCCTTGTCCTGTAGTAGGTTATCAGAAACAGGCAGATGTTAACCACATTCTTTTGACTTCCTGAAGATTAAATGGTATTCTGCCACCATTTTGACTAAAGAAATATCCCATTGACATGAATTGCTTTTGATATTAAAAATGGTTTAAAATAAGAAATATCCTTTTGGAGAATATATATGCATCTTTAAAAAGCATCAAAACATTTTACCTATTATTGAAAAATAAATAAATTACCCACCTATGATATTTTTACATAACTTAGCATGATGAAACATTTTGCTTCTCAACATAGGCTTGACATTTCTTAAAGCAAAAGTACTATTCTTTCTTTATTCGTCACATACCCAGAGTCAATCTGCAATTACTGTCAAGTTCAAAAACTAAATTTTTGCAAGTGGCTGCTGATGTCTAACTTATAACTTTACTGCTTCATACATCATTAATTATATAATGTTTCAACTCCCCTTTTAAACTAAGTTAAAATCTCTCCGGCCACCTGAATTAGTAACACATGCCGTTAGATTACTATGGATATATGAATGCCTAATACGCCCAAATAATCATCGTGTACATGGGTTATTAATAGCTATTGTGTGGTTCATAATGTCTGAGATGTTAGGGAAGAGTCTGTACATTAACTGAGATTTATGTCCTTCCCTCAAGGAGCTTTAAATTGTAACATGACAATGTATTTAGATGTCAAGTTATGTGACATAATATCTAAATACTGATATATTTGAAGAAAGGAGAGCTGGGCGGAGTATGCGTTTGCCAGGGAAACTGCCATAGAGCAAGGAAGAATTTAGTTTGGCCATGAAGGAAATAAAATAGACTTGAGAGAGGTAGGTGATACTCTTAGTAGTTGAAACCACAAAAGGAGAACAAAGTCCACGTGTTCTTTGCTGGGCAGTGTGGATGCGAAGGCAAATACTTATATCTGAGTGCATGTCTGGTGAGCTGAGGACCTGGCCTTCCTCTGGATGCTGCCTGTGACAGACTCTATACCATGCGATGTTGGTTACGTTAACAGGTTGTTTGTTTTGGTTTTTTTTTTCTTTTTTAAGATTACTGTACGTCAAAGATCTTCAACAGGCCATTTTATGTATCACAAAATTCAAAATGCAAAGTAAGTTTGGTTTGAGTGGAAAACATCTCTTTTTATTTGGAGTTGTGGTTAATTTTAAGAGGGATGTATTTGTTCGGTTAGGAAATATTGTTTTCTCTACAGCTAAATTTTTAGTATTCAGTGAAAAATGAATTCCATGTGCTATTTCTCTGGCAATCCATATCAGGTATGAGGTCATGGGAAGCTCCAGAAGTTTAATCTAGAAGAGGGCACGCCACGAAGAAGTAGAGGGAGCCGATATCAGCTGGGTCTGCATGGCTCCCCGTCGTGCTGGTCTGTGTATTTGGTTTTGCTTGTGACTGTACTTTCAGGCTTTCACTGTAATATTTGTCCTCCCCCTGTTGTCCCATTCTTCATGACAGATACCAAAGAGCATAAGATCATTTGGAAGGAAGAATAAGTCTTTTGTTTCATAGCCAAACATTAATCTGCAAATTACAGCATTTGCTTCCTGTGCCAATTCCATAAGGGATACCCTAATGGACTCATAATAGAGTGTCATTATCACATCAGCAAAAAGTAAGGTGCCTTCTGTAGAATAAACTATTATATTACCATTAAGTCCAGTAGACTCATTGGTACTTCCACCAAATTATACCCAAATGCTTGATTATGAAAATCATTGAAGGGAGGACCATAATTAAAATGTCTCCCTGTCTTAGCAAGGAGAAATGCTTCAAAAAACAATATGGTTTCCTATATGAACTTTTATTTTGATGACTCAAAAGGTATTTTTCTCAAGTGGAAAACAAACGATTTTGAGTGCTTACAATTTTGTTTGCATCAAGCATCTGCAAACAAAAAATACCCACAATTGGAAACAGTCCTTTTCCTGAATGAGAGGTGCTTCCAACGACAGCAGATCAATGAACATTTACCCGTCACTTGATGTGTCTGGTGAGAAGCAGTAGGTGCAGGGTCCCTGTCTGATTCTACAGAGTCTACAGAAGTTAGAAAGTGGCGATTAAGAAAGACTTTCTAGAGAGAGCAATGGCTGGGCTTGATATTTGGAGATGTGCAAGGATTTAATCAGGTATAGTGATTATATTTGCTGGTCAAGAGACTGGAGGGACCCTAATAATCTTTCAAACAGAGGAAGTCAGCATTTTGAAGCTGCATTAAAAAAAGGCACAGCAAGACAGGCTAAGAACAAGTGCTCTGCTATGGTGAGCACAGATGTGACATTCTTGGTGAGCGCAGAATGTCAGGGACGCTGCGCAAAGAGACTGTGCAATCAGACAGAGGAGCCAAGGTTCCAGCATAAAGACAGAGACCATTCCGTGGGCAGTGGGGGCCACTGAAGAATTTTAAGCAGAAGAATGGCAAAATCAGGTTTTTATGTTGAAAAACAGATTCACAGTCCCTTTTTGAGCAGAATCTCATTGACTAATCTTCGCAAAATTGTTGATTGACTTCCTAATGACAAAGGATCTCCTTGCAAGAATGTAGTTCCTAGTAGTTCATAAAATCTTATGGACATTCTGACCTGATTTCTTTGAACATTATCATGATTTCAGTTACTTTGCTGGGTTTTTATGCCTTCAAACTCATATTTCTAGCTGTGTGTTTTTACCAGATATATGAATATTGTGGGATTTACAGTAGGAGAGTATTTTCAAACTTGAGATAAAATACTTACTGGGCTCCCAAAACGAATGCTCTCACATAATTGCCAAATTACCTAGAACTCAAGATTAAAAGGAAAAAATCAAGCCACTTCTTTTGAAATATGTGAAGAGGTACATTTAATCCGATCTCTCTAATACCTGTGCTTTTGGAAATGTGATTTTTCAGGCTCATACTTTCCCCATTTGACAATTTACAAATTATCTTCCAATAAGAAAGAGGAGGCTAATTCCTTGGCCCTCGCTAGTAGCCCTGTGAGTACATCACATAAAATAGCTCAAGTTGCTTATATAATGAAATGGCTCAGAGCTGTCTGGGCTGCCGTATGACTTTCCAGAGAGAATAAAAATAAACATCCAAAGTCATCGTTCTTATTCATCCCATTCTGCCAGTTACATCACTTATGTTTTTAAAATACCAAATTGAATATGTTTTTGGTCACAGTAAGTAATTTCCTTCCCAGACAGTTGTTGGGCAGTGCTTTATTTATTTTTCCCCTACAAAAACGTTTATTCATCACCCAGCATCTTCCGGATTCATTGCTTTCTTTTCCTCTCTCTCCTCAATTTGTTTGATTATAGCCTTTGCTTCAAATTACAGTTGGCTCTCCATATCTGCACTTCCGTATTTACAGATTCGACCAACCACAGATCAATAATACTCAGAAAAAAAGGATACACTGTTGTGTGCTGTGTAGTTAGGCCTACGGCGGTCGTGTCTGTACTGAGCATGTGCAGACTTTGTCTTGTCATTATTCCCTAAACAATACAGCATAACAACTACTTACATAGCATTTACATTGTATTAGGTATTATAAGCAATCTAGAGGTGATTTAAAGTGTGCGGGAGGATGTGTGTAGGTTGTATGCAAATACTGCATCATTTCATGTGAGGCACTTGAGCATCCGTGGATTTTGGTATCTCAGGGCCCTGGAACCAACCCCACTGGTACTGAGGGATGACTGTACACTCAGGAATGATTCTCCCCACACACAAGGAAATGAGGATGGCCTTGCATTTTAAGCTGTTTGGAGATAGGAGCTTTTACTGTTTTGTTTCTAATCTCTCTTTGATAGACAGAAACCCGTGTTCAAAACTGCAACATTTCTCAAAGTTAGCAACTAAAGTTGTAGAATGAATGCTTATCATGCGCAGTCTGCTCTAAGCGGTTTCTGTATTAACTTGGATAGTCCTCACAGTGGCCTTAGGAGGGCGCTATTACAATTATCTGCAATGGAGAGGAGAAAACTGAAGTGTAAAAAGTTAAGTAACTTGCTGAAGTCTACTCAGAGTGAGTGGAGAAACTCAGAAAGTGGCTTCATAGTTGGGGCTCTTAATCACTATTCTAATACAGGTATCCCCCGTTTCTCCAAGATTTGTAAGTCACTTCACTTTTACGAAAGACGTACGAGTAGCACCTGTTTTTGCTAACTGAAAGAAATCCAAAGAGGATTACTGCTTTTATAAACAGCGGCAAAAAGCAAACATTGCACTCAATGTTTGCTTTGCAGGGAGCTGATACAAAGGCAGGGTGCTCCCTGAACCGCAAGAACTGCCCCGCCAAGCTCCTTCCTTGGGAACCACACTCAGCCTCTCCATGTCAAGCGGCCATAGCTTTGAACTGTGTGAGTATCTGTGCTTTGTCTCAATTTACTTTGTGCATCTGTTAGCAAGATGAGCCCCGCAGTATCAGAAAACCCTAACAGAGTCCTGACCAGTGTGGCTCAGTTGGTTACGTGGCATCTCAAAAAGCAAAATGTTGCCAGTTAGATTCCCAGTCAGGGCACGTGCCTGGGTTGTGAGTTCAGTCCCCAGCTGGGGGCACGTACAGAAGGCAGCCTATCGATGTCTCTCATATCAATGTTTCTTTCCCTTTCTTTCTCCCTCCCTTCCCCTCTCTCTAAAATTATATGTTTAAAAATTTTTTTTAGAAGAAAAGAAAACCGTAAGAGAGCTTGTAAGGGTGTTACCCTTAGTATAAAACTGGATGTAATTAAGTGTCCAGATGGTGGTGAGCAAAATAAAGACATTGTGTGTGCATTGAATTTTAGGTCTGGGAATGCTCACATTTTTTTCATATAAATTAATGGTAATTGCTTTATAGCTTCATGACATTTTGGCTTACAAAAGATTTCATAGGCATGTTTCTTTTTTGGATAGTGGGGGAAACCTGCACTGAAAAATAAACCTATGGTTACCTTCCTATTCTAAGATATGGCATCCATCTATATAAAGAGTATATTCACACTCGCACTACTCAGTGAGGTGGTAACTCTTGTGTTGTGATTCTCATTTCACTGAAAGAAATCTGAGGTTGTTCTGATCCTGTGGGCCAGAAACCCCACATTTGGGGTTCATCAAAGAGGAGACAGTGCTCTCTGTTAGAATTTCATATCTAGCAATCTAATATTGTTACTTGACCTACAAGGGTGGGCTGAGTTAGATTCAAACAATTATATCACTCTACATGCCAATATGTTTTCCAACAAAATCTGTGGTAAACCCATGACTACACGTGGTGTGCATTGAGTAGGATTTGAAAGTTAAATATTGGAAATGAATGTGGTTTCCACTTATCTGCATTTTCCCCCAAAAGTTATTCATAGGCAAGCTCTTTACTCAAGTCTCCCTATTGAATATTTGCTCCACATACAAGGAGAGCAGCCCCTTCAATGTTACCAGATCCGGGAAACTAGACCATTTATTTTTTCTTTCCTTATCTGAAACAGTTTATTCTTTCAGCGTTTGTTCCTTGAAGACATCCTTTGTGCCTGGCACTTTTCAAGCATCTGGAGAGTACAACAATAACACAGACAGAAATTTGTCCCCTCATTGGAACTTATATTCCAAAAGGGAAGGAAGTGACGGACAATAAATAAGATACATAATACACCATGTAGTGATAAGTGCTAAGGAAAAAAAATAAAAATATGAAAGAGAAGGAGTGTAGAAAATGATGGAGGGTCATTTCGCCTGTGAATTGAGAAGATACTGTGAAGAAACAAGAAGGAAGCAGGACAATCCTTTAGACGGAGCTGTTGCAAAATCCAAGTGAGAGAGGAAGGTGGAGCTCAGGCCAGGAGGTGGCAGTGGAGGTGGTAACGAGGGGTTAATTCTGGATCGACTTTGTGCAGAGGACAGACAGTACGTGTTACATTACAGAACCAGGGGAGGGAGGGTTATGCCATGCTCTGGATTTTAACAGGTGAAAGGAAGGGGAAAGAATAGAAAAGCACATTTATAAAGGAGTATCGGTAATTAGCTTTCTGCAAACAAATAAGTGAACTCTTTGATGAATGAATGAACCAGCTGGATTTAGATTCAAACACAAAGAACAGCTTGGAATGGCAAATAACTTTCTAGGAGATAACATAAAAGTTGTATGTTGATGAAGTCAGGCGTTATCTGGTTTTATATTCGTAATAGTAGAGACTTTAAGGTTAATTAGAAAATTATTGCAGGTTTTTCTTGTGGTGTGGGGGTCTGTGGCCTTATTTGCCAATATGCGTTCTTTTG
The DNA here is from genome assembly GCA_004026765.1 of Micronycteris hirsuta. Taxonomy (NCBI): domain Eukaryota; kingdom Metazoa; phylum Chordata; class Mammalia; order Chiroptera; family Phyllostomidae; genus Micronycteris; species Micronycteris hirsuta. The sequence goes on along the minus strand of PVJI01001162.1, from coordinate 69,299 downwards.
CCCACCAGCATTCAGAATTGTTTTCTCTTTGTTTTAAACTCAGCATGCGGTAGCAAATAGAAAAAGTCCGGTCTCAGTTTTGAGCAAGACAAAACCTGTATGTGTTATTTTAAACAGATCGGAGCTAAGGCAAGAAGTTAAGCTGGTTTGAATGTTTTCTTTCCCTTGCCCTTATCTAATTCTTGAAAATTTCACCAGACATGAGTGGCATTCGTCAATTAAGAAATAAGAATTAAGTTAGAAATAGAAATAACAAATATTTAATTTTAGATGCACAACACAGGCATGAGATCACCACTAATACTTTATAAGCGCACACACTACATATGCATATAACTTTATTTGTACTAAAATTTCCTATGAACTCTCTGAGGTCATTTTGTTGATGACATTCTTGACTAGACAGTGGGGTTACCATCCTCTCCCCTTTACACAGTTGGAAACTGAAGTTCAAATACAGGGACTTTTCCAAAGTCACCCACTAAATGAATTGCTAAGGCAGACTTGAACCCCAATGTTTTAGGTGCTAATGTTCTCCCACTAGCACAACATCTCCCCAACATATAAATTATATAACCTCTAATTCTTTTTGTCATAGTCTCATAAATTTCTTTCTTTCTTTTCTTCGTGGAAAGACTTAGAGCTTGTCTGGAGACCTCATTGTGTTGGCTTTGTCTGCTCCAGCGGCCATGCTTGACCAGTGGGTTTTCTTATAGCATTTGAAGGTTATGGAATTTGAAGCACTTAATTTTTTATTGTCCCAAAGATATATTTTTTTCTCACCTGCTATCAAAATCTCATCTACTGATCCTTCAAACTCAGATTAAAATCTATGAGATTTAGTTTATTTTGAAAAGACCATATAGGTTACCTACAGGATAATATAGAAATTGTAATCTCTAGTCATTACATCTTAAGAGTCACATTGTCTGTTATATTTGCAGACAGACGATTTTCTTCTGATTGGTTTATCAGTTTGTTTCCTTTAGCGTCATGATTCAACACCCCGTGGTCTCCTGATATTTTCCTTTTTCTTTGATTATTCCTGGGAAAAGGCCAGACTGGTATGGAAACAGACCATCCAGACTGTAATCTGCATAGCCGATTTCTGTGTTTGGAACACCATTATGGGTGCAGACAGTCAGCTCCCTGATCTTAGAGATCTTTTCCATATGCAATAATTCACCATGTTCTTTCAAAATTTGGTGCATTCGTCCCTGCAATAAACATTTCAACTTACTAATAAACTGTTGTATCTGTTGTCACCAGGGCTGTTCACGATTTTTCTTGAAAGATAAGGGGAAATGCCTGGCATGGGGACACCATTTTATTACGAAAATGAAAGATGCATTACGTTGAGGGGCGGGGGGCATCATAGCAATGTGTACCAAAATGTGCTGGGGTTTTAATGTTCAGCGATATTGAGCAGGAGTAACAGGGTGCCGTGGACCACCCAGGGAGTGTTCTAGCCTTGGGGAATAAACACAGAAGTCTCTTCTTTTCCTTTCTTTCCTGAAATTTGTCACTGAGGTATTTTTAGTTTAACAAGAGCGAGCGACTCCGCTCGCTGAGCGAGGGGCTCACACGCTATCCTGTGGAAAATGCTATTTATTATTGATACTGCTATGCATATTCTATGGAATATAAAACACTCTCAAATTTCCACTGGTGCCTTTGGCACAATTGAGAAAAGAACTTTTTGAAAGGAAAACATTGCCTCACCTACAATAAATTAATAACAACTCAATACGAGGTTTTTTAAAAGTAACCAAATGTATTCTAGCTATTTTCGAAGGGATTTTAGGCTATATGCAAATACACAACTCTAAAAATTTCAATTTGAGGATTAGCATTTTGATGCTTTCTCCCCCTTAGGTTATGCTTGCCCTACCTAAAATGTTTATATTCTTTCTGAAATTCTGTATATGAACAGATAGGAAATAATTAACTCACATTTGTAAAGTGTTATATAATTTGCAATTTTGTATTTTGTTGTTTATATCCATTTTCTCTTGTTAACTGTGGAGAAATGTCATAGTCTGGGTTATTAGTCTGTGTTCCAGATTTAAAAAAAAAAAAAAAAAAAAAAGACAAATCTTGAAAAAGCTGCCGATCAGGCTGTGCCAGGCGCTGGCTCACCTAGAAATGAAGATGTCATTTCTGTCCCAGCCCCTTTGAGATTTGTTTTAGGCTCTTAACTTTTATCTGCCTATTGCCTCCCTATACCGTCTCTACAGATAGATCCTTCAGTCGACCCATCTGTTTCTTAAACTTTCCTTCTGAAACTTTGCTGTTGGACTATTTCTGTGTGTTCTATTTGCATTTAGATTCTGAAACTCCATCCCTACTCTTGGTCGTCAAAGTGAGTAAGACAGAATATCAGACATAAATCAAATGCAGAACAAATAATTCTCTATCTCCGTATCGTCCAACTGTCCTCAGAGGTCTATCAGGAGAAGGTGGAGCTGTGGTATTCCTAGGCCTGTGTCTGCACAGAAAGATGGGCTCCCAAAGCTTTGGATTTATGGCATTTTCTTCAGCATCTGCTGGGCGGGTTAACATTTGCCAGTCATTTTAAGCACTCTGGTTCTCATTCTCCTGATAGAAAAATGTCGGTAACAATCTCTCATTTTCTGACAAAGCTATTATGAGGAGCAAATGGTCTGTGAAAGTGAGTATTTTTTTGCTTTGTAAAGCTCTATGTAAGGATATATCAGCTATTATAATTACCATCTCCATAGACCTCCTCAGAGCGATCAGTGGCAACTGCTACTGGTAATGAAAACAAGCATTTGAAGCCACGATGAATATTATGCTCTCTCCTGTGACAGGTACGAACCTTCAACAAGAAACTCAGATACTCGTATATGAAAAATTAAATGTTTTTGTTCCTTTAAAATAATTTTGGTTTGTATCTGTGTCTCATCCCTCCAGATGGGCAGGGTGAACAAAAGTACAATGTTTTAAGACATGCCTAAGTGCCGGAGTGGTCCCTCTCATGATTGACCTTTGCACACGTGCACCGCTCACAGACCCGCTCTGTCACCATTCATGAGGCGGGTCAGGTGGCTGTGCTATTTCCTTGTCAGGCTTGAGCCACAGGATCCTTTAAGATCCCTGAAGACCTCAGCATCTTGGATCTTGTGGTCTTCGATGGATCAGCCAGTCATCCCCCAGAGGTGTTAACATATTCCTGGGTGCTTCTCAAGTTCTAGGTTAACTGCTAACATACGGGTCTCTAAAACTTCCAAGGTTTTTCCAGAGTTAACGTTCTCTTCCTCTCCAGACTCTCAAAGATGCTGCCTTAATTTCCCTCCCCATCTAGAACTGCCCTCCCTGCTTTGAACTATTCTGTCCCTTTGAATCAGGTTCTGTTTTGATTTAGAAAGAATACTGAGGGAAGGATATGAAGAGAATCTGACCACCTTTGTATAGTGGTAGAAGCAAAAAGCATAACACAAATGAAGATGAACACAAATGAGTATGTCAGTAACTATATATGTGGTGAGCAATTTGGGTATAAACCGTTAAAACACAAAATAAGGTTGCCTGACTACCATCCTGGTGTGCAAAAAGGTACTAACCAATATGTTGACTTGACAGTGAGTTCCCTGGCTATTATATCATTTTTTCCATAAATTTCTGTTATACAAAATAGGTTCACGTTGGATGAGAAAGTTAAGGATGAGAGAGAGAGAGAGAGGAAGAGAGAGAGGCTGAGAGACAGACTCCAGGGAGGGAAAAAGAGGTTAGGGAGAAGGAGAATGAAGGGAGTGAAGCAAATCAGTAAACGCATATAGTAAATCGGTTAGAAAAGACAAGTTCTGGTTGATCTGCAAACAAGAGGTGATTGAGGAATGGTAATCTGTGGAAAAATAGTTTGTTTTATAATCCCAGTCTTTCATGGAGATAATGAGTAAGTAAAGACAAAGTATAAGGGAAAAAATAATGTGCATCCGAGACACAGCAAATCTTAAATGCTTTAAAATATGTTTAACCTATATTTTTTCTGGTTATAAAAACTATGAAGATTCATTGTAGAAAATGTAGGAATGTAAAGAAGAAAATCAGCATTACTTATAATCTATTATGCAAACATACATATATAATAAAAATGGCTTCATCAATTAACTTTATATATATACAGTTTCTTCATGCCTTGAAAGTTATTTGAATAGGTCATTTTAATGGTTATTAATATTCTCTTCTATAAACATATCATAAGCTGTATAATTATTCTCTTTTTATTGGATGTTTAAGTTGTTTCCATTCCTTTAATTTTATAAATTACACAATTAAAAATCTGTGTACATACATTTTATTTTCATTTTAATCATTTCATTGTAAAGATTTCAGGAAATTAAAATTATTTAATCAGAGAAAGAAATATATTTATTACTCTATATATGGTGATAATTTTTATCATTGATTAATTTTTGAAAACTAACTTTTAATCTATTTCTTCTTGACCATAAAAAAACTTCTTTCATTAATTTAATGATAGAATCCATTTTATTCTCCAAATGTAATCTTTACGAAGACCATCCAGGCCTCTGGAATTAGCCATGTCTTACCATTTACTCATATTATTCTTGTTTCCTGATAAGCAGGAATAGAATTTGATAAGCAGATATGATTACTTTCTCCTGATTGGAAACACAATTCAGTATTGTCTCACTTGCTGCTAACGTGCCATGAAAAGAGAGCGCACCAACTTCTAAGCCTGGGTCATATCCCTTTTGGAAATCTGAGTTCCAGGGACGCACCAGGTCGCTTTCTGACACAGGGCCAAGCTCACTGTTGGTTACACCCAGGGTGATATGTATTTAAATTTGATATTTTACAATGAGAACCTTAAAGCTTTGATAACCAACATACAAGTTCATTTGCCCTACGTGCCTCAAATTCAACATCACAGTTTTCCCCAATTCGTGCAGGAACTGAAAGTTGGCCTGTGAATTCAAATGTGAAGAATTCTTAATGCCTCGCTCTGATCCCACCTTGCTGGGGGCCTTCAGAAAGCCACTGGAGACTCCCCAGTGCTTCTGACACACAGTAGGTAGACAGCTGCTCTGGGCAGGTGAGACTCAACCTAAATAAAACTCAGAAGACTCAAAAAGTAAAGGAGAGGAGCAGTATTCAACCCAAATTTTACTTTAAGAATCAGAATCCGAAGCATTTTTATTCTTGGGATGTGTTTCCCAAATATTACGTGTTGCCTTAAACAAGAGAAGAAACTGCCTACATGTTATGAGACATTCTCAGAAAAGCCCTGGGCTTGTCAAACTAATTTTAGTTTTGATGTGTTCTAACTGTCCCCTAGAACTGTGGCCATAAGGCCATTCATTTAACCTCAGAGATTCTTCTCTGTTGAGAAGTGGTTAGAGTGACATGTTGTGAGGATTCATATGATAACAAACATGAAAGCATTTTGAAATCTGCAAAGTATTGGAATCTAAAAGGGGACAGACATGTAAAATACTGACTTTGGAGTAAGTCGACAGATCAGCTCCTGGCCAAAAACAAAAACAAAAATAAAGAAACAAAACAAACGTGTGGTCTTTCAGGTCAGGTCAGACCATAGGCAATTCCGAAGGCTTTTTACTTGGCTGGTCTCAAGGAAGAAAGCTGCCCTCCTCACCCCAGACTTGGGGCTCAGACCTGTGCAGTCAGGGACTCAGGGCCCCCCCGGTGTGTCCTTAGCCCTGGCGCCTCCATCTGGTGGTTTCCTTATGGGGGAGGGAGGGAGTTGAGGACAGTTTTCTGCACACTTAGTGATAGTACTCAGCGCTTTTCTACCCCAGCCCTCCCCCATCTCCCTCTTTCTGGCCCCAGGGATAGAAGTATTCATCCTTTTTTAGCCTGTGGCTCTGTGGCTGAGTGCTCCTGATGGGACAGATTAGAAATCCAACCTGGAGGAGGGGTTTGGACCTCCTGGAGAGCGTGGCCTACTTTAAATGCTGGTTTAAGTGCAGAGTCTTATTCTCTTGGACTATCTGTAATATAGGAAAATTTTATGAGTTTTTTCTTCTCTATTTTCTGCATAGTCATTGATTCATAACTCAATTGTCTATTCCAAATAATGGTGAACATTTTAATGTTGGACTTCTCTGTTTCATTTTTTAGATCTTTGAGATGTTTAGATTTTCTTTCTGACATTCCTTACCTGTCTCTTTTGGACCTCTATGGTTTTATTTTAGTTATTTCTTTAGAGCTGTGATACTTTGTAGAATTACTTTCTGGGATTCCTTATTAAAATAAAAATATTTTAGGGCAAAATATTTACCTGATTTCCATCCATACATTAACTCATTTTGTATGCATGTTTTCTGTGTTGCATATCACACGTCTTTTTTTAAACTTATCTTTTTTCCTTCTTCTTATTAAAATGAAATTCATATACCATGAAATTAGCCATTTTGAAGTTTACAATTTAATGGCACTTAATATATTTATAATCTTGTGCCATTGTCACTCACGTTCTAAAACACTTTCATTATCGCACAAGAAGTTTGTGTACCAATTAAACAATCATTGCTCACAAATTATGTGACCTTTTGTGTCTGGCTTCTTTCACTTGACATAGTGGTTTTTCATGTTTGTCCACGTGGTAGCATATGTATCAGCACTTCTTTCCTGTTTACGGCTGATGGACATTCCGTTGTTCATGGATCGGTCCGTCTGTTCACCCACAGATGGGCGTTGGAGTTGTCTCCACCTTTGGCTGTTGTGAGTAGCGCGGTCATGACCGTCTGTGTACGTGTATTAGTTTGAGTATCTGTTTTTTATTCTTTTTTTGTTTTTGTTTTTTTAATTTAATTTTATTTTTGTTCAATTACAGTTATTTGCATCCTCTCCCCTCCCCCCCTTCCCCACCAGCTTCCCTCCGCCGCCTTAGTTCTGTCCATGTGTCCTTTGTTTTTTATTCTTCTGTGGATATACCTAAGTGTGGAATTGTTGGCCTTTCTACGGGAATTCTACTCTTCACTTTGGAAGGAACTGGCACCGCTTCCAGAGCAGCTGGAACATTTTACATTCCTATCAGCAATATGCAAGCTTTCTAATTTCTCTACATCTTCACAAATGCTTGTTATGTTCTGGTGCTCTTATTATCACCATTCAGTGAGTATGAAGAGGTATCTCATTATGGTTTGGGTTTTTATTTCCCTAACAACTCATGGCATTGGATATCTTTTTATGTACTTGTTGACCTTCTTTGGAGAAATGGCTATTCAAGCCCTTTGCCCATTTTTTGATTGGTTTGTTTGTATTTTTTGTTGGTGAGTTGTACGTGTTCTTTAATATTTTAGATACTGGACCCTCATCAGATATAGGATTTGCAAATATTTTTTACATTCCTTAGGTTGTCTTTTTATTTTCTTGGTAATAGTGTTTGATGCAGAAGGTTTTCATTTTGATATAATCCAATTTGCTTGTATTTTCTTGGTGGCCCTATCATATACTTTTTTTTGTACCGTAATTCAATTGCTTTTCTGGTCCTGCATTGCCATACCTCAAAACAATGGTCCGAGACGACTTGTGTGTTTTCATTTGTAAGGACGCTTTGCTTTTCTCTTCTTTGGAAACCTAGCAGTCACATTCATTTTTGTTTTTTTTCCTACTTATCTTTCCCACACGAGCTCTGCCTTTGTTTGCTTGTTTGTTTGCTTATTTGTTTGTTTCAGTCATTATTCTCTTGTTATGTTTGTTTAACCAGTGTTTATGCATTTTTTTTAAATTTTTAACTATTTCAAAGAATTACCTTACAGTATTTCAAAGGTCTGTGTTATAGAATATTTCATGATGGCAAACTAGAATCATCACAAGTTTAAAGCAGGCCCTGACCTTACTTCCTCTTGGCCCTGACCATTGTTTTCCTCTTCTCCTTCATGACCTGAGATGACTTTCCTGAGTACTGAATGAGGAAAGTAGGGAGAGTGAGGGAGAAGGGAGGTGAATTATCCCATCTCTAAGAATGAGCTCTCCACAGGACTTCAACCAATATATCTGAAAGCTCTGCATTTATGACAATATTCTTTGGATCTAAATTTAATTTTCAAAACACATGAGGGCAGGTATTTATTTCAGGAGGACAGAGGCAGTGTGGTACTATAATAGAACGGAATGGGCTTTGGGGCTGCAACTGCCTTTGAAACCTGGCTCTGCTCCTTCAGAAGTGAGCCCTGGGACACTCTTTCTTAACCTTCCCAGCCCTCAATTCTCTCAGCCCTGTTTTTTTTTTCCCCTCAACTATGGCATTTTATGAGGACACAAAATAATAACCATGAAGCTCTGTATATGGTAAATATTTACCAAATCTTAATTATATTTTATTATTTTATGATTCTTATTGCAAAGGGAAAGATCATTTTATAACGTGATAATCATAAGTTTGTTGAGGTCAGAAATATTTATGTTAGGTTTATCTAAGACTCAACTATAGAACTTCTAAGTGCAAAATGTTTTAACTCCCTGAAAGCTGCAGGGAAGCATAGGCTAACCTAAAAACCAGCACTTTTATACAGCAGAACTTAATACATTTCCTCATCATCTCAAAACTACTTTATCCCTGCTTCATACCCATGTTCTGATGAAAAAAACTAGAAGCTTCTATCTGTTCTAAAACAGAACTAGGAAAGAAAACATTACTAGAACTAACATTTAGATATATGATACAAGAAAAACAAGCATACAGGAGCAAGAGCGATCAGAGGGGGAGTTAAAGGTGGTGAGTGTCATAAAATATTAAAACATGGTTTAATCAGATGTGAGATATGTAAGCGAGCTTAATTAGAAACACATATTATTATTTGACTTTAAAGTATAAAATGAAAAATTAAAGCAATTTTACAGGATACGTAATCAGTGAGGAATAATATGTTGGAAAATGAGTCTGATGTTGTAATTGGTGTGTGCAATTAAAATTAATTAATTTTAGTTAACATTCATGCATGCAAATATGAAATCAACAAGTTTTAAATATTAAATTCATAATTATGGTGTCACTGGTATGTTGCTATGAGGAAGCGAGAGACTGCTGTACCGTGTGTAGTCACCCTCAGCTACAATGTGCTGTTTCCGATCGAATCAGGGAGATATTCTTTGAACAGAATGTCTGGGCCATTGTGACTATATGAACTGCACTCCCTTCTAAATTATTTTAAATTAAATTCACAGTGATGTTTGCCTGTGTCAAATTCTCTGTCTTACCACATCTCCAATTTAAAAGGGACTTAATTTTAATTAACATATCATTGCAGGTACTCTAATATTAATGTTTCCTAAGCCTTTTATAAGATTCATTAACAACAATTTTACGATGAAAGGACCCAGGGGGCAGATACAAAGTTGGGAGGGTATGTTTAGTGATTTCACTATTGATTTTACAAAATACTAAAGACAGAAGTACAATGTTTTAGGATTCCATAGTGAGGTATGAATGAAGTTATTCTAGTAAGCAGAGAGAGAGGGAAAGGAAAGAAGAGAGTATCCATCCATCCATCCATCCATCCATCTATTTCTCTCCCTCCTATCTTTCTCTCTCTCTCTCTTTCTCTCTCTCTCTCTCTCTCTCTCTCTCTATATATATATATATATATATACACACACACACACACATACATCTATATCTATACACACACACACAGAGGGTGGAGCAAAAGTAGGTTTACACTAGTGAATTTGCAGAGCACAGTTTATTCTTGTATTATTATTTATTATTTTATTATTTATTTGTGTTATAACTGTAAACCTACTCTTGCCCACCATTGTATATATGTATTTTTATATATATACATCTATATATGTATATATAGATGTATATATATATCTTAAAAGCACAACTTTAAGGGTTATTTTTTCTACCAAGCAGAAAAAAATAATTATGGTTATAAAGTTTTTTTATGTTATTTCTGCTTTTACAAATTAGTATCTAGATTTTCAAGTTTGTAAAACATCTGGGTTCAAATCAGTCGTGCCTCGTGAAATGAACAAACTCACAGTCATCAAGAGAGATTGTTGGCCCTTACTGGGCGTCTGAAAAGCTTTACACAGCATTAAATAATCACGAAGTTATCGTTTTGCCCTATTTCCAAGTTATCCTGAACCTAGTCCCTAAACAGTGTGTTTCTGTGTTTTTGACATTTATGTAGATGGAACCTCCTGCTTATATCCTTGTGTCTTACTCTTCTGTTCAGTATTGTGCTTGACTCATCCACGGTATTGCTTAATCTCCGGCATTTTTTATTTAATTTGATTTCTGTATTGTATTCCATTGTGCAGATAGAACATATTTCCCATTGTACTGATCAACAAGTTTAGAGTCCTTTTGCTATGTAAATTTGGTATACATATGTATGAGTTATTTATTGCTGCATAACAAATTCCCACCTTCGCCATATTCTATTGGTTAGAAACAAGTAACTAGGCCAGCCTACACTCAGGGGAGGGAATGACACAAGGACATGCATAATGAGAGGCGGGCCTTTTTGGGAAGCTGCCTAGCACAACGTATTATACCGATTTTTTTAAATAAATGAAATCTCACTTTACAAATGTCTCTGCCAGGTTTAATCCCTGAATAATAGCAGTTCTGTAGTAGGAACTTTGCTTAGCACTGAAAGCAAATAATCTCTAATCCTCTTAACTATGCTGCAAGTATTATTATCCTTCTTTTACAATTTAAGGAAGTATGGCTCTGTAGGGTTAAGTAATTTGCCTTTGGAAATTGTGGTATGTGAGAGAGACTCTATCGTACGCTTCAGAACCAATGTTGTCAGCATGCTGTGTAAACAAGATAATAATAAGTATCAGTGATTATAGAAAATAAGTATTGCTGTTGCTTATATTAATTATTATGGTCACCTCCTGTCTACACCAAACACAAGGTACAATCAAGTGACTTTCCTTTAGAGCTCATACTAGATGTAGTCACAAGGGTAAAAAGTGACAGTTTAGCTCTACTTCATATCACCATATATGAGTAATTCTATGAACTTTTGATTTTTTGAAATATTAGCTTGAAACCTATAATTCAATGATCGTAGGTACTCCTACCCAAGGTTAGTGCAATTACATGGTTTCCTGCAAAGAGTAATGCCTCCAGTCTGTGTAGCATTGGGCCAATCTAGACGATATCGACAGTAAATTCCTCCAAACGTTTAGACATAAAAGCACATTTTATCTCGTTGTGTTTTTAAAATTAGAATAGAGAGAAATTCTCCTTTTTTGTCTGTGTCTTTGTTTTTTGTTTTGTTCGTTTTAAGTGGTAACTTCTCTTCTCATATAGGCATTCTCCCAGGGGTGTCCGACCTCTCGGCGTCTCTGGGCCACACTGGAAGAAGAAGAGTTGTCTTGGGCCACACATGAAATATATTGAGACATGTAATCACGAAAAAATCTCACAATGTTTTAAGTAAATTTACGATTTTGTGTTGGGGTGCATCCACAGCCGTCCTTAGTCACGTGTGGCCTGTGGTCCTGAGGTTGGACACCCCTGTGTGAAAGGGTGGCATCGAGGAATCTGGAATTGACAGCCATGTCTGGCAGTGCCCACCTCATTTCATTGCTGGCTGAAGGCCACAAACGTCTATATATAGATTTCATTGCATATAAATATATATTTTGGAGAACACTTTTTTCTTTTTTTTTAAAAAGATTTTATTTACTTATTTTTAGAGAGAGGGCAAGTCAGGGAGAAAGAGAGGGAGAGAAACATCAAGGCGTGCTTGCCTCTCATGTGGTCCCCACTGGGGACCTGGCCCGTGGCGACCCAGGCACGTGCCCTGACTGGGAATTGAACTGGCGACCCTTTGGTTCTTAGCCTGTGCTCAGTCCATCGAACTATACCAGCCAGGGCTGGAGAACACTTTTTTCTACCAGCATCTCTTCCTTGAACAATTTTAATAACCTCCTAGCTGTACTCTTTGTTTTCATGCTTATTCCTCCTATTTGTTTATTTACTCCTTCAATGAATATTTATTAACCTTCAAGGTGTTTGCTTCCATAAATCTTTAAAAAATGCATGTCTCGTCATGTCAGTTCTCTGCGTGGCTCTTTATCATCTCCGGGACATATACCAACGTGTAGAATAGAGAGCTTCAGGCCCGCCTGCTCACCCCACCTGCTGTTGTAAACACATAATTGGGGCATCCCAGATAACTTTTCTCCTTCATCTACTCTCTCCTGTCTTATTCCTACATCATTTCCATTGCGTCTCTTACCTGGCCACGTGCTGGTATTTTTTATTGTATTAATACTTTAAAGCTCAAACAAATCCTTATTGCCTCTCTAATTTCTTTCTTTGTCATTCCCTTAGTGTTTTGTTTATAACTCTATTAACTTTTTTTCACTGTCCCAATTTTTGTCTGTTTTTTATTACTAAAATATTCATAAAAAATATTCCTACAACAAGAGGTTAAACTAGCATGCATAAGCTGCGGTGATCACCCAGGTGATTTACTGGGCTACCTATTATTAACATTGATGTTCCATGGGTCCCCACATAAATCACTGGGTCCCAACACAGTCTTTCTTCCACGTATGACATAGCAATGATGTTATTTGCCTTTGGCAAATGGAACCTTTCACATCAGCCATCCCCTGTGTTTAGCATAAGAAAACCAAACTGGCAAGTGAATATTCTCGATTTCCACTTTGGTGGTACCATGAACACGTTCTTTGATAAAATATGTTTTCCTATTTGGGAAACTCTAAATTAGCCACATTCATGGTTTTAAGGACAAGAAGCAAAAAGTCTGTGAGGGACTGCTTAGAGCAGTGAACCCTCTTATATCCACCCGAAGTTCCCAGATTCATGTATTTGGCTATAGGGAAATGCCATCATGTATTGGTCACTGGTTTAAGAGTTAACTCACATTCTTTACATAATATCCCAACCTCGTATGGTAGAATCTCCCAGCTGTGATACAACTCTTCCTTTAGGAGGCCTTTTCACCATTGTAGCAAGCCCATTGCCTCCGGGTGATGGGATGCAAGGTACACCAGTGGATACCATAGGTATTAAGACCATTGCTTACTGTATTGTACCGTGAGGTTCCTCACCATCGACAAATGGTGTGTGGTACCATGGCAGAGAATGCATCATTCTGTCAGTCTAAGATGAGGCTGATGGAAGAATTGAGGACAAACTTGCTTTCAGAAAATTTATCTATTTGTATAAGGACAGATTGCTGTTCTTCCCAAAATGGAAATGATCCAATGTAATCAACCTGTCACTAGGTGGCTGGCTGATCCGTTCCATCCATCAGTTCTGGGAATGATGCCATATCAGTGCTTAGGTTTGACCTGTGTTATTAGCAATTTGCATACTCAGTAGGTGCCACAGTCAGATCATCCATGGTGAGGGAGGATTTTATGTCTTTGCGCCTCCATGGAACGCTCATGGCTGCCAAGTGTTCCTGAGTCCATTAAGCAAAACCTAGGATAGCTGAGAAAAGAGGCTTACTTTTCTCAGGATAAGCCCTCTTTTCCACCTGGTTATTGACAGCCTGAGTCACGGTGAATTCAACCTATAAGCATTTGCATGGGCCACAAACATATCTTTATTTTATTTCCATTTGGAGACGAGCATCCATATATTTCTTCCATAGACTTCCCAGACACTGATTTTTTAATCTTATTCAGTGATTATGGGAACTCAAACCAGGTTTATTTTCATTTATCTAGAATTTATTTGATTATATAAATTAGTAACACCTCGGTAGGCTACTCGTATATTTCATTCCTATGCACTCTGTAAAAAATTAGTTACTGTCATATATTCCTGAAAGTCAAAACACTTTGATTGCAATTCTGTCCCTGTGGGTTATTGCAGTAATTACACCCGCCTCGGAGGAATAATTAAGTACCACCTGCCACTCCAGGATCATATTATTCTCACTAAGATAGGGAGCCTAAATTCATAATGGTGAAATGGGAACCCAAATTCCCCCTTTATCTCCAGACTGAAGAGACCACAATAGACAATCACCAATAATAGAGGTTTACAAGGATGCTGATGTTGCCTTTATCAAAGCATTTTTTAATGATGTAGTAAAAAGAGTTTCCTCTGAGCCTCCTAAATGTTAGGATCTATTTCAACATACCCAGATCACTAAGCCTTCAAGTTTCTTTCTCTGTTGGATAGCAGAGAAGTCCTAGGATCTCAGACTCATTGAATTTAGTTTATCACGGAACTCAAGCTGCAATATACCAACTAAGAAAACTTTTAAATCCACTCCTACATCATGAATCTCTGTATTTTGATCTCCTTTGACTAAAATCCCTAGAATTTGAGTTTTACCCATGTTTCCAGATTTCTCTGGGAGCAAAATGTAATTATGCCTCTGGTTCATAGAAGGATTTAAGCCTCCCTGTGGGCCAGTAGACAATAGTACAATTTGGGCTCACAGGTGAATGGGCATCTTCTTGTGAAGAACTAGGCGTAAATAGGACCACTGAAATATTTACATGTAATGGAAAGCTAGTTTCCTCCTATGGTGGAGAGGAGATTTTTCTGTTGGGGAAGGAAGATTTGCAGTTCAACTATTTCAGCTTCTTCATCTGTGTCTGTTGAAATGTTCTCATTCTAAATATCAGCGTCCTCACTTATTCCTAACTTTAGAACCTTAACTTTAGCATAAATCCTTGGCACAGTCAGTGGATATATCTATATATCTCCATGGATATGTATTTTCATACACATGTACTCATATATATCGATAGAGAAGTTCTGAAGATCAAATAATGATAATTCACAATATATTACTGTCACCATAATAATAATCTCATAGGGAAGAAGTAGAATGGTATTTTGCATTAAAATAAATAATAAAAATAAAACTCGGAAGAAAAGCTTTTTTAAAAAATGACAGATGGGGGTCAAAACTTGTTTGTGGTAAGAGGATAAGTTAATGATTCATTGTAATATTCTATGTCCCTTTTCTAAATTTATACCCAAAAGAGATGTTTTTGTTGGTTATGAATATGGATTTATATTTTGTATTCATAATCTGCCACATGTCAAACCTTTATGGTAATTTCTGCAATTTATATGATATGTGTGAAATCAATTGTCATCATTTTACTTTTTGATGTTTAAACTTTGCATCTTGGAATAATCTTCTACCACCAAGTTACATGTATATTATCCCATTAAATATTTTAATACCACCATATATATTCATATGGTGTTACTTATCTTCTTGGTACCAGCTTCTTAACCTCTCCCTCTGTCTCTCTCACTCTCTCTCAGTTTCTTCCTAAACTCTCCCTCCCTCCCACCCTCCCTTCCCAAATCTGCCTCCCTCTTTCTGCAACTTTATTTTTTTCATTTACTTGAAGGAGTAATTTGACTTTGTGTCAATAACATTTATTGACTTCCTCCTGTTTTCCACAATAATTTGAAATTCCACTTACAAAATTAAACTGCTATAAATTAATGAGTCTAATTGTGATTTCTATTCTGTCCTGTTGACCTATTTTTGTGTTAATACTAGACTTTTAATTTCTATTACATAGTACTATGTTTTAAAATCTGGAAGATCTAACCTATCGCTCACAATTTTTTTTAAAAGATTTTATTTATTTATTTTTAGAGAGAGGGGAAGGGAGGGAGAAAGAGAGGGAGAGAAACAGCAATGTATGGTTGCCTCTCACATGGCCCTCACTGGGGACCTGGCCTGTAACCCAGGCATGTGCCCTGACTGGGAATCGAAACGGGACCCTTTGGTTCGCAGGCCCATGCTTAATCCACTGAGCTACTACACCAGCCAGTATCTCTCACAATTTTGTTGTATAATAAAGGTGTGTGTTTTACATTATCTCCCAGATAGAATAGTCCAGGTGTTGTCAAGTGTCTTGCATTTCATTGGGGCTTTGACTGTACATTAGGAGCTATTTGCATCTAGAAATAGGACATGAATTTTCCTTTATTTATATCCTGGCTTATGTTTTTCACGGAAGTGTTCCAGTCTTCATAAGTCCACCTTATAGTTGTCATTCCTGATTTAGTCAAGTTTTAATTTTACTGCAAATGACTCAACTTTCTAGTTACATTTTTTAATATAGCTGGTATCTGGGAAAGTTTTTAATTTGTTTATGTTGATCTTTTTGTTAATACCTGGTTACTTGAACTTTGGTTTGTCTATGTAGAAAATGATATTAATTGAAACAAGTGACATTTTATTTCTTCCTTTCCAGTATACTATTTATTTTTCTTATCATTTTCTATTCATCATATACCGCATTGCACTGTAAAAAGTAATTGTGATAGTATTTCCTATTTTCTTACGCATTTGATTTTAGTCAGAATGTATAAAATGTTTTATCATTAAACTTTTACTGCATTAGATTTCTGACAGAAATATTTTTATATTATCTAAAATATAAAATTCCCTTTTATTTTTAGCTAATATAAATAAAATTTGACTACAGATGTTGAATGTTTTACTCCTTTTGGCATCTAACTGATATCATCACATCTTTTAATCTGTTTGAATTTCCTGAAGTAGTTGAATAGCTTAATATTTTTTGAAATTAAACTGCCTCTGCATTTCTAGAATAAAGTCTGCTTGGTGTAGTAATCTTTTAATACACTTATGGATTTGTTGGTTAGAGGTCTCCTTAGATTTTTAATTCTGTTTATATCTGTGCTTGCTTACACATTTGAATTTTTCTGGTACTGCTATAATAATTTGGCATCTAGTTATGAAAGACATAAAAGAAATTAGAAGAAGTTTCATCATATTGTATGACTTGTGACTCTTTATAAAAGTTGAGATATTATATGTTCAGGCATGTATTTGCAAAACAATGCAGAACATATTCATACTCTATGGCAGGCATCAAGTTGAGCTTAGACATGGGCTAATGTAATCCTCTTAAAAGAAAACACTTGATACTGTTATTACCTCCAGTAATAGAGATAAGGAAATGGAGGAGTATAGAGGATCTGTTATTTGTACATAATACCCTTGGCGGTGCATGGATTAGAAATCATACAACCTAAATTTACCTTGCTACTTCGAGCAATCTTGATTCCCATTTATAACTATCTATAAAGTTATCTTTAAAATACATGAAATATTTATTTATAATCTCTAATGTGAAAGGCCCAGTTAAAGAATAACGGTTCAATCACTGCTTATGTCTTCACCACCTTGTTTAAGAAATAGAATAGTATCACTCACACTTAAAATCTCTGTGTGCTCTTTTATATCTTCTCCAGAGATATTACACTCTTGAATTTGGGGTTAATGAATCCTACACTTTTCTTCACAGTTTTATCCCCATGCATGTATTCTAAAATTTTATCTGTTATTTGCATGTTTTGACTTTTATATCAAGAGAATCAATAAATGGATTTCTTGGGGGGCTTTATCCCTTGTTTTTATTGCTTGATAATTGATTATTGATTGCACTATTGATTATTTGTTTACCCATTCTTCTATTGGTAATCATTTGGTTTATTAAGAATTCTTTGGCATCACTGTTCATAGTTTTGATCTTCTTTTTCTTAGATAAGTCGCTTTAATGTTTCATATAATAAGGGCTTGGTGATGATGAACTCCATTAACTTTACCTTATATGGGAATAAAATATGCTTAAAAAACAAAAGAATTCTTTGGCATCACAACAATACTGTTTGAGTATTCCTGTCCATGTCTCCCAGTGCATATATGCAGACTTGTCTAGGATATATACCTAGGGGATTTATTGCTGGATTATTGGATATGAACCTTCTCACATTTGCTAAGAAATGCAAAACTATTTTCCAAAATAGTGGTGTCCATGTATAGAAGCACATAAACGATTTTACTGCTCTATATTCTTGCCAAAACTTGATTTTTTTCAAAATTAAAAAAAAAATTAAACATTTAAATCATTTTAAACTATAGCCAATACTGGACATGAAACCTCTTTAATTTTCACTTCCCTGATGGTATCGAACATTTTTTCCACATATGTGTTGTCCATTCCTTGTCTATGGCCCATTTACCCTGTCAGATAATTTGTTTCATTGATATATAGTCATTATTTGTATGTTGCAAATATCAACCCTTTGTGGGGTTTTGGTGTTCAGTATTTTTACTTGGTTACAGTCAGGTTACTCCTGCACAGCCTGAGGGAACAGTAATGGCCTCCCTGAGACAGCTGCCATGCAGATAATGCTGATTCTCCTCAGGACCCACCCCAGCGCCATCTGTGCTTCTAGACCAGGGCCGTCAAACTCATTTTCACCCAGGGCCTCATGAGCCTCGTGGTTGCCTTCAAAGGGCCAAAATAATTTTAGGACTGTATAAATGTAACTACTCCTTCACTGTTAAGGAGTTGAAATTACATTCAGCCCTTTGAAGGCAACCGCGAGGCTGATATGGCCCCCAGTGAAAATGAGTTTGACACCCCTGTTACACTGGATTCATTCAATCCCATCAGGTTCCCGAAGGTAAGGTACAAAGCGTAACCCATGAGGAAGTATGTTATGCTCATAAGGACATTGTGATAATGCATACAGACTTAAATCTGTGCAGTCTGTGTGGGGACAGGTACTAAATGTGAGGCAGTAATGTTAGAAAGAACGTAGAGTTGCATCAGGCTGACTTTATTGGCGTGGGTTTCCTACGCTGAGATTTGGCTTTTAATGTTGCAGTTCAGGCTGAGAAAGAGCTCTGCCAGTGGGTGTGGCTATTGGCTGAAATGTGGACCAAAGGGGGCCCACCGTGAACGGATTTGAAATAGCAGGCATGGCTCGGTTTAATGTGGAGGAAAGGATTCAAAGGCTAAAGGAAATTGAAATGTTAGATTGAATTTAGGTCTACGCACTCACTCTGGGACACTCCGTAAGACGTACCTTTCATTGATTCTGTGAGAAATCAATTTGTGAGGGGAGCCCTGCTGTTCTTAAAGAGCTCCACTATGGCTCTTCCCTGTAGGCCAGAACTCACAGCGGGAACTGCAGTTACTGAACTGGGAAACCTAAAGGCAGGGGGCGTAATTCATCCCTGGGTTGTGGGAGTCAAATGAGGGCACCCCACTGCCAGAGGCAAGGCGGGTGTGGTTACTGTAATGGAGAACGGAGTCACAGTAGGAACAAGTAGGATTGTTTGACTTGTGCAGACCCATGGCGTTGGCTTATTGATCGTGGCGCTCCTAGGGGTGAAATAGATAGGAAGCTTACGAAATTCTTACTGATCTGTGAAAGCAGAAAAGTTCCAGGTCCAGTGAACAAAAGCTGACTTTAATCATAAAGACAGAGTCACGTCCCCTCAATTAACTCCGAGACTTGGGTCAGTTTACAGATCTAGATCCCCTGGACTGAAGGGAAGCCAGGTCCCCTTGAGAACGGACCTGGGTACAGTACTGAAAATGGATACTGTTGGTCTTTCTCCCAGTCTTCTCTGAAGGGGCCTAAGGCCTTTTACCAGGGTAACTGTACATTGGAGAAAAGGAAGTAATTTTTATCCTCAGATGTTCTGAGGACTGTTGGATACTAGCTCTGAACTGACACTGACTCCAGGGGACAAAATGTCCTCTGGGGGTACCAGTTAAAGCAGGGGCTTAAGTAAGAGTCAGACGATCACTGGAGTTTCAGCTCACATCCATCCCACAGTGGATTCAGTGGATCCCAAGCCCTTCCTGTGGTCACCTCCCAAATTACAGAGTGCATACTTGGAATAGACATGCTCACAGCTAGCAGAATCCCCACACTGGTTTCCTCATCTGTGGACTGAGGGTTATTATGGTGGGAATGGCCAAGTAGAAGCCACTAGAACTTTCTCTACCTAGTAAAGCAGTAAACTGAAATCCGTACTGCACTGCTAGAGGGACTGAAGAGATTAGTGTTGCCATCAAGGGCTGGAAAGAGGCAAAAGTGATGATTCTACCACACCCCCATCCTGTGTGGCCTCTGCAGAGGACAGATGGATCCTGGAGAATGGCAGTGGGTTATAGTAAGCTTAACCAGCCAGTGACTCCGGTTACAGCTGCTGTACCAGATGTGGTTTCATTGCCTGAGCAAATTAATACATTTGTTAACACATGGTATTCACCTATTGATCTGGGAAATTTCTTTTTACTCTAATTCTTTCCATGAAGCCTACCAGAAGAAGTTTTCTTTCAGCTGGTAAGGCCAGGAATACACGTCTTCATTGTTCTACTATCTAGTCCTGTGTTATAATTTAGTTTGCAGGAATCTGAATTGCTTTTCTCCTCTATAAAATGTCACACTGATCCATTACATGGGTGGCATTATGATGACTGGGCCCAGCGAACATGAAGTAGCAACTATTCCAGGCTTATTGTCAGGACGTTGGTGTGTTAAACAGTGACAGACCTAAATTTCAGGGGACCTTTAATGTCAGTGAAATTTCTAGGTGATCAGTATGGGGAATTTTGAGATATTTCTCCTAAGGTAAGTTGTTGTATCTGGCCTGTCCTAAAATCAAACAGAGGCTGAACGCCTAGTGGGTCTCTTTGGATTTTGGAGGCTCCATCTTCCTCATTTGTATGTGTTATTCATATCCACTGAGTGACCCAAAAGGCAGCCAGTGTTGATTAGGGCCAGAACAAGAGAAGACTGCAGCAGGTCCATGCTGCCGTGCAAGCTGCTCTGCCACTTGGGCCACATGATTCAGCAGATCCAATGGATTTTAAAGTGTCAGTGGGAGATAGGGATGCTATTTGGAGCCTCTGGCAGGCCCCTGTAGTGCAGTGACAGTGCAGGCTCTTAGGATATGGGAGCAAAGCCCTGTTATTCTTTGCAGATAACTACTATCCTTTCTAGCAACAGCTCTTAGCCTGCTACTAGGTTTTAGTAGAAATTGAACACTTAACTATGGGCCACCAACTTATCACGCCACCTGAGCTCCCATTATGAGCTAGGTGTTATCTGACAACCAAGTCATAAAGTTGGTGTGCAGAGCCGCACCAGATTACATAATGGAAGCAGTATATATGTGATCAGGCTCAAGCTGGCCTTGAAGGCACAAGAACTTATGTGAAGACATGGCTCAAATGCCCATGGCCCCCCACCCCTGCTCCTCTGCCTTCTTTCTTCCAGCCTGCACTGTGGCTTCATGGAGGGGAGTGGGGGAAGCGGTTACCTGCCATCCATTGACAGAGAAGGAGAAGATTCAGGCCTAAGTTACAGATGGTTTTCTGCATGGTGTACAAGCACCACCAGAAAGTGGACAGCTATAGCACTGCAGTCCCTCTCTGGGACACCCTCGCAGGACAGTGGTGAAGGGAAATCCTCCAAGTGAGCAGAACTTCAAGCAGGACAGCTGGTTGTGCACTTTGCTTGGAAGGAGCAATGCCTAAGCAGACACACAGGTATATACCGAGTCATGGAATAATGAACTAAGGAAATAAAAGGAAGCTATCTCAGAGCCACATTGCATCATATTCCCATTTCTGACTTGTAGAGTTGAATTGTAAAGTTCCTCTAATCATGGTTCTCTTTAAATCAAGTCAAAAATCCATTGTTCCATGGACAGATAAAGTCTTCTAGTCGCCAGCCCTGCAGCTTCCCGAGAGTCTTTAAATTCTGCTAATAAACCTCTGTAAGTGAGTCAGGGAGGCAGAGGGAGTGAAGAAACTAAGTATTTGAGCGGCTTGTCCTGGGCCAATTCTCATGGCAGGGGTGGGTTTTGAGCTTCTCAGAATCCATCTGCAGAAGGGACCACTCTGCACTTCCTCTTTTCACTCTTCAGTAACAGTAAACAAAGCAAAAGTCTTCATGAGTTCACACTGGTGGGCTCAGAAGCCCTTTGCATTCGATGTTCGTCACCTAATAAAACGCTGTTGTGTGGGATGATTGTACTGAGGGAGGGGGGGCTTTGGTGTGTGTTTGCCAAAATATGGTTGGGCCTTTCAATATTCCGTTTTCTTCATTTGATCAAGTTGTAAAATGTCATCCTTTTATAAAAAGCCTTGAGATGCTCTACAATAAAATGGCATTAGCTGGAATATGTAAAACATCTGAAATAAGTGACAGCTACATAACTACACAGAACCACGTGAAAACGGAAAAAAAAAAAAATAGTACTTGTTTACTGCAACCCCAAGGGGGGAAACTGGATTTTAAAATAGTGTATACCTTCCTGGGAAAAAATGCACCCCCACACATAACCTAAAGCACTGGCGTTACTTTGACACAGAGGGAAGGCAGGGGCTTATTGAACTCGCAAAGCTACAGAGCTACACGTTCTGAACTGAGGTGCCCATTGGGATTTCCTGAGGAGGCTGAAATTACACACCCACAGAGGCACTGGTTTGAGAGATCGGAGAGGACTGGCGGTGGGGGCCAAGGTTGATTATTTTAGGTTATCATGTTTCATGTTTATATAAAACATTTATATAAAGACATTTTGTGAAATTATTAAGTTGACTTGTATATGAAACATTAACTATTATGCAAACCCTCATTTTTCTGATGAGACAGGGACTCCCACAGAATTGACATGAGTTTTCCTGGGTTGTATGATGGTGAGTTATGTTGACCGTCTGTGAAAAGTGCTCATCTTCAATGTTCCGGAAATAATAGTATAATTTTTCATATGTGTTTGTTATTTTTAGAAATTATAATTTTATTTGCATATATGCATATATGTCAAGCATTGCAAAATAATCTGTTATGTGATTCAAACAAAGGGGACTGTATGTAAGAAATTGGTCTCTGGCGTGGAGAATTGAAGGAGAAAAGAGAAATGCTGAAATAACTCAGGGCCTGAATAAGTTGGGGAAAAGGAGAAGAAGAGGTGGGCTGCCAAACCTAGGAGCTCAAAGGAGGGGACCGAGTGGAATTGGGGCTCACAACTCTCAAGGATGTCTTTACCTGGCCTCTGACGGTTGAGCAGGACTGTGAGGGTCTCCATGGTTCATTTGCAGGCCTCTGAGGAGGGAGTGGCTTCCTGCTTTCACTAGCATCTCTGAGAGGTTGTGATGAGGCTGATTCTGTGTGTCCTGAAAGAGGCTGGGGGCTTTAGTCAGCCACCCCTACTGGGGCCAACCACTATAGTTGGGAACCTCCATCAGCACCAGCCCAAACAGGAAGCAAATCCCCCCCCTTCACTTTCCGGTGGTGGCTCCTACAGACCTCAGCGCTCACCACTGATGGGTCTGGGAGCTCTGTTTCCCTGATGCCAGGACTTACCTTTATCTGTAGTTTTGACTCGAACACTTCAGTTTCCCTGGACTCCAGCCACACCAACTCAAGAAGATGATTGCACAATTAACCAACCGCTGCTTGAAGGTTTATTTTGTCTACTAATCAGAATGCAGCACAACATGCAAGTTATTACATGCATGTAGGAAATTACACGTCTATGCTTTACTCACCCTGTGTTGATTCTGTGGTTCTTCAATCCACACAAACTTCTGTAAACATCTAATAAAAGCCACAACCACTAGTTTTCCATTCCCAAAGTAAATCAAGATCATTAAATAAGATCATTCATCCTATATTGTCTAGACATGATTGAAATAATGCTTAAATTATGAAGATCTCACAAGAACTAAAAAAACCCTGCTTTCTTATACTTATTCATTTATTCACTAAATATTATTAGAATAAATTTTTATATCAAATCTGTCAAAAAAGCTACAACCATAATTCTTGGTTCATAATTGCTTTAACATTTCTAGCATTCTTTTGTAATTGTGAATATTTAAAAATAGTGATTAAATTAATGTTATGAAATAGTAATTTATTATAGTAAAATAATTTTACAGGAAAATAGAAATATTTTGTCATACTGCTGAATAAAAAATGTAGCAGCAGCACTTTTATTTTGTTGTTAGTATATTTTTATTTTTACTTTCAAATCCAAAGAAATGCTTAGGTTTGTTGTATTATTGTTCACAAAATTAGGCTTATTCGGTGTGTTTTTTTCTAATTTTATAAATTACATTTGTGTTTATAACTGTAAAAATTAACAGTGACTGAACAATGGTAGGCAGGAAGTGATCTGCAGAAATTCGGTTTTCTTGATGTAAAGACATTAATATTTTCATGACTGTCCTCTCATATATCTAAATTAGGAAAATGAGCTTTACATACTATTTATGAGTGTGGGCTATTTTTGCTAGGTTTATCTTTTTTGTGTAAGTGGTTCACCTTCTCTCTCCATCCACAATGACCCTTCTTCTTGTACCTGATGCCAACAACCAGGTGTGTGTTCCAGGCTGAGTCTGTCCTTGCTTATGTCGTTGCACGCCGACGCATGCAGGGACTTTCTCATCACTTAGCTAGGATCAGGTTATTAATACTCTTCTAAACCAACAGCGATTTTAGAGCCATGCCACAATTTATGTCGCTGTTTCCCTGGAAACAGAACACCATAGTAATAAACAAGTACACGTAATAAACTTCTTCCATACGGTATATTGTTTCTCATGTACACTTCTATTTTTGAGAGGTGGATTTTCAGGGATGAGATTCCTAGGTTTTAAAAATAGACATATTCTTAATTTTAATATATATTGCCAGATTCCTTCTCCAACTGTCTGTATCAATTGGTTTTCCCCAATAGTGTATAAGAGAACCTATTTCCCCGATCACTTTCAATAGCTGATGTATCACTCTTAATTTTTGTGGATCAGATAGTTTAAGTGATATCCTATTATTGCTTTAATTTTTGTTTATTTTCTACTAGTGCTTGTGTATATTTATGCCTCGTTCCTTTTTTCCTTTTCAATACTTGCTGATTTGTATATAATTGTGTATTTGTAATAATTTTTTCCTTTTTATTGAATTTATTGGGGTGACACTGGTTAATAAAATTATGCCGATTTGAGGTGCACAGTCCCACAATACATCATCTGTACACTGTATTGCGTGTTCTCTACCCCAGTCAAATTTCCTTTCATCACCGTTTATCCCTCCCATACCTTCCTAGTGCCCCCCACCTATCTTCCCCCAGGCAATCACCACTCTGTTGTCTGTGTCCAGGAGTTTTTTCTTTTTTGCTCAATCCCTCCATCCAAACTCCACCCTCAGCAGCTGTCAGGTTGCTCTTTATCTATGAGCCTGTTTCTATTTCACTTTTTAGTTCATTTTGTTCATTAGATCCCACATACGAGTGAAATCATATGTATTTGTCTTTAAGTGGCTTATTTCACTTAGCATGATGCTCTCCCAGTCCATCCGTGCTGTTGTAGAGGGTAAGAAGGTGCTCCATGTCACTAATCATTAGCTAAATGCAAATAAATCCACAATGAGACATTCACTTCATACCTGTCAGAATGGCTATCCTCAATAAATCAACAAACAAGTGTTGGCAAGGATGTGGAGAAAGGGGACCCCTCATACTCTGTTGGTGCCAACGCAAATTGGTACAGTCACTATGGAAAGCAGTATAGAGTTACTTCAGAAAATTTAAAATGGATCTGCCTTATAACCCAGCAATTCCACTTTTGGGAATTTATCCAAAGAAACTCAAAACACTAGTTCAGAACGATAGATGCACCCCTATGTTCACTGAAGCGCTATTTACAATAGCCAAGATTTGGAAGCCGCCCAAGTGCCATCAATATAGGAGTGTATAAAAAAGCTGTGGTACATTTGCACAATGTGATATTATTCAGCCATAAAAAAGGAAGGCAATTTTTAAATAATTTTTGAATACATTACTAACAGACATTTTTAAACACGATTGTTTTTGTTGAATACTAAAAGAGGGAATCACTAGCAAATACTCATTTTCTAAAATTTTAGTGAAATCTATTGGAGTTCAAGTAAATTATTTACTTGTACTTCTTTTGAAATATTTTGTTTTTACCAAATTGTTGAAAGTATTAGGAAAGGAAGCATTTTAAAGTGCCTGGACACATAATAGTCAATAGAATGTAAATACCTTTTCATACTTGCCCATCTCTTTCCTTGACAGAAAAAAAATTTGCTAGCTCTTAAAAAGTTTACTGGACTTTAATCAAATGCAGTAATCTATAGCTTGATTTATTTCATAGAATCATATAGATCTGCACAGGAGGTCTGAGATTAGAATGGAAAGAAATTGGGTTTAGAGAACATTTGTCATCAAAGGAACACAAAATTTAAGTAGGTTGAAAATAACCATTCTCTGCAATTGTCAAAAACCAACACACCAAATCAACACGCCATTTTAAGCCTCCTCTAAAAGGAAAATTTTTAAATGAAGTTCCAGAATTCCAAATTTATGATGACATCACCAACAACAATTGGTCACTAAATCTTAAACAGCGCACGGCTGGCTGGATGCTTATGTCAAAGAGACACGTTTGACCTCCACAGTGCATTTAAGGTCAGTGGGAAATCTCTCTCTCGAGTTTGTTTCGAAGAATGCTTTATTTCTACTCTCTCTGAGGCTTTGGGGATCAGGTCTTAACTCAAAATCCAAGTTGGGAGCTCAGTAAAAGGCAAGATGTCAGTCCATCCCGATAGACCTGAAAAGGACTGATGCAAGTCAGGGAAACTCCCGCAAAGGTTTCCCTTTTCGGTTCGCGTAGGTAATCCTGGGAAAGTTCAGCGCTTCCCGAAGACTTCTCTGAGGGACCTCCGGGGACACCAGAATTTCTCTGGAAACTGTTTCCGGCAAGATGTTTAATATTTTCTTCTTTCTCAACACAAATAACACCAAAACACTTTTTTTTTTCTTTTCAAGGAAGAAGTTCTTTTGCACTTTTCTTTATAGATAGTTTCTGGAGGGGTGAGAAAACATTTTAACAGTGAAACTGGAGAGAGCGTGTGAATTTTTAAATAATGTAATTAATGTGTTTTGAGAAACAAGCTGTGCGTTAGAAAGAGAATGTTGATCATGGCTTTCTGATTGCTGCATTCTTATGTATAACTTTAGGGCCTTTTACTGGAGATATAGCACCAGCTAGGCATGAAGAATAGAAGCAGTGATATTTTATATCATGCTATGAAAAATAGTTTATTCTTGGGCTTCTTTGTTTTCATGTATGATTTCATTTCTAAGGAGGATTAGAGGTCACAACTCTTGATTATCAATGTGTAAGTTGATGTTGATTTCTCCTGAAATAAAAATCACCACCGTGTTGATCTATTTCATTCCTATCACCTATACATGCTAGAATAAACCTTTTTAGACCTAGAAATATAGAATAATTTTCTATCCTATGTGCTGTAAGATTAACATAGAGTTACCATCTTGTCTATACCTATGTAGTTTTGTCGCATGACAAAACAGCACAAAACAGGTGGTTAAAACGACTGTTGTCTGTGTGTGGTTGGGTGGCTTACTCTTCCGATCCAAGCCACTTGCCTGATCTGTTCTGATGTGCCTCTGTCGCATGGGTCTGTGTCAGCTGGTGGTAGGCTTGTGACGGGACGATCCTGGTTGGCCTTACTCATGTGTCTGCTGGTTGAGAGACTACTACTGAGGGCGACTTGGTTCTTCTCCTTCTGGTCTTTGTTTTCTGACTGTTTAGCTCAAGCTTATCTACATAGAGTTCACAGAGAACATCAAGAGAAAAAAATACAAAATAAAAAAGCACTTTTCAAGTATCTATGGCACATAGCCAAGCCCAGGGTCTGTGTATGAAGAGATTCCAGAAGAGCGCTTACAGGGAGCTATGAATGAATTGGGAGGCATCAGTGCAAATTCATTCCCTTTGACATAGTTCCCTTGCTTCATTCCACATATAATAAACCGAGGTCCAAAGTTCTTACACAGTTTGGAAGACACAGTTCCATGATCTATTTGCCCGACTGCTTCTTTCCACCTCTGGTCTAAGTTGCTCTGTCCCTGTACAACCCCCAAAACCTTATATTTCTTTTATACCAATTGTTTACATGTTTGACTTCCTTATGAGATTCTGAGCTGTTTGAGGTAAAGGTCCTCTGTTTAGCATACAATAAATATGGCATCACATACATGGATGATCAAATGAGGAATTAATTTGTAAACAATTTTACTCAGAGGGAATTCTGTTTGCTGAATGGACATGCATATGTTATCACTCAGTTTGTAGAGCTACTGGACAGTGAAGAATTAACCTTACCCAAAGAAAAGTTCTGGCCTTTGTCCTCAGCTCCTGGGAGGTGATCTTTATACTCTTAGAATGTCCTGCATAGTAACAGTGGTTTTATTTACCTGGGATCCTTGGGTCACACTAGAGAGTCAAGGATTTATGGTGCGGTCTTTAGACCACGAAGTGTCTGCTCTGTCTCTGGAAGACTTGGAGACTCAGCCACATGGACAGTCAACTCTGCGCACCTGATCAAGCCCCAGTAAAAACCCTGGGCCTAAAGTCTCGGGTGAGCTTCCCTGGTCAGCAATGCTCCAGACGTGGTGCTGCGGGGGAGCTCATGCTGTCCCTGCCTGATGGACAGAGGGCAATGAATGGGACGCTCCACGTTTGGAATGTTCCTGGACCCTGCCTCGCACACTGTCCCCTGGGCTGATTTTAATCTGTATGCTTTTACTGACACAAATGTATTTGTAAACATAACAGATTTTGCTGAGTTCTGCTAGTCTTTTTTGGTAAATTACCCAATATGAGGGTTGTCTCAGGGACCTCGGAACTCTGCAGTTGGTGCCAGAAGTGAGGGTGTTATTGCAGACTGTTCTCTAACCTTGCAGCTACAGATCTTAAATCGAAGCATTGTTTTTCCAGCAAGTATCGTCAACATTTCCCAAACTACGTTCTAAACAACTAGTTTCTTATAATCCGATAATAGATGTTCTTTGAAAATAAGTGTCCACGTCCAAAGTAGGCCTTAAAGACATGGCACTGAAACACGGAGAAGGTCCTGGCTCTCGTGGGTTTTTATGGGGAAGCTCACAGAATTGATTGGTCAGGTGCAGAGTTGCTTGTCCGTGCGGCTGCGTCTCCAACTCTTTCAGAGACAGAGAAGACACTTCATGGCTGAGAGACCTCACCTTAAATCACTGAATAGCCGCTATGGCCCATGAATCCTGGGCAAATAAAACATTTTAGTGAGGGTGACAGGAATTAAATAATTTCAGAGTTACAGATGCTATAAATTTAATAAAACAGGGTAATATGAAAAAATCAATTGCTAGGGGCTCCAGAAGAAGAGAAAATTTAGACTGAGTGGTCAGAAAATGTGTCTGAAACTGTGATGCTTGTCCTGCAGTCTGAAAATTTAGGCACCAGCCCTGGCTGGTGTAGCTCGGTGGATTGAGCACGGGCTAGGAACCAAAGGGTCCCGGTTCGATTCCCAGTCAGGGCACATGCCTGGGTTGCAGGCCAGGTGCCCAGTGAGGGCCATGTAAGAGGCAACCACACATTGCTATTTCTCTTCTTCTCTTTCTCCCTCCCTTACCCTCTCTAAAAATAAATAAAGAAAATCTTTAAAAAAAAAATTTAAGGACCAGCCACACCCATATGTATGGCAAGGGACTTCAGGAGGGAAATATTGTAGAAGGAAGGTCGGTGTGACTGGATCCCAGTGATAAGGATCAGAGTTTAGGGAACTGTATGCTCACAGAAATATAAGGAGGGACCCAATCATAGAGGAAAGTGGCTCTCAGAGTGTCACTCCTGACCAGCATCGTCAGCATCATCTGGGAGCTTATCATAAACAAAACTGCCAGTCTGACCAGGACCTGCTGAGTGGGAAATTCCAGTAGTGCAGCCTAGCAATCTGTTTTAGAAAGTCCTCCAAGTAGTTCTGATGTATGTTTCAAATTTAAGTACCCCTGATGTTGGGTCTTAAACAACTAGTAAAGATACAGTTTTTTTCTGAAATACAATGGAAAGTGATTGAACCATTGAATGGCTTTAAGCAAGTGAATAAGATTTCACTTATATTTCAAAATGGCACAGCAATGGCTGTGCTGTGGACAGTAGGGGACCCGAATAGAAGTGGGAGGTCAATGCTTGCGGTGCTGCCATCATCCAGGTGTGAGAAGATACAGGTAACAATGCTGAAGAAAGAGTGGAGGGATATGGGATATATTTGAGAGTAAATAAAATTGGTTAGTCTTTAAATGAAGGACTTAGCAGAGCTTCTGTAAGCCTCACATGCAGTGTGAATCATTGAAGGGCTTATATAATATGCAAGCGTTCTGTATTTTTATTTGATTATGGGATCCTTTTTCTTTTTATGGCATTACAAATTGATAGAAAATCTCCCAGGATTTTAGTCTCTGGGGGAAATAAACACCATTTGGAAAATATTGCGTTATAACTAAGAGAGAAAGAAGTTAAATACTTTCTAATTTACTAAGTCAAAACTACACAACTTACTTTAAAAAGAAATGCAGTTTTCAAGAATATTCATCAGTTATAATCAGGCTCACCAAGTGGGTTTTTTTTAATAAAAGTCCCACTTTGGAAAATAGGTAAGAATAATAGGCCTTTCTAAAAAGTTTTCCAAAAGAGCTGCTCTCTCTCTAAGTCATAATTACAGTCATTTTCTGCTCAAGTGGTCATTTTAAAATATGGAAGAATATTATAATTAAATTGGAAAAATTATATTTACTTACATATTTATTTGAATAATTTATTTAGCAATTCCCTCAAATAAGTGGAAGGAGGCATTTGACTCAGAATCTATGCAAGTTACATTTCTTAATTTACTCAAGCATGGGTTTTAAACCATTTATTATATAAATGTTCGATACTTGTTATGTTTCTTAGCAAGGCCTAAGTTAACTTATCTTTTCAGGATAAATGTAATGCTGAGGATCTTTCCTTTTACACTAAACAATTCAACAACAAAATGCAATAAACCATTTCACTGTGAAAGCACAAAAATTTAGAATTCATAACTTTGTTCAATTGTTTTTATTTCATGCTCCTATGCCCTTTGTTTCAAAAGTATCGAGGAGACTAGAAAAGTTAAAACTTAGACTATGGTCCTAATTTTTAATAAATAACCCCTGCCTGTGCGAGGCCTCACATGCACATTTACAAGAGGGAGGCATGGGCTAAGTGCTTTCTTAGGTCTCTCCCGCCACTGCCTCAATATTTGTGGGAAGGTGTCAATATTTGCAGGAATATGTGTATTTTCCAAAAGTCTAGGGACCGCTTGAAATGAGACCAAGACAAATTTCATGCAGCAAAGGAACTTACTTTGCAAATCCTTCATATGCTATTTTTAATTTCTCTATTTACTTGCTCCAGCTTTAGATAATAATATGTTCTCTTAAAAGTAATACGTATCCACACAATCAAAAATGCTCACATGTCATCCTGACACTGCCAGCTCGGCCCACTTTGCAGCCAAAGCCTGTACCAGTGCCAGGTGAGCTGTGGCCAATCAACCGACAAAAGGTTTATGAGATACCCAGGAAGGTCAGGGTGCGCCAGGCACTTTAGAGATTAGTGTGTCCTTTGTGATTCTTTCAGAATCACTGACAATTTGTGTCTTTTAAATGGAGCAATATTCAGATGATTTCATAGCTCTTGAAAGAACCTGGACAATTTTCAATAAACACCAAGTAACTGTTTACCTTGCAGGATCTGGTTCTTCGTTATTTAGGGAGATAATATATTGTAGCAGTCTCAGAATTCCAGAAATCTTTCAGATTTATCTTTTGTGAAATATGTAAAATATGCAATTGACCATGTTTGGGGGAAGATAAAATCATAATATTTATAAATGCCAGGCATACTACCTCATGTTGTAAAGACTTAGTTAATATAATTTAAATTAATAATCAATTTAACCCTTGATCACCAGACCTAAATCCCTTATTATTTCAATGTAAGGGGCTTGGGATATGACAGAATCCTTGATTATCAGGTCATTTATATTATAAAAGAACAATTAGCAACTTAGGTTTATAAAGCAGAGGATATATAAGATCTTCCTGTGTAATGGAGGACCTATCAGATTCTGGCCTGCAAATGAGAGACTTATGGTCTATAAAAAGCATCCTAGATGACTCTAGACCTGTCTACATTATGCCACACAAGCCATGGAATCTTTCTTACAGGCGTAAATAGATTTGACTTTCTAGTTTACCTTCTACCAAAGCGGGGGTGGTGGGTGAGTGGAATTTCTATAAAGGCCAGAATATTCTGCTTATGAGGTTATCTGAGGATAACACCACAATGTGGTAATAGTTTTTATGATTATTTTAAGATAGGGTAACAGTCTACTGAGATTTTAATTGATAAAGTCACATAGTCAGTGGCAAATCTAGGGTTCATTCCTATTTATCTATTTTCCCAACTCCGTATCTTTCCCCTATTAGACATGCCCTTCCCAGGTAACTGCACTGGATTTCAGTTTTCTCATGTGTAAGATCAGTTAATAACACCCATCACATAGCATCGCTGTGAAGATGAAATGAGATAGAAAACATGAAAATGCCTGAAGAATAATAAAGTGCTACACAATGCCATCTTACTCTCTGGACGTTGTTCTCTACGGTTGTGAGGTAGTTGTCCTCAAATTGTGACTACTCTTTGTTGACTCCAATAAGGAAGGCTCATTTTTGGAACTGGTGAGGTCTATTATATAGGGTGGGGGGGCAAAAAATAGGCTTATAGTTATGAGTACATTACACACAGAGTTTATTCTTATAGTATTCTTATTAATTATTATATTATTTTCCATACAAATAACCTGTACACCTACTTTTGCCCCACCTTGTATCTATCCCATATCCTCTATCATGCCCCAGCATGTATGCTCTGGAGATGGGACAATACTTTTTCAGTAACTTTTCTATTGGAAATGGCCTTTGGCAATATTCAGAGAGGTGACTCAGCTCAGTCTTTAGTCCCAAATTCCCATGAAGTACCGTTAGTCGGTATGGAGGCACCATCATTTCCTGTGCCTCCTTATTACCTCTTATCATTGTGGATAACTAAATGGCTCCTATCTCTCAAAATGAAAGTTTAGGGAATTTACTAGAAGAATGAGTTTCAAAGATCATGGCTTTCATAAACGACAAGGAAATCCATATGGGTTTGTTTTGTCCACCTGAGGTGGGTGGATATAAAACAGCCTTACACAGGGTATCCATGGAGTTCAAGACTCTCTTGATCCCGTCAGGCTCTTCACAAAGAACATTTTGAAGAAGTGAGGATGTTCAGTTGCCATTCTGTGACTTTGAAATGCCCCAAAGCCTCACCTGTTGTGTGCTACCTACTGATCCCGGAAGACCTGATGATGGCTGGCAGTTTGGATCTCTCACCTGGTAGAACCTCCTGCAGACTCTGATGAATGGCATTAGCAAAGCAACACTCCACATGCTCCAAAGTTGGCTGGAATGCATCCTCCTTTAAATGACACTGAGTGTCATTTAGAAGTGTCAGACTCGGCATGTTCATGTTCTCACGAAAGTTTGCTGTGAACACAAGACAATGTCCACCCAGGAGTCCTTTGGCAGAATGTTTGAGGCATCATCATTTTGCTTAACTCGTGTGAAGGTATTTCTTAAATCTGTGAGCAAATTCAATATTGAGGTCTTTTCTGATACTCCCTTTTTTATTGTCAACAACTTCATCTTTCCTCCATTCAGCATATTTTTTTCTCTTTCTGATTTATCTTTTGAAAATGCTGAGCTATTATTAAGGTACAGCAAACAGAATTCTTCTACAAGAATGCCTGTTTCAAGTAAACCCCTCAGCTTTCATACAGGACAATGGAACAAAATCCTTTAATTATCATGCCTACATTGAATGGGTGAATTCTGACGAAACACACTTTCATAAAAACTATCGGCGCCGCACACTCCTCTCCAAGGTCAGGCATTTGACCCCAGGGAATGACACAAATACGGAAGTTATTCTTCTCTATAGTGACAACAGTTTGGTTCATAATAAGGAAGACTTATCTAATAATTAAGCAAGACTGAAGTTTAATGGCCTGAGGCGGCCAGTTCCCTTTCATTGGAGGCATTTTGGCAAATGCTTAGTTTCTACTGAGTTGGAGTGTGTACAGAGGGATCAAGGGGCAGACAGGAGAGTGAAATGCAGCAGTGTTTTGAAAACTGTGGGCCACACTGCATTAGTAGGGCAGAAGATGAAAATAATGAATCTTGATTAGCATTGAAAAATAAACATTATTTTTTTACACAGTAGTCATTCATATTTATTACAGAAAAATACAAATAGGATAGATCAAAAGAAAAAAAGTCCAGAAATAGTATCAGAGAGATAACTTAATTATTATACTTTATTTTATACATTTTTGTCTGTGTATATGTTTATATATGTATAAAAACATATAGATATGTATGTATCTGTATAAAAATAGAGATATTTATTAAAGAAGATACAAGATAGAAAAGAAACTGTACATAGGACAATGAAACCTCAGTCCCCTTCAAAGTAGGCATCTTAGGACCTCACACAGTGCTCCCAATCGCCATCAGCTGCTCTGTCATTTTTCCCTGAATCTCATCGATGGTCTGAAATCCATTCCTTTACGAAGATGACTTTAGTTTGGGAAAAGCCAGAAGTCACAGGGTACCAAATCTGGGCTATAGGGGGCTGAGTCACCTGGGTGATTTATGTTTCACCAAAAATCTCTGCACGAGATGTGATGCGTGAGCAGGCGCATTGTCTTGATGAAACTGCCAATCACCAGTTGTCCATAGCAGTGGCCTTCCAAATCATTCAAATAGTTTCCACAGAGTAATGTCCAAGCTTAGTGCAAAATCTGATGCAGATTCATTGCTCTACTTGCTCAGCCATTTTGAATGTGATGGCCACACAGCACACATGCTCACTCAATGTGTCTACTGCCCCCACTGACTAGTACAGTGAAGTCGTCATTGTTCAAGCATGCACATTCCAGTCCACTCTTCTTGGCTGCCAGGTTACATCCATGTTGTGCAAACCATTCTTCTTATATTAACAAAGGCTGGACTCTTCTTGGACAGACCAAAGCATATTTATTAGATATCTGTATATACATGTGTGTATTAAGTGCATATTTAAATATATGTATATATTTTTATGTTCACTTAAATATTTCTATATAGTTAGTGGGATACATTTTATAAGACAGATGTGAGTCATTTATCAGACATATAATTTTCAAACTCTTTCCCATTGTGTGGCCTGGTGTTTCTCTTCACAGTCTTTTTAAAGCAGCTGTTCTTAATTTTACTGAGGGTCAGTGTTCATTTTTCTTTTTTACACCTTGCTTCTGTGTTATATCTAAGAAACCCTTCTTCAACACATGGTTAAAAATGTTTTCTCTGTTTTTTCCCTAAAAGTATAATAGTTTTAGGTTTTATGTTTATGTTCATGATCCATTTTGAATTAATTTTTGTATAAGTTGTGATATATGGATTGAGATTTATTTATTTGCTATATGAATATTCATTTATTCCAGCACCATTTGTTGGGAAAGAAATCCTTTTTCAATTGAATTGCCTTTGCACTTTTGCAGAAAATGAATTGATTATCTGTGTCATCTATTTTTGGACTTTCTATTTGTTAAATTGATCTATGTGACCAGCATTTTTATGGGATAAATATAATAAAAAAGGAAAGGAAAATAAAAGTGACACAGAACACAAAGAAGGGAAGGGAAGAAGTCCTAATAAGGGCAATTATAGTTTCATGAAACTTCTTGTTCAGTTCAATATATATAAGAGTGTGTGTGCATTTGTATGTGTGCTTATTGAATCAGTGTGTGTAATACTTTTGTGGTTTCAGTCACGAATGTGAAAACGCTAAATTAGATGCTTCTTTCTGCCCTCTTCTACAGTCTCTAAGATTCATACCTGAGTGGTATGAACTCATTCTGGCACTTCTCTCTCCTCTGTAAATATGTTGCACATTTTTACATGAAATATCAAGACAGTTGATATAATAGAATCTATAATTCTTTGAGAATATTTGACATAATAGAAATGGGATATATTCAATTAGGAGTATATCCTCATTTAGAACATCCTTCCCATATGTTATCTGTATGACCTTAGGAAAATTAGCTTCATCCCTTTTATTCACTTTCTGAAATTGATAGATAGATAGATAGATAATTTGTTTGATTGATGATTCTCTCCTAATCCTATTTTGCTTCCTGCAGTGGTTCATAATGGTGGCAATGTCTCCTACTTTCCTCCAACATAGGCTCTCTCCTTCTACAAAAACTGACTTTGACTGGAGATATATATATATAATTTCCTACAGTACTTGCAGCTATGTGTGCCAGTGTGATTATTTTCTTTCTAATGGAATCTAAGCAGAAGTATCATGGGGCAGATTCAGGCAGCTTTTTATTTTAATTTAACTTATTTTGTCCCTGAATGAAGTGCTGGCATGCATACTGTGCCCTACTTCATTCTTTCCTTTTTAATCTTTCCTAGTGACCAGAATGAGCACCTGGGCCTGCACGTGTGCAGATGAAGCCTGCCGTCACCGAGGCTGCAAGTTTCCTGAGCTGCTGAAAATGTCATAGAGTGAAGCCGTCATTCCAACTGCAGGCCACATAGCAGTTCATTTAGGTAAGGGAAACTCAAGTTGAATCTTGTGAGGTTTTTCAATCTTTTGCTAATTGCGATTTTTCTGTTACTTGCAATGACATAGGCATCATTCCTTTTGGCAGTACACCCCACCACTGTACCTGGTCCCATTGTTTTCCCCATCTTTATAAGTCATGCCACACTGCGATTGGTTTAGACCAACTTGGATCAACTTTGACTCTTTCTCTCTCCCCATCAGCAAAATGTCTCTATTCTACCTTTACAGCTTGTTCAGCAATTACCTTCTCATCATCTGAAGCTGGCCAGAGCCATCGTCATCCATCCTGTGGATGTTACAATTACCCCACAGTTGCTCTCCCTGCTTCTACCTTGCCCCCTTCATTCAGTTCTCATCAGAACAACCACAGGGAGCCTCTTTGGACGAATCATATCACTTCCCTCTCTGCTCAAATCTTGCCGATGGCTACTAGGCCACTCAGTAAAATCCAGAGTCCTCAAGGTGTCGTTCAAGGAACCAGTGTTTCTGACCCCCAGTGCCCTTCTACTGCCTTGTCCTCTGCTTTCACTTTTTATCTCACTTTCACCCACCCTGGATGGCATGCTATTGATTTCTGCCCTTTTACCCCAGATACACTCATGGTTCACTTCCTCCCTACATTCAGGTCTCAGTTTAAATGTAAACTGAGAGTTTTTTTTTTCCACTTACATAAAATATTATCCCCTTCTAACTTTTTACATTTTCCATTCTTGGTTCTGTATTGTTAAGAGCACCTAACCTCACAGTATTAGCTTTTTAAATTCTTCTATTGACTCTCCTCCTTCGCAGACACCAGGGCTTTGTTTTATTGACTGGTCCATCAATAGCACCTAGAGCTGTGCTCGGCCTATAGATGGCACCAAATCAAAAAAAAAAAAAAAAAAAAACAACTTGTTGAGTGAATGCGTAAATGGACGAGAAGAAGAGGGTGGGATATATGCTTTTGAATCATGACTCTGATATTTTCTACCCATATGGTCTCAAGTAATTAACTTATTTCTGACCCTTGCTCTCCTCCCTTCTCAAGTGTATAAAAATATTTACCTTAGGGTGTTGGTGTGAGATATAAATGAAATCATCCTGGTAAAAAAAAGATTCAGCATGAGGCTCTTCACAAAGATGGATTCAATAAAAGTTTGATAAATCACTGCATGTTGAAAATCAAATGTAACCAAAGGCATCTAATGATTTTCAGGGGAAGTATCTTGCAAGATTTTCCAGACTAATGACATGAGTAAATTCAGATAATCTCTGAGCATTAAATAGAATT
Organism: Micronycteris hirsuta; assembly: GCA_004026765.1. Classification (NCBI taxonomy): domain Eukaryota; kingdom Metazoa; phylum Chordata; class Mammalia; order Chiroptera; family Phyllostomidae; genus Micronycteris; species Micronycteris hirsuta. The sequence continues at coordinate 31,624 of PVJI01001162.1, read as the reverse complement.
TACAGTGCCTTAATTCAGTTCTCCAAAGCATTAAACATCCATGATTAAGAAATATCTGTGTGTTTTATGAGTTGTAAAATGAATGGTATTTAGTGGTATAAATCTGAAGTCTTGGCCTGGAAGCTTGGGGGCCTTTGTGGCTTTTGGCTAACCCCCTGAGGGCAATCTTAGTAGAGAGATATTGTCACTTGCCAAAGAGTCTTTTGTCCCCCAGGAAAGGCTGCTGTAGTTTGCATCATGCAGAGAGGGCTCGTTCATTGCTGCTCACATGGAACATGCCTCCCCTGAGAGTGCAGTCAGCTCTGACCTGAGCTCTTTTTCCACCTGACTGAACCAGAGACAAAATACTTTGGAAACCTCCCTGTCATTCCTGATATACTCATCAGTCTTGATCGCATCTGGTGGACTCTTTCCTCCCTGACCTCCTGCCCAAGCCCCTCTGGTCTCCCTGTTCTATGTTCCTGGCTGTGTCTACCTTCCTCCATCCCAAGACTTCCTGCTGTGCTCAAAGAAATCCATTTCTCCTCTTTAACATCTTATGATTTCCTTCTCCTTCTGGCATTTAACAAATGTATTTTTTTCTCTAATGAGGACATTTGCCCTCTAGAGTTATCTCAAGCTTGTGCTGCTCAGGCTTTCGTACTTCATATAACTCAGGCTCTTAAGGTAGGTTGGGATTTCTTCTCCCTTCTCTGCCATAGGATGTTCTTCAGTGATGGACATGTTCTATATTTTTGCAGTCCAGCACGGTTGCCACCTGCTTAGTGTGCCTGGAGCACTTGAAAAGTGTTTTGTGTAACATAGGAAGTGAGTTTTAATTTAATTATTAATTCAAATTAAGTAGTCAAAGGTGGCTACTGTCTACATCATTGGACATCACCATTCTACACATTTTCTCTTCTACCCCCAAGGAAAAGAATACTTTTGATTCTAGAGATACCACTCTCTACACTTCACCTCCTGGCTAAGTCAGTTAATCCACCGAATTAATTCAATTCTTTGTCTCCTGGTTCGCTGCCTTGTGTTCTGTTCCCTACCATTCATTACTCTGGGTAACTCAACTTACTTGTAGCATCTGTTGAACTCCTGATGCCGCAATTGCTCACATTTAATATAATATACATAGGTTACTCATACCTGAAATAGTACATTCCAACCATGGTACCTTCTAACCACCATACTACCTAGTGAAGAGGAGAAAGGTTAGACAATGTCCTGCTTGCCTCTTAGATGGCCCATCTGCTAGAAAGTGTTCCCTTGTGCTTTGGTTTAGCTCTTTCCTACTGTGTATCACCACACCCACCTGGTCCATAATGATGCAGCCCTCAATGCTATTCCAACATAATGCACTGCAGTACTTAACAGCACTTATCGTAACTATCTCTGGACTTACCTCTTGATGAGGATTTGCATTTCTAACTCGAATTTAGTATATCTATCAGGTCCATTTTGTAGGCGATAATTTGTAATTTCAGCACAAATTTAGAACTAACAAAGTTCTTAACTACTCAAAATTCACAGCTTTTATTAAAGCCTTACACTTTGAATTTTCCCATTGAGCCCTGGCTGGTGTGGCTCAGTGGATTGAACTCTGGCCTGCAAACCAAAGGGTCAGTGGTTCGATTTCCAGTCAGGGCACATGCCTGAGTTGCAGGCCAGGTCCCCAGTAGGGGCCACGCAAGAGGCAACAATACATTGCTGTTTCTCTCCCTTTCTTTCTCCCTCCCTTCCTTTCTCCCTCCCTTCCCCTCTGTCTAAAAATAAAATAAACAAAATCTTTTAAAATTACTTCATTGAGGTGTCATTGGCATACAAAAAGCTGTACATATTTAATGTATACAACTTGATGAGTTTGGAGAAAGGCATGTGCCATAAAACCATCACTGCAGTCTATGTCATAAACATCCATTACCACCCAAAGTTCGTCCAGTCTTCATTTATATGTGCGTGTGTGTATATATACACACATACACACACACATATACACACACACACATATATATATACACACACATACACACACACACATATATATATGAACAAGCCAGTCAGAGAAATTCAAGTACCATATGATTTCTCTCATTTGTGGAATCGAATGAACAAACTGAACTAACAACAACAATAGAGGCAGACTCATAAATGGGGAGCAGGCTGACGGCTGTTGGGGGTGCGGTGCTGGGTAGGCGGCATTGAGGGACTGAGCAAAAAAAGAAAAAATCACGGACATGGACAACAGTGTGGTGACTGCCAAGGGGAACAGTGGGGGAAGGTGGAGGGGGGTGTTCAGAGATAAATGGCAGTGGGCAGAGGAGATCTGACTTGGAGTGGTAAACACACAATACAGTGCACAGATGATGTGCTATGGAATTATATGCCTGAAACCTGTATAATTTTGTTAACCAGTGTCACCCACATAAATTCAATAAAAAAAAGAAAAGAGAAAAAGAAATACCATTTTATTCTAGGAAAAAAGAGAACACTTAACATAAGACGCCCTCTTTAGCCTGCTTGTAAGTGCATGATGCAGGATTGTTAACTTGCAGGCACTGGGCTGCGCACCAGGTCCCTGGGACCTTCCTTTGTGCATAACAGAAACTCCGTCCCTTTGACTAACACCGCCTCGTTTCTTCCTTTCCCCCGCCTGGGGAGCTGCCATGGTACGCTCTGTTTCTGCGAGTTTGGAAATTTTAGATTCCGCATATAAGGGAGATCACGTAGTATTGTTCTTCCGTGACTGGCTTATTTCATTCAGCAGAATTTCCTCTAGGTTCATTCATATTGTCACAAATGGCAGGATTTTCTTATTTCTTAAGGCTAAATAATATTTCATTGTATGTAGGTATTATATTTTGTTTATTTGTTCATCCATTGATGGACACTTAGGTTGTTACCATGTCTTGGTTATTGTGAATGATACTGAAGTGAACACAGGGTTAACATAAATTTTGGGGGTACTATTTTCATTTCCTTTGGATATGTTCCCAGAGGTAGGATTGCTGGATCATATAGTTCTATTTTTGATATTTTTAATATTTGCCACAGTGGTCACACTAATTTATATTCTGTTGAACAATATACAAATGTTTTACTTTTCTCTACTTGCTTATCAGCACTTGGGATCTTGATTTTTTGATAATAGCCCTGGTGATCAGTGGTATTAAGCTCTGCTTAATAGACCTGTGGGCCATTTATATGTTTTATTTTGAGGAATGTCTATTCAGGTCCTTTGCCCATTTTTATTTCATTTTTAAAACTTTATTTTCAGCTTCAGTTACCATTCAGTACCATTCCACATCAGTTTCAGATGCTATTAAATCTTAGTTTAAAGTGTTTATCTAAAAAAAGTTTACCATGGTATCTCTATTCTGCAGCATATTGTAAAATGTTCTCCTAAATATTTCTTATTTTAATATCAGTTAATCAGTGTATTTCTGTTTCCATTGTACAGATAACCTAAGAACACTAATGAAATATTTTAATGACCTCAATCACATAACCAGGGAATGGAGGAAAACTTGGAGTATGTCCACTTCCTCTGACCCCAGTGTCCGTGCGCTCTGTCCCTGCCACTGAGCCCATCACAGTAGGAGACGCCCGGCATCTCCTTATCGCCGATTGTCCAGCACTTAAGGCTCTGTTCTGATTAAACCGTGGCGCACACGGCCGCTTTAGCTTCCTGAAAGCTCCTGCGGCGGAGCCCTGACACCAAACCCACACCGCCCACGTGTGCACTTCCCATGTCCGGTAGTCATGAGATTTGCACTCGGGTTCACCTTGCTTTAAACACGGCTCCACCCTGTCATTCCTGAAACGAGCAGTCTGATGACATGTTAAATTTCAAAGTGTTTCTGGTAAAACATATTAGTCCATGAGTATGCAAAAGCTTATATTTTTGTATATACTTTGATCAGTTAGTAACTTTAAGGAATTACTTGACAAGACATGAATAGTACACCTTCGCTTAAGTTATGAAATAGGATGGATCCTCTTTGTTTATGGCTGCATATGACCTTCTTTATATCAAACTAATAATGATGATGATAATAATGATAGTTTAATGCTAACGTGTTATGAGCAAGTGGATACACACACCACCATTTATCGTGGCTATCATTTGCTGAATCTGTAATAGTTCATGTTCTGACCATTGTGACATTTTTGGCAGGGCCAGTTGAACTTGACACTGTCAAGGCATGCAGAATGTAGGTCTCCATAGAAATTTTAAAGAAATGACTCCAAATAGAAGAAACTAATAAATACTGTAACTTGTCAAATCTGAGACAAATACAGAATTCCAATGTACTTCCAAAGCAGCATGAGCTTTGGAGCATGAAATTTGCCGTAGACGTCAAAGAGTTGCTGAATATTTTTGAGTTAGGTTTCCTCATCATTGAAATCATTTTGATAATACCTACCCATGACGGTAGCATTAAGGATTAAGTCAGATCTGTGGGTAAAGCTGTCAGCATAGGGCCTGCCATGGACGAGCTGCTCTGTTAATGGCGGGGGTTGCGGGGGGCAGCTGCTGGCCTCATCGTTATGGCCGTCACTATCATTTCTAATGTTTTCATTAAAACCCCCCGTGTATGTGCCTGTCTCTGGTCTGGAATTTGGATATTTTTTTCCTTCTCTATAAAACAGGTTTAGCTGACCTGGAAAAGCTGTACTTAGAGATCCCTGCAAATGCCTTGCTAAGACCTGAAATTGGTAACTTTGATACTGGCACTGATTAAAGGAAGGACAAGAACCCACTTCACTCGGCAATGCTTTATAACTCAGCCTCAGAGAGGACAATTTCCTACCTCATGACAGTTTTATTATTACAGCTTTCATCTCAACAGGCAAAATAAATACAGCCTTCAGAAGAAGTGCCCCAGATAGGCCAGCCACGATTATCCCGACTTCTAATACCGGAAACTCTGCTTTTATAAATGTTATATTGTCATGTTTGTTTTGTGCTTTAGAAAAGCAGCCAGAATATTGAGTTTAATGCTATTGTATAGAAATGTTAATTATGTGTTAAACTATATGAACATGAAGCAACCCCTCTTTTCTTCCTCCAGATCTTTTTTTTTTTCTCTCTCTCTCTCTCTTTGTCATAGAAACATTCAGCTTCTGGATTAATTGTTCTTTATAGGAATCTGCATGTGACCTCTGGATGAGGTTAGGAAACTTGCTAACGTCTGCCTTATGATACTCACATAAAAATATTTAGGATCAACTCTTTCATTTTTGGAACACTGAGGTAAACTTTACATTGAGGAAAAACTTCAGACAAAAAAAATCAAAATTATCCTCATTCCAGCCTAGTTTGCTCATATCCTAAATTACATATGGAGGATATAATCCTAGAATTAAAGTTGCTAATGTTAGGGATATGCACTGTTAAGACAGCTCTATAACATACTGAGGTATTGGGGACCTGTAGCTGGTTTCTTAATAAGGAATATGTAGATTTTGATCAGCTATATTAGAATGCAGAAGCCACCCAGATGGGATTGCCAACAGATCCCGCAGCATCAGAGCTCCCACTTTTGGGGAAGTGAAAACCCCAGGTTGTTTTGACTGAAGGTGCAATTTCAGTAAACTCGCAAGACAGAAGTGGTTACAAGATTTATTACTTACCGATCCCAAAAATGAGGGTAGAGGGGGTTCTGGTGAGCCAGGGAACGGCCAGCCCTCCATCCCAGATCATGAGTGACAGGAGACAGAGAGCGTGGTAGTAAGCGCCGGTTACTTGTACGGTGGTTAGGCTGAAGGTCACTGACCCTATGCAGCCTGAACTCTAAGTGGTTATTTTAGAAGGTGTGCCAGACAAGCAAAGCAGGAACCTGTGGGAGAAATCCTAAACTCGGGCCCCTGTCTGAATGTCCAGACTCCGGGTGTGAGCAGGGTTGTCATACGGTGAAGGGCCTCGGCAGTAACTGCAAATACGTTTTTTTCTTCTCATTTGGTTCCCAGTTAATCTCTGAGCTTGGAGTTGGGACTTCCTGGGTTCATATTCTGCCTTCTTACCCACCATGCGACTTAAATGAATTATTGAACTATTCAGTCTTCTATTCACAGTATTTATTGAGCTTCAGCTGTGGGCCAGTTGAACGTTCTATGTTCTGGGGACAAAGCGTCCTGTGAAAGACATACAATGTTGCACCTAAGTCATGCTTACATCCTGGAGGGAAGAGACCAGCAAACGGTAAAGCAACGTGTCAGACTGTGTGTTGCAGTCAGGACTCTCCAGAGAAACAGAACCAGTAGGATGGGGGAGGGGTATATATAATTTTTACCAAAAATTATATATATGTAATTAATTTTTATCTAAACAAAACCTTTGATGTGTTTGATCCTGTGTCTCGGTATCGTGGCCTGGCCATGTGGATGTATAAAATGAACCATCACAAGGTTACACCCTGTCAACTTGGCACCACAAGCATCTCCTAAACCATATACTTAAATTCTGAAAGAAGACGATGACAGGGATATACTTCCACTTAGCATGACCTACCCACCCTGCATACAACCAAAAACGCATGAACGGTTTCCCAGGAGAGGACGCCGTGTCCTTGGATGATGTTTATTCTTTTTCTAGATATCCTATAACTTACATGCTATAATATAAAATCAATACATTTTATATTAGAATGGAATAGAGAGGAAAGAAAACAAAGATTTAACACACATGTCTGTAACAAAATAAAGAAGAAATACTCTTGGCAATTATAGTTCTCATTCCTGTAACTGGTCACATGATTGTAGCAGGTATTTATAACTATCTTCTTCCACTACCTGTCCCTTTGCCCTCAGCAAGCAGCTGGTTGTGGCTCTTTACCTGGTAAACAAGAGATAAAACAAAAAAATCAAAATCACCCTCATCCTAGCCTAGTTTGCTTATACCCTTAATTTCATACTGAGGATATAATAATTCCACAGCTAAAGCTGCTGATTGTAGGGAATGCAAACTTTTATCCCTGATGGGTCTAGGACATTTTGTAGTTCTGTTGAAACTGTGTTGTTGTGGTTTTCCATTGACTTAGTCACAGGGCATGCTAATTCTAAGAGAGGTGCTTGAACGGATCTCTGGTATTCTGAACACAGTATTCCTTACTTCCCTTATGGAGTTGCAGTCCAGTTTCTCTTGGTAATTCGGATTATCACCCCAGCCAGCACAGAAACTCCCTTATTTACCTGTGGCCATCATAGCTCCCAGTTCAATAGAATCTTTGTTTCTTCTGGTAGAAGCCTTCCTACCTTTGGAACTAAGACTTCCAAGCCACTAGAATGTCAGCTTGTGGTGAAAGAAAGCTAAATTTTTGCTAGTGCATTACTAGGGGTAATAGAAATTGGTGTCCTTCCCATTTCTACCTCTTGATTACTGGACCCTTAAATCCCGGCTATGAAAGAAGTAGCACCAGGTACCAGATGCTGATAGAGCATAGAAGCCTTCTGCAGAAACTTTCCCCCGTCCAAATTTTACCACCTAGCTGGCACTGTAACTGAGTTTTCAAAAAGCCATTCCACTGCTCTGTCAAGCCAGCTGCTTTAGAATGGTGGGGAGCGTGGTAACACTGGTGAATTATCTATAGTGAAACATTATTTTCCATTTATAATGAAAGATAGGAACAATTAATGATATTACTATATCCATATCCTCTACAATGTACTAGAGATCCTAACCAATAAAATAGAACAAGAAAAATATATACATTTTGACAAATGCCATTAATTTCAATAATATTATTGTTGTATAATATCTGCAGAAAAACAATTAAAATTATAATAAATGTTATTATGGCCTTTAGATGTAAGATTTACATACATATAGTTAAACACCTGCAACATTTTATTAGACATAAACATTTTTAAAAATCCAGAGTATCAGCTATGTATATCGAACACTTAAGAATATGTTTTCAAAAGATATTAAAGGCTTTTACAGAGAAAATAATTAAAATACTTATGGACATATAATGACACTTAAATAAATGGAAATGTGTCATATATATATATATATATATATATATATATATAGAAAGACTCAGTGCCAGAAAGATGATACTTTAACCCAAACTTACATAGGATGACATATCATTTGAATCATGTTTCCACAATTTTTTATGAAACAAGAGGAAATAGGAGGTAAATTGCTAAGCAGAAGGTTTTCGATGCATTCCCTTTTCACTGGGCCAGTGAAAGAAAGAAATTGCTAAAGACGGAAGTCACCGGGTCAAATATCTTTGTAAACTTTCTAGTGAAAACCCACCTGAAAACAGGATAATGGTTTTTGATGATAAAGAAGATTTTATCAATGCAACTCTATTTTCAGGATATACCTGGTCATCTAGGACTTCTTTTAGTAAAGAACCTGTCACTTAAATCTGTAACACATGGCTCCGTATAAACTATGTATCTGAATGTAACATGGAGATATTGCAGGACTGCACACCTTGCATAGAAACCCCCTATGCTTATCTGGGTCCAGAGTGTGTCTTGATGCCGAAAGAAGGGAACTGCACAGCATCGGATTTCCTAGATTTTTCCCTGCTTGTGCCTGGGCTTCGGGCTTATTTGTATCCTTGGAATTAGTAGTAAAGTTTGATACTGGGTAAAATGTCTGATTCATGTTAGTCTTACGTGGCCATCTTATCCATTGTCATATCTCCAATCTAAATGTTAATACGGAAGAGTACATGGGAAAATCGCACATGGATTTTTTAAAGAAGAATTAAAAATATTGACTGGCTGTGGCAGATGTCAAAGCTTATTTTAAATCCATTGTATGAACTTGGGTTATATTCAATGAAACAAGCACAATAGAGCCAAAAACCAGGGAGTAAAAGGTAAACCTGAGAATGGGAGAAAATACTTGCAAGACAGCATATTTGATGTTATGACTTTGTCCACTCTCTGAAAAATTAATCACTTTGGACATTTTATTAATAAGTTCATTTTTACTCAACACCAAGCTTGATAATATACTTTTTATGGTATACATTTATAAAATGTCTTTCTTTTAAGCAGATTAAGGAGTTATATGCAATTTATTAAGCACATTAGTAAAACATCAAATAGGTTTTTAAAATAATTTACCATCTTTCATTTAAAATATTGTTGATAAATTATTCACAATTACAAAAATAACTCATTGCTGCAAAGTTAGAATTTTAAAAGGAGATTTCCACTTCTCATAAGCAGTGTGTTGTCTTTAAGGTATAGTTGGTTTAATGCTTCCAAGATATGCCACATTTAGATGGTTTCCATGGAAACAATTTCAGCTTAAACTTAGGTGAGAATGTAAGTTAATTTTAAATGAGTTGAAGAAGTAGAAATTTCATAAAGTGAATGGTAACCTTATCTATCTAGCTAATCAATTTTAAACCCTTAAGTTGCTGAAATCTTTTTCATCATATTTTTTCTCCTTTTTGTCCTCTGCCTATTTCTTCCTCTCTCTTCTCCCTTCTCTCTTCCTTTTTCTCTCTACCTTATCCCATTTCCTTTTCCATCATCCTCTTAGCTTCACCTTCTGCTTCTTCCTCCTATTTCTTGAAGATAACACAAAACAGTGCAAATCATAGCTAATAAGTGGAAAATAATTTTACTTCTGTAAATTTAATATGCTCTTGTATCAATTATTTGGTGTCTGTAGCATTTTACAGTGAGCACAGATATAGATCATCAGTGGGATGAACTTTTGTAGGGTGGTAATTGCTTCACTCTCTTACCTCAGTGTAGAAAGGGAGGCTCCTGGAGCTCTCTGGAGAACTCTATACGCGTGTGTTGGACGAGGTAGGACACGTCAGAGATAGACCCAAACCCAGCCAGTAGGCGGGTAAAAGGCTGGCTGCAAATCTGACTGACTCAATTTTAAAAATATTTCTGTGTTCCATTGTAACTTATCCACTGTCATCCTAGCCTCTTCTCTTTGTATTATTGTTATGTGTTATTATCGGACCTTCTTTACGGAACTGCACTCTACGTGACCTTCAACAATCTACTTAGAGTTAATATTGGGCTGGCCAAAAAGTCTGTTTAGTTTATTTCTGTAAAATAGAGGATACATTTTTCATTTTTACCAGTAACATTATTGATTTGGATATTTTGAGTATGTCAGCTCTCTTCTGCGTGGTATAATATTGGTTGTTCTCAGTCAGTGTCTCAATTCGATTGCTATCAATTCAGCTGGTCTACCTGACTGTGGTGCATCATCCAGAGAGAAATCTCCAGCATGAAACTTCAAAATACAAAACCCTTTTGCCCTCTTGTAGGACCACATAGACCCCTGTGACCATCCCCAGTATAATTTACATGGCACCCAGCAGGCAGTTTTTGCTCTAACCTGTCATACCCATATTTAAAAAATTAAGGAAAAGTGTTTGTGTTTACCCAGATAAACTCAAATGCTCTTTATTCTTGACATTTCAGGTTTCCTTTTAGTATTATTTCTTATCAGTCTAAAGAACTTCCTTCAGTGTTTCTCACAGAGCTTGTGTGATGGAAAACAATTCTTTCCTGGTTTTTCTTCATTTGGGTTTCTTTAGTTCATCTTCATGTACCACGATCTTCTCTTCTCAAAGACCTGACCCTTATTTCCTGTATGGAATGGTGATTTCCCGTTCCTCCAGAAGACGTTCTATAACCCACTAACATTGTACTTACAGATGTCTCTCCCTGCTGGGGCCTATGTAAGAGTCTCACGAGTGGAAGCATAGTCTACTTTCTCTCCATGTCTCCGCTGTCTAGCACATTGCCTGCTACTGACATGGAACTCAAAGTATATTTGCTGAAGAAGTGAATGAATGAGGCTTAGAGAATTGAAACACTTTTAAATTCAAGTCCTGGGATGATTCTACTAAGCTAGTTTATGGTTAAGATTTTATTAAAAACCTATTGTATTTCCTAGAATATAGACACAAAGCACCCGTACGCACGTGCACACACACAAACACACAGGATCTCCCCCAGCTGTGCTCTGCAACAGTTTTTCTGGCCTGAGAATATTCTCCCTCCCACCCTTTCTTCCCTCATTCTCTTCACCAGCCTTACAAAGCCATGGACACTGAGCATGCATTCTCATCTTTTTCCTTCTCTGTCTTCTGCTCTATAGTTCTCACTGCAAAAGTCTCATATTTGCCTATTTTCTTATTCTGAACAGTACACATTTTTTTACAAAGAGGTAGGAATTGGTATTCTGTAATATCACGTTATTGTCAAATGCCTTAGTTAGACTTATTACAGCCTCACAATCTTATAAAATTAATGTGTCAATTTCCATTTTCTAAACTGGTAAATTGAAGTCCCAGGGATTTAGCATCAGAGACCTGATAGCAGAGTTATGGTTTGAGGGTACAAATGCCTGCCTCCCTAGTTTTCTTCAGTGCCTTATGCTGTGTGGTTATTGTTAGGATTACAAGGAAGTATGATTGTAAAGATTTTCTATAATTTTATTATATAGATGTATTATTTATTTTATAGGAAATTAGTCCAAAGTTAGAAATTACAGATCACCTCCAAAAAGATCATAATGTGGGCTGAGGAGCAGGGACCCACTGGAAAAACAGACGGGGCCTAAGGGGATCTGCAAGGGAATCAGAGGAACCTCCAGTCACTTCTTTTATTGTTTGTCTTCTTCCTTTTGTATCTTTTCAATCTTGTTTCATCAGCTATTGTTTTTCTCTTTCCTTCTTCTGGTTCTTTCCTATCTTATAATTTTTTCCACTTGAAAAAAAAATCTCTCCTCAGTCATGTTTTCATAGTCTATCTCTAGTATTACACTTTTATTTCATTTTTAAATGTTTCTGAAGGCTAATCTTACGTATGCCCCAAATGCTCAAATTCCAAGTTCAAACTTTTTTTTGACTGGAACTTAAGAAAGCCATTCATGGCTTGATGATCACTAAGTCAAAGTTCCTTCTCCATCCCTCTCAATGATTCAACCAGACCTTATATGACCAACACTCATGTTTTCCTTTGCAAACACTTAGGTGTATTCCTTGAGCTTCTCTATCTGAATCTTATATTTTTTAACTATTTTTTGGTTTACTGGCTTCTTTTTAGGCATTTCTTTTTCATCCCTCCCTTGCAACATGGGTATTTCCTAATCCCAGGTCCCTCGTTGTCTTTTCCTCTCTTACACTCTTACCACTCACAAGTTCCTTCTATTCTTTTGGTTACCCTTGCTTCTGCTTTCAGATGACTCTTAAATCCCCGGGATGGATGCATACTTCTGATTAATAGAATAATAAATAATGAGTTCTGGTTGACTTTTCCTCTCACTCCAGAATTTATATCTCCAAGCCTTATTCCACATCTTAATCTCGAGTTTCATGGTTGTAATGGACATCGTCAACTGGAGTTCTCTCGGATGGTTCAAATTAAACATACCCTGAGCGGGACTTATCTGTCACTCCCCTAACTTTTCCCAACTTCTCTGATTTTATTCATGAAAATATAACGACTCATGTTATTCAGGCTTGAAACCTCAGATTTATCTTTGGTTTCCTTCTCTTCCTTTGTCATTTCCACCCTCATTTATCAGTTCGGTGATAAATTTACTCCTGAGGTGGCATGTCCTTTCCTTGTGCTGTGAAAGTATCGAGAGGCAGAAGTTGGGAATGAATTACTTGGTCTTGGGTCTTAGTTCTGCCGCTTCCTTGGTGGATGAGTTTACATAAAGCATTGCATCTAGACAGTGTTCATAATAAAATTCCATAGGATGGCTGAAAAAAGGAAATGAACTTTTACATATAAACCACTTGGCAGGACTCAGTAAATGTTAATTTTTATTAATGGTCAGGAAATTGTACTTGTTTTCACTTAGATTTTTCCACTTTCCTCAAAAGAACTTCTGGCCTCCAGACCCTTACCTGTACCAATTTATCCTAAATGTTTTTAGGGAGGTGCAATTATTTTCTGATCTAGAAATTTCCTTTTCTGTTCCTGGAGCCTCCTTCTCATTCATCTCACTCTACTCCAGTGGCTAAAATGGACTTATCTCTTTGATAAACATATAGATAAGCCCTTCCTGCTAGACTTGGATCACCTACTCTTCTTTTGCAACAAACCGAGGACTACGCCTGCTTGGATTCAGGGTTCTAGGATCGGCTGTGGTCTAGTGCTGATACACAGTTAATCGGCCCTGGTGGCTCTCACATTGAACTCTAAGTTAGCCCCTGTCAGCAGTAATGATCACAGTCTGGCCAGTAGCTGCCACGGCGTGATTTTGTTTCTCAAAAGCTGAGAAAATGAACTCCTCTTCTGAAGCCTCTGAGAGAGACACACACGTCCTGCTTCCAAAGCTCATTCTCACCATGCCCTTCAGAAGGAACACAAAGTATGTATTTATTTAGTCATTCATTTAACAAATGTGAGCTAAAGAGGAGGATGGGGCAGTGGGAGGGTGCCAGCATCTAACTAATGTTTTGCTACATGTTAGAAGAGCGGTGAAGCAAAGCCCCTGTGTGCTGGGCTTGTGCTCCTGCTCACTGATTCTGCCATCCAGGGCTTCGAGATTTATGGGGTCCCTATCATGCTGAGTTCTGTCAAACCAGGCAGATTGGAGACATACAGAGCCTTCATCGTTTGTGCTTCTGCTGCATTTACTTTATTAAGCTCCCATCAAATTTATTATACCAGTCCCTGTATTATAATTGTATGAATTTTTATTGCAGTGAGCCAATGAGAGAGCAAGCTTCTTGATGAAAGACACTATATTTCAAATAGCTATACCAAGAACTTGCACCAAGAAGAATGCCAATAAATATTGGATGAATGAACTAATTTACACCAGTAGAAACTGTATTATCCATTTAATCAAACAGACATGCATTTAATATCAGATTCATCTTTCAATAAGCCGTTTTCCTTCTCATATATTAAATTGGAATAATAATACAGAAATGATATGAGAATTAAGTAAAACAGTATATGTGACCACACACACATACAGTGGTACCTGGTTGATGGTACAATATATGGTTCACACCTATTAGTGTACACACACATTGCCTACATATTGACATTGCCTCAATATTGGGTAAATACATGTGAATTGTAAGAACCTCTGCTTCTATGAAAAGTACAGGAGTCCATGGGTTTGATCGTTTTTTCTAAATTGCTCAATATAAGTATTTGAGGAATCTACATTGATACTGGCACTGTTTTTTCCTCTAGTATGTATTTTGTAATGGTCTATTTTCGCACTGCACGATTTTCATCTTGGAACTGTTGGTTTACTGAAAAATTCAGGATGGCTGACAAATGCCCAAATAACTGCGCCAAGACTTCATTAGGAGATACGGTGCCGTGTAGAATTAGTGACCTTTAGTGAGGCAACAGGGGATGCTCTGTGTGTTCTCAAGTCTTACAAGATGGCATTATTTAGATTTTTGTTTCAGTTGCTTAGTTACCAGTCTCTGTAAATCTTTTCATTTGCTTGTAAGAGTTAAAAATAAAGGAAGTGTCTATAGTTTTTCTTTTTTTTTCTTAAAAATAACACACATGCACACAGACCGAAAGAAGAAATCTCTCTTTTTTAGGGAAGTCGTAGTCGGAGACGAGGAATTGCACATGAATGGAGGTAGTGGCACCGTCCAGGTAAAATTCTGGGGAAGGAGAAGTTGATAGTGACAGAGTAGCTTGGAAGAGACGTGAAGCAAAACCAAACCAAGCATTAACAAGCAAGAGAACGTGGGTTAAAATATCCTAACATCACTTCAAACAAAGCTAGTGCCCATTTATTGACAACAAAAGAGATAAACTTCTATTTTGGATACTTTATTTGGACAATGACTGTTTATTTGATGTTCGTGTAATTTATTTTTTCCCCCTCGTTGACTTGTCTGGAAAATTGGTAAAGGAGGTTTCTTTCTTCTGACCATCAATTAAGTTACATTTGGTTCATAGGCATTAGAAAGAACTTGAGTAATACCTCTGACTTCATTTTTAAACTCCTATAAAACTGAGATTGAAATGCAATGATAATGTTTTTATTGCTGTAAATTACATATAAATGAGTAAAATGTGATTTTAACCATTTTTAAGTATACAGTTAAGTGGTATTGACTGTATTCACGTTGTTGTATCATCACCGTCATTCATCCCTAGAAGCCTTATCACCTGATAGAACTGAAAAATTATGTGATACCAATTAAACAATAACTCCCTGTTTTTCTCTCTTTTCAGCCCCTGGCAACCATAATTCTACGTTCATCTCTATGAGTTTGACCCCTCTCAGCACCTCAGGTAAGCGAAGTCGTGCAGCATTTGTTCCTGTGTGCCAGGTGGATTTCCCTTAGCGTCATGTCCTCAAGGCCATGCACACTGTGGTGTGTGCAGCCATCCCTTTCCTTCATAAGCTTGGGTCACACCGTTGTATTTACCGCATCTTGCTTGCCCATTCATCTGTTATGAGCATGGGTGTACTAATATCTCAAGACCCTGTTTTCAGTCCTTCTGAGTAGCATCCAGAAGCAGAAACGCTAAATCATATAGAATTAGATCTTTAACTTTTTGTGGAAGTTTTCTACAGAGGCTGTACCATTTTATATCCCCACCAACAATGCAGAAGATTTTCAGTTTCTCTGGATCCTCACCAACACTTGTTATGTTCTGATTTTTTTACAGTGGCCATCCAAAGGGGTGTGAGGTGGTATCTCTGTGTAATTTTGATTCACATCCCTTGATGATCAGTGGTATTGAACGTTGTTTCAAATGATTATTGACCGTTTGTATATCTTCTATGGAATAATGCCTATCAAGTCCTTGGCTTATTTCTGAGTCATTTGTTGTTGTTGAGTTTTATGAATTCCCTATATATTCAGGGAAGCAGATGTATAATTTGCAAATCTCACCTCCTAGTTTTTGGTTCTCCACCTTGTTTACAGCATCCTTTGCCGCACTAATGCAGGTGGCTGGGTTTATGTGGTGGGGACTTGTGGGCGTGGCCCTCTGATTGCTCCTGTTCCCTCCATAAAATACACGTGAGGGTGTCTGCTGAAAGTGAATACAGAGGGGAAGCAGTGATATTTTAATCTACTTGGTGTTTTTGTTTGTTTTAGATTTGGTTTTAAATATATTGAGTCTTGGAAAAGAGATCTATTATCAAAACTGTGAGATGCAATTGATACTTTCCAAGAGAATATGTATAGCTTTCTAAAAGTTTCCTCTAGATTCCACTGTTGTAAGATGGGGGAATGAGTGAATGCCGGCTTTGGAAATTTTCTCTTAGAACCGCCGATGATGGGACATGCTAGGCGGAAGACACTGAGGAGCATCTAAGTCCAGTAATGTCTTTACCGACATACATACATCCTCTCGCATTTAAAGAGACAAGAGTGAGGAAACAGCCAGCCACAAAAAACTTAAGAGCAATGAACAGGTATTAGAGTTTCAGAATATACAGTTTCCCAAGTAATAATAGTTTCATTCAATTTGTCAGGAATGAGTGCTCATCTTTCTCAGATGATGAAAGATTACAGAAGGATCTCCAGGCAGAGAAGGGTTTCCATTTAAACAATAAACTCTAGACACTCTTTCTAGGTAAATGACCTGAAATCTATTCTGTAATTATGACAAATAGGAGACAGCAGCGCCACATGTCGAGCTCATTAGCACCCTGCATCTCTACTGAGACAAAATTCAAGTGATCATTCATCATTTCAATTGTATTAGCCACCATTTGTCTGCATTATTTTAACATTAACCTTTCTCACCTAATATCTTTCAACAGAATTTGCTTTAAAAAGCTCAGAGAGAAAAGGTGACTAACCTTTTTCCATTTAGACATTGGTGTTTGGAGGGGTACAGCTAGAAAGACAAAAATTATTATTTAGGCTAAAAAATAATCAATCAAAACTTAAAGATTGCTTGTATCTGGTTGATTCATTTTGTGAGGGGATAAAGGAGACAACTATATCATACATTACATGTGACATGTGCATATGTGTGTATATGTGACACACAAATTCCAATGAATAATGTAAAGTATCCCAAATCAACACTAATATGGTACCTGGGCAAAAATCTACCTATTGATCCTTCTTTTCCTACCAAAGATACAAGTGGCTTCTGTTACCAAAATAAGAACATTTTCACATCCTTTTAATCCCCTCCCTACTTGATTGGGGAAGGAGTGACAGTTGGTTAATGGGGTCTTTCTCATTTCTTAAAGTACCATTAGGGAAAGAGGGGTTTCTAGGTGGCACAAGGACCTACTTCGTGCCTTACTCGGGAATAAAAATCAAGCAAGAGAAACAGACTATAAAAGTTTCAGAGGTGTTAGGGTGGCAAGCTTCTATTCCCGGGCTGGGCAAACTCTTTTCCTAAATGAACAGATAGTAAATGTGTTTGGTTCTGTGGACATACTGTCTCTGTCACAACTCCTCAACTCTGACGTTGTAGCTCCAGATACTCATAGACAATATGTAAATATATGGGCGTGGCTATGTTCCAACAGCACTTTATTTGCGAAATCAGGGGATGGGCAGGATTTGGCCTGTGGGTCACAGTTTGCTAACTCTTGTTCTATCTTATAGAAGTTTCCTCCTTCTCTAGTAAAAAAAATAGTTAGTGTTTTTCACCCCAGCATACAAGCAACAAATAATGAAATAAATGTGGCTGGAAACACAAGGCGCTTGAATGATACTGGTATAGAGTGTCTTAGTAAAAAAAGAAAAAAAACCCATTACATTAACCTCACTTAGTAAAATGGATGTTTGCATGAAGGTACGGCTTCTTTACCAGTGCCGAGTGCAGTGTATGTTCAAGGTAGAGGAGGGGGTTATGGAACAGTCAGCATCGACAATCACTATTGTCCCCTGGTGGACTGCCGCTTAAGCAGACATTTGCGATGGGCCTAGGGTAGCATGCGCAAAACGTTGATTCTGCGGTGGACTCGGTGTCTCTTAAAGAGAACGAGGTCCGAAGGAGAAGGTGCAGCATCACTAGGCTTATGCTGTCCTTTGTGTCTTTGTAGTGGGGATGGAGAAGTTCAGGTGTGATTCTGTTGCAGTACCACATATTCACGTGGGAGTGTGTGTATCTCTATCTAATTGTGTGTGTGTGTGTATTCCATGTAACCTCTGCAATATAGCCCACTAAAAATTTCAGGGCTTATGGGAAAAATAGAGTAGCAGAAAATCATTCAATGACTTATGAAACTATAACCATAGCACTGGAAAAGTATTGAAAATTAAAACAAAACAAAAGGGAAAAAAATAACACAGTTAAGTCTGCAGCATCACCGATATTGTTATCACAAACATCTCAACCAGCTGGTTCTTTGCAGCCTTAAACTGGAACTTGGGCTTTTTCTTCAGAATGAGGCCCTATAGGTCATTTGCTTATAAGGGAGAAAGGTTCTTTAAAACTAAAAATCTAATCTAGAGTGTAGATGTCTTCACATTCAATTATTTCAGTCCTGGGGGGATATGTCTTTACAGCTCCTTCATCTGTATTCCCAGGTCCCCTGTATAATTCAACATGATGGGAAGTATGGCACTTTGTCAAGCTGCTAAAACAATGGTATTCGTTTTCTGTTGCTGTGCAATAAATTATCACCGGCTTGGGGACTTAAAACAAGGAACATTTATTATCTCCCCATTACTGTTAGAGTCTGGCTGGTTAAACTGTGTCCCCTGCTGAGGGCCTCACTTGGCTGCAGTCCAGGTGTCAGTCATGGGTCCCTTTGGGGAGCTGGGGTCCTCATTCAAGCTCACATGGCTGCCGGTTGTCAGTGGGAGTGCTGCACGTAGCTCTCGCCATGTGTCTTTCTCACAGGCTCTTACACAAGCCTCCTAACCACATTGCAGCTGCTGCTTCTAGGCTGGGAGAAAATCCCTACCTTAGACTGCTAACTGGAAGTCTTTTTTTTATTATTAAATATTTTATTTATTCATTTTTAGAGAGAGGGAGGGAGAAAGAGAGGGAGAGAAACAGCGATGCATGAGAGAATCATTGATCAGTTGCCTCTCATACATGTCCCCACCTGGGGACCTGGTCCACAACCCAGGCATTTGCCCAGACAGGGAGTCAAACCGGTGACTTTTTGGTTTTGGGACAATGCCCACCCAACCCACTGAGCCACACGAGTCAGGGCAGGAACATGCAACATAACCCAACACAGGTCCCAACAACATTCAAGAGCAAAGCATTATGTGAAGGTAAGAGTCACCAGAAGCCACCTCAGGGTGCCATACCAACTAGTCACTGCTGGCTCTAAATAACAGTATTTTTGTAGGATGTTCACCTTTTAAAATCAGATTTTATATTTGCTAAATATTTCTCTTTACATTTGAGGCAACTTACCTGTGGATATTTAAATAATTAACATATAAGGGAAAATCTTATGAGAACCAACATTTTTTTACATTATAATCACATCACTCCTGTGTTTACCAAGTGGATGTGAGATAATTTGGGGTAAAAAACAAGTTGCAATTACATAGTTGTGTTTGTCTCCCTTTGTGCTGCAAATGGCCTCTGAGGCTCTCATGTAATTAGCTATGGCAGGAGAAGAGCACTGAAGGATTATCAGGCAGTAGGTGGCCCTGAGCTGTTCGGGATGAGGTAGGCTAGGGCTCAGGGTTCAGTGGTTTGACTTGTTTGGAACTCCCGTTATTACAAAGATTATAAGGCTGGGAGGAGTTTCAGGGGCCAAGAAGTTATATTGCAGAATGTAATGTCCCGTGATAAAACATAAGAAATACTTAAATATAAGGTATCATTTTTCAAAATGACTAATTTTAATACAAGTTTGTAGAGATTGAGGAAACACAAAGATACTTTTGGTATGAATTTCTAGATTTCTTTGCTAGTAGCGTTAATGAATAATCTAAGAAAATCTCAGTTCCATTAGCCCTCCTTTCTCAATTCTCTGTTGTATTTATAAATCACTGATGTTTATTTTGTTTCAATCTGTAAATATCTGGTTTTGAAATAATGCATTTAATTCTTATTCATTAATATTGATAGTAATTCTTTTATAAAGTATTTTTTATTGTTGTTCAAGTACAGGTGCCTCCATTTTCCCGCCACCACTCCCCCCACCCTAGCCATCCCCACTTCCCACCCTTGATCCTACCCACCTTTGGCTTTGTCCATGTGTCCTTTATATATGTTCCTGACAACCCTTCCCCCTTTTCCCCATTATTCCCTCCCACTTCACCTCTGGTTACTGGCTGTTTGTTCTTAATTTCAATGTCTCTGGTTATATTTCACTTGCCTGCTTGTTTTGTTGATTAGGTTCTACTTATAGGTGAGATCATATGATATTTGTCTTTCACTACCTAGCTTATTTCACTTAGCATAATGCTCTCCAGATCTATCCAAGCTGTTGCAAAAGGTAGAAGCTCCTTCTTTCTTTCTGCTACGTAGTATTCCATCATGTAAATGTACCACAGTTTTTTTGATCCACTCATTTACTAATGGACACTTAGGCTGCTTCCAGCACTTGACTATTGTAAATTGTGCTGCTATGAACATTGGAGTGCCTAAGTTCTTTCAGGATTCTTAGGGTATAGTCCCAGCAGTGGAATTGCTGGATCAAAAGGCAGTTCCATTTTTAGTTTTCTGGAGAAGTTCCATACTGTTTTCCACAGTGGCTTCACCAGTCTGCATTCCCACCAACAGTGCACTAGGGTTCCCTTTTCTCCACAACCTCGTTGGCACTTGTCGTTTGTTGATTTGGTTATGATGGCCATTCTGACTGGTGTGAAGTTGTATCTTGTTATGGTTTTAATTTCCATCTCTCTGATGATTAGTGATGCTGAGCATCCTTTCATATATCTCTGGGCCCTCTGTATGTCCTCTTTAGAGAAATGTTTGTTCAGGTCCTTTGCCCATTTTTTAATTGGATTGTTTGTCTTGAAGTGGTAATATTAATAGTAATTCTTGATATGTTTGAATTCAGTTATATCAGAATATTATATTCTGTCTACTTATCATGCTTCCTATTTATTGGTTTGCTCATTTTCTTTCTAGTCTCCTTATTTCTGTTAAAAAGTTTATGATTTTTAAATTGTCATTTTTTAAAGATTTTATTTATTTTTAGAGAGAGGGGAAGGGAGGGAGACAGAGAGGGAGAGAAACAGCAATGTATGGTTGCCTCTCACATGACCCTCACTGGGGACCTGGCCCACAACCCAGGCATGTGCCCTGACTGGGGATCAAACCAGCGACCCTTTGGTTCCCAGCCCACAATCAATCCACTGACTATACCAGCCAAGGCATAGATTGTCATTTTTAAAGAAAATCTCTCTTTTTGCTTGCTTTTGAAATTTTACTCTGTATTCTTATTCAGTTTACATAGTTGTAGACTTATTATTACTTATCCTGCTTGAGGCTCATTGTATCTCTTAGACTTGAGAATTCCTGCAATTAATTTTTTAAAAACCCTAGCCATTGTTTCTTTGGGTATTGTCATAACATTGTAACTGCTCTTTCTATAATCCATGTATCTTAATCTTTCCCTCATATTTTTTTCCTCTCCTCGCTGCCCTCTATATTTTGGTTTAAATTTTTCTTCTGATGAAATTGTATGCAATTTAAAAAAAACCTGTCTCTTCCCTTTTGTAAGGATGTCTTTTTATTTCCATTTTGTCCTGATATCCTTTTACTTCTTTGTTTTCAATTAATTTTCACTTCTGAAATTATTTTAAACAGAAATTTGTTATATTTGCATTCAGATCCTTCATTCATGGTTGGGTATCCTAGGAGTTCCACCAGAGAAATAGAGAAGAGAAGATTCTGTGGTTAACCTGGGCTAGTAGGTAGACTTTCCCCTCCTAATTCTTGTAGATTTGAGATTTGTACAGGGTCTCAGTTCCAACTGGGCACCTGAACCAAGCCCAAGGCCTAGGACATACATGAGCGCTGAAACCCAAAGCCACATTTGATTGAGGCAAAGCACCACCTGCCTTTCTTCCCCTCTTGTCTGGGCCCTGGGCCAACACTGATAGATTCTTAGAGCTCTGGTTTTATTATTCTCTTTATTTCAGCACGCGGTGACTTACTTTTCATTCTTAAGTGCTTTTTTAAGCCTTTAGTATGTGTTTTTATTATATTTTATCTATCCTTCGAAGGTATCTGTAGCAGGAGTATTTTCAGATCATCATAGGGAGATTTATTTGTTATTTTTCTGTTTAAAACATGCTACGTTGAACTTATATTTTATATTGCTTTATGGTTGCTGTTTCTGGGAGGCAGTCCTCCCATTTGCTTTGTCTGCTGACTTTCATATTAGTGTATATCTTCAAGTGCTTTGTAAGTTTCTACAATCTCCCCCTTAGCTAGAATTGTTTTCAAAAGTCTTATGTTGACTTGGAATTTTCCCAAGAATTAGTCATGAGCTTTCTTCTGTGGGAGCCCTGTACATTTTACAGGATGGATTTTCAGTTAGTTTATTGGCTCAGAGTTTCACAAGTTTAATAATTGATTTAGCATTTTGCACCCAGAGATAGCCTAGGTTTGTGTTTCCAGGCTTTGGCCAAATTACAGACTGTGTCTCAAAATCTTGCTTTCTAATGCTTTCTTTGCAATAGCCACTGTTGTTTTCTTTCCAGTGTTTAGGGAGGGAGAGAAAGAAGATTATTGCACTTTTTACTACACATGGGTTTCTTGTGGATATTCCATCCTTTCTAACAGACTGTATTCCTTTTGGCTTCATTCTCCATTTACTGCTATGGCTTAGAAGTCCATCATCTCTCCTGGTACCTTGATTCTCCTACTTTCTTCTGAGATTGTCTGTTTATCTTACAAATATTTGTTGTTCTACATCAAACTAAAAAGTTTTTGCACAACAAAGGAAAACATCAACAAAATAAGACAATTCACAGAATGGAAGAACATATTTGCTGATATATCTGATAAGGGTATATATCCAAAATTTATAAAGAACTTACAAAACTCAACACCAAAAAAGCAAACAACCCAATTAAAAATGGGCATAGGACCTGAATAGACCCTTCTCAAAAGAGGACATACAGATGGCCAACAGACATATGAAAAGACACTCAGTGTCACTAATCATCAGAGAAATACAAATTAAGACCATGATGAGATATCATCTCACACCTATAAGAATGGCTATCATCAATAAATTGACAAACAACAAATGCTGGTGAGAATGTGGAAAAAGAGGAACCCTTTTGTCCCATTGGTGGGAATGTAAATTGGTGTAGCCACTGTGGAAAGAAGTATGGAGGTACCTCAAAAAATTAAAATTGGATCTTTCTTTTGATCCAGTGATCTCACTTCTGGGACTATACTGAAGGAACTCAAAACACTAATTTGAAAGAACATAAGCACCCCTTTGTTCATTGCAGCATTATTTACAATCTCCAAGATATGGAAGCAGTCTGTGTCCATCACTAAATGAGTGGATAAAGCAACTATGGGACATTTACACAATGGAATACTACTTGGCTGTAAAAAAGAAGAAAGTTTTACCTTCTGTGACAACATGGATGGACCTGGAGAACATTGGCTAAGTGAAATAAGCCAGTCAGAGAAAGACAAACAGATACCATATGCTTTCACTCATATGTGGAATCTAATGAACAAATTGAACTAACAAGTAAAATACAGCCAGACTCATAGATAGCAGGATGACAGCTAAGTGTGGGAGGTTAGGGGGTAAAGGGATTAAGCAAAAAGGAAAAAGGACTCATGAACTTGGACAACAATGTGGTGACTGCAGGGAGGTGGTAAGTTTAAGGGGACTAAATGGTAATGGAAAAAAGACAGTAAAAAGATATAAGTAATAAAAATATTTGTTGTTATAGTTTGAATGACATTTATGTGTGTAAGAAATGTGCAGAAAGCAGAGGCTTCCTGTTTAACTCAGTTGGCACACTAACCAAAAATTAAGAAGTAATGAATAAGGAAAAACACATACAAGAAAACACAAAGAGGACTCCTGCTTCCAAGTATAGTGTTGTAAGTAGTGGCAGCTCATCCATCCAACAACAGTATCGAAAAACAACCAAAAATCCATCTACAAATCCAGATATACCACATTATTAAAGTGCCATAAAGATGTAAAAGCAAAGATGACATGATGAACTAAATTTCCCGACACCGAAGAACCTTCCTGGGTGAGCAGAGATAATTCACCACTGGTCAGATTGGAAGATGGGTGGAGCCGGTGTCTTTACCATGACAACAATGCACCAGTAGATTTTCAATAGCTGCATGGACTGGCATGGCAGCTTGAAATCTGCAAAATGTTTAGTTTTCTCGAAAAACTTCTGCTGGGATTGGCTCTTTGCCAGGCTCCCAATATGAAGAACACAGAGCATCAGTAGGAGGGATCTAAATACACATATCACCTTTCTTTCTGGAGAGAGAAAACCAGAGTTCAAGTGAGTCTAAATAAACATGCAACTTAACACTTATCTGGCTCAGTTGTGTAATGCATGTAGGTGAGCCAACTGGGAGGGAGCAAAGGGTGAATTCTGTGGGTGGAAAGCACACTGGGTGTTCTCTCTGAGCACAGTGTAATCAAACTAGAAATCAGTAACTGAAAGGAAGTTTGGAAACTAAGAAATGAATTTCTAAAAACCTACTGATCAAATAAAACTTTACAGGGAATGCTTTGAAATTTTGCATGAGAGAGCATTTTAAAAATTAAGAATCAAAATTTAAGGGGTGCAGCGAAATTTATAACTACAAATGCATATATTAGGAAACTGGAATACCAATTAGTTAAATTCCATCTTAAGAAGCTGGAATAACAAAAGCAAACTGAACTCCAAAAATTGAAGGAAAGAAATAAGAAAAGATAAGAACAAAAATAAGTAAAATAGAACACAGACATACAACTTACTCAATAAAAACTAAAGTTGGTTTTTTGAAAAGAGATAACATTGATAAGCACCTAGTAAAATTGATGATGAAAAAAAGAAAGATAAAAATCTCAAATATTAGGAACAAAATAGGAGACATCACACTATAGATCTCCTAGACATTAAAAAGATAATGAGATTACATTATAAACAACCTTATGCTTATTATTCAAAATTTAATGGATTGTAAGAAAATCTTTGAAAAAACTGACCTTTACTGTTATGGGCACAAGAAGAAATAGAATATATGAACATTCCTATACCTTTTAAAAAAACTAATTATTTAAGAACTTTTCTACAAAGAAAACTTCAAGATGACATAGCTATCCTAGTGATTTTTTCCAAACACTTAAGAAAGAAATTTTATCAAATCTTTTACAAAATCTTTCATAGATTAGAGATAACACACTCCCCGGCATACTTTATAAAGCCAACAAAATGCAGATGGGAGAACTTGCCAAGTAAATTACAAGAGAAGACTTACAAAGTGAAGTATCTCAGGAAATTCTAAAAGTATTCTAGAAATGATCAAATTATAAACAAAATATTATTAAAGCTATATAAAAATATACCATGACTCAAGTGAACATTTATTCCATTAATTCAAGATTGGGTTAACATTTGAAAAGCAGCCAGTGGGATTTACCACATTAACAGAATAAAGAAAAAATAGTTATAACCATCTCAATTGATGCAGAAAAAGAATTTGATATAATTCATTACTAATTCATGATAAAACTCCCAGCAAAGAAGTACCATTAAGAAATAAAAGCCTTATTCGTGTAAAATTGAGACCTTTGAAATTCCTCTTCATTCTGGTGGGTTTGTAAACTCATACTTTGTGACCATTGGTCTTTGCTTAGCCCTTCGGTTGCCTCAAATCTCATTAGCCTCAGTTATCCCCCCGGATCCTCGTAGCGACCAAAATGTTTGTCCCATTCAGTTCCATTCAATTTTATGAGCATCTGCTTATCGCCTAATGTGCCAGCTCCAAGCTCATAAGATACTTGTCATCAGTATAGGAAAGAAGGCAGAAAGAAAGCCAAAGAAATGAATACTTTAACAATTGAAATTAAAAATGTTTGTGCTTCAAGGACACTCTAAAGAAAATGAAAAGACAGCACACAGAGAGAAAATATTTGCAAATTATTAGCTGATTAAGGATTAGTATCTAGAATATATAAAGAACACTTACAAAGCAATAATAAAAAACAAATACTCCAATTTAAAAATGGGTAAAGGGTTTGAATAGACAATGAAGTTATACAAAAAGCCATTAAGTACATGAAAAAAATATGCAACATCATCATTAGTCATCGTGGAAATGTAAATCAAAACCATAATGAGATATCACTTGATGCCTACTATGATGGCTAGGACCAAAAAATCAGATGATAATGTGTTGACAGTGGACATGGAGAATCTAGAAGCCTCAGACACAACGATGGGAATGTAAAGTGGTGCAGATGACTTGGAGCAGTGGTCCCCAACCTCTTTTGGCAGCAAGGACTGGTTTCCTGGAAGACAGCTTTTCCGAGGGGAAGGGGTGAACAGGAGGCAGAGCGCAGGCGACAATCCAAGCAAAGCTTTGCGTGCTCACCTGCTGCTCACCTCCTGCTGTGCAGCCCAGTTCCTAACAGGCCTGGGAGTTGAGGACCCCTGTTTTAGAGGGCACGCTGGAAGTTTTTCAGGTGATTGGATTCAGAGCTACCTTATCACCCAGCAATTTCATTCCTCAGTATATACCAAAGAAATAAAAGCAAAGGTCTACACAAAAACTTGTATATGAATGTATACAACAACATTATTTATAGTCAAAATAAGGACTAAAAGGTGTGAATGACCCAAATGTCTATCAAATGATGAATGGATATAGAAAATGTGGTCTATTCCTAAAAGTGGAATAATATTCACCCATAAAAAGCAACAAAATACTGATACATGCTACAGTTTGCATGAACCTTGAAAACTTTATGCTACATGAAAGAAGGCAATTACAGAAATCCACATATTATATGATTCCATTCGTATGACTGTCTAGAATAGGAAAATCTATAGAGGTGCAAAGTAGATTAGTAGGTTAGTTAGGGCTGGGAGAGGGTTTGGAGAGGGATCATAAATAAACTAACAAACAGAATGGAAACAGATTCATAGATAGTGAACAGACTGACAGCTGTCAGAGGGAGGGGATTTATGGGACTGGGTGAAAAATGTGAAGGGTTTCAGCAAAACAACAAAAACCAAAGCACTCAGACACAGACAACAGTCTGGCGATTACCAGAGTGAAAGGGGATGTAGAAGAGGTTGTAGGAAGGATAAATAGTGACGGAAGGAGACTTGACTTGGGGTGGGAACACACAGTACAATATTCAGATGATATATGATAGAATTGTACACCCGAAACCTGTATAATTTTATTAACCAATGTCACCCCAATACATTTAATTAAAAAAGATAAGTAAAGGTGATAGCCAAAGAGCTCTTTTTGAAGTGATAAAAAGTTCTAAAATTGAGTATGGTTTTTATTGCACATACCTATGACTGACTAAAAGCCACTGAATTGTATACTCTAAATATAGTGAGTTGTATAGTGAATTGCTAAGAATGCTAAGGATTTTGCCGAGAGAGACTGGTAGGAGATGTAGACATAGATGAATGAGAAAGCAAAAGAGGCTTACTTCATTCGGACCAATGGGGTGAAAGACAGTGTGCGATAGATATTCAAAGTTGTACATTTCAATTTGGGAGGGCAATCAACTAAGGCTTAGAAGAGTAGGTGACAGCTCAGTGTGCCATGGGACTCCTGACTCCACATCTGAAGCAACTTTACAGTGAGAAAAGGAACTGTAGTTTCCGTTCAAAATGCATGTAGGTGTAAACAGTTTTCATTCATGACCCAGAGCTTCATGGTAGCCTAGTTTGGAAGTTTTCATATTTCGGTCAGGATAAGTGGTCCTCACTCCACATTCTCTCACAGATTCTGCTGCCATGACCTTGGTGAGACTCGGAGCTCAGAGCAGAAACTGTGTCTAATTCAATATCCAGCAAGATAGAAACATTCATGATCAGAATAAAATGTGTTATTTAAGTGAAATATATTCAGTGGTGGAAAGTGTTAAAATAAATTGAGTGTTCTTTAACCATAAACATCCTGAAAAATGCCTTAAAGAGCACATCATTTTTTTAAAGGTGACTAGCTGAGACTTCAGAAAATCAGGGTTATTTCCAAATATTTTGGACAAAAAAAGTATATAGTTTTGATGCACTTAGGCAAGGAATCAAAAATAAGTGTTGGTATCAAATATTCATTGGGATATGTATACGAAGATTTCTTTTGCAGCAAAGTAATATTGTAATTCCCCTCCTGTGACTACTCAAAATATAAAATTCTGCAGCAATTCCAGGAGAAGCTCTTGTCTAATAAATAGATGATGCCTGTGCTCGCCTTTGTAAGAGCACCTAATGGCGGTGCTTCAGTTTTCATCCCTGTATGCTGTCATAAAAGCATATTTCAAACCTTTTGGGGCTGAAGTGTTCAAAGACACCTAACATCTAAATGCAAAAGTACTGAAAAATTATTTTCAGTAATAACGAAATCCCAAGCACAAGTTCAGAAAATAGCTGTAGAAGTTTTCTGCAAGTTTAATTCACAGATTCTACGTACATCCACAGGTAAACAGTAGCTATGATTGCACTCAATGGAATATTAAAAATGTTATCCTTTACGTGTTTCAAACCTGTCACTTTAAAGATGCTGTATGCCCATATTCTGAAGAAGGTTTTGTGCATACATGTTTTCTGCCTGTATCTGTGTGTATGTGTTTTGCTTTTGCTTTTTGAAGTACAGCATCTAATATTTAGACATAAACTATATTTTACCCCGGCTGGTATGGCTGAATGGACTGAGCACCAGACCATGAACCAAAGGGTTGCTGGTTCGATTCCCAGTCAGGGTAGGTGCCTGGATTGCAGGGCTGGGTCCCCGTTGGGGGTGTGTGACAGGTAACCACACATTGACATTTTTCTCCCTCTCTTTCTCCTTCTCTCCCTTTCCCTCTAAAATAAATAAATAAATACAATAGAAAAAAAGAAAGAAATTATATTTTAAATGTATATTCTATCTGATGTTATGTTGCAATATAGCTTAATATTGTATCTTAATATTATATTTAAACATCAAATTGAGTTTCATCTCTAGTAGATACAATATTTACTCCCTTTTACAGTGGACTACTGCCCCCATCCCTAACCTGCTTAGTGTGTGTGGTGGCTGCTGATGTCTCAGCGTCCCTCCATTTTGGGGGAAAACTCTCCTCGGATGAATGGCGACATCTCACTCTGGAAGGGATGACCCTCATTTACATGGGAAGCTAAGGCCTAACTCAGATGGGCATACAGAAGGCTGTCCCTCTTACCTAAAAGCAGGGACAGCGATGTGGCAAACTTTTATGTTCCAGAATGCTTCACCAAGGAGGCCAAGGCTAGGCTTACTCTGAGACACTTTTGCTCAGTCCCTTCCCTGTTTCTATCCTACTCCTTTCCTTCCCTCTCTCTCTCTCTCTCTCTCTCTCACACACACACACACACACTTTTTTTTTGAGGAGCAGGCCCCTCAATAAATGACTTATAAGCGAATTCCTATCTCAGCCTCTGTTTCTGGGAAAACTGACCTTAGCGAAGTGGTCAGTGCAACTATTTATATCTACGAGTATTTATCAGTACTTACAAGACATTATTCTTAGGCCAACAGCTGCATACGTGATATGCTAAATGGTGGTAAAGTTGACAGAACAGTTCTGCTCCCTACCTTCGGTATTTTTGGATTGTGTGGATTTTGACAACTTATGCACATGTAGTATTTTGTAACCTTGAAAACAATAAACAGGAGGGGAAATTTGTGTTAACGACTTTAACTTGACGTAAAATTATTTTGTGGAATCTCTGACGCATCCTGATGTGTACTCTTCGGATGATGCATCGCCCATTCTTGGTTGGTCCAAAATTTATCTTTCTCTAGGCTTTCACACTGTTTTCCAAATCTTATGTCACTCGTTACAAAATTATTTCCTCTGAGTATATAGCTGGCGATATAGGAGAAAAATTAGATGATATACATGCCTTTATGAACAGATTCTCAAAGCTAATATTCAAAAGTGCAGCTCATCAGTTCACTTTTCTTTCAAGTTAATGAGATCGTGCATGCAATAATTACTTTAATTCAGGTCTCTCTTTACATTACTCTGAGCTAATTTAAATACATGGATTACTTTTCTCTCCATTCTGAGGCAGTGGGAAATGTGGACCCTGTCCTTTAAAAAGCACTGGAAATCTCCTCTCTCAAAACATATCAATTTATCTAAACATGTGTCAGTGGAATTTTAATTGACCACACCTGACTTGGTGAAAATGGAGAGCTCACCCTTTTGTTTTATAGAATCTGTTTCTTAAGAATTATTATGTGACTAGCTTCCTACCAAGTTCTCCTTTTAGACAGAGGGGTTCAGTGATGGCAGTGCTGGACCCTCATCACTAGAGTGTGCTTTTATATAAGAATCTCCAATATTTGGGGATAAAATAAACCAACAAATACTATTATAAAAACTGTATTTTAATTTTATACTTTAAAATATTGCATAATGAATAGTTCTTGCTGGGGGAACGTGTACAGCTCTGCAATGCAGGTGGGCCAGGAATATTGAGTCTGGTCATCAGACATGATACTTTGGAAGGTTAAAGTCTGCTGATTGTTGGCCGTGTTTTAGCCGACTTCTGCTGTGGTCAGAGTGTGTGGACCAATCGTGCTCCTGTGACTGAGGCAGTCCCTCAACCATTCATGTAGGTGCGCGTGGGTGTATATTTGTACGGATGTCCACATGTCTACATTTATTTAGTTTTAGGAACTCTGCTTATTTTCAAGGTTGATTTTTTTTCTGTGCTGTGAGACAGAGGAAATGCTAAGCATGGTAACTCTCCTTCGGGCAGGGCAATTAACAAAGAAATAAAAATAGTAATTGATTAACCGTTAAACTATAATTTTTTGGAAAAGCCTGTATAAAGCAATTGATATGAACTATTTATGCTAAGATTCCCCAAAGTAACTTATTCGGTTTTATGAACAATTAATTATGAAAAGGCTCTTCGAAAGTCAAATGACTGATAAGCTCTTGGATTAAAAAGTTAAACAGGGTGAGGACTTCCACCAAAATGGCAGCGTAGGTGGTCGCACTCGCTGCCCGCACATCCAGAATGTCCGAACAATGAATGCAGTAGCAAAGAGTTAAACAACCGGAACGGACAGAATCGAACTGAAGGGAAGTCCGACACCCAGGAAGTAGGAGAGGACGAACATCCAGGCCGGTAAGCAGGGCAGAAACGGGCGGAGGAAGCAGCGCTCACGGAGGGTCTCACTCACGCCGCGAATTGCGCCGCTACTCAGGCTGCCAGTGCCTGAACAGGGCGTGGCTCCAAACAACGGGTGAATCCCGCAAGCCAGCAACGCTGCCGGAGAGAGGCCAGGGCTGAGCCAGCAGAGCCGAGTCTGGCAGAGGAGGTGGTGGGGAGCTGGGGAGAGGAGGAGTGACGACGGGAGCCAGCGGTGATCGGAGGCCGCCATTGCTTCCTCCCAGACCCCGCCCCCAGAGGCAACGTCATCCAAAAAGAGACCCAGGTCGCAGGCATCTGCCAGCTGACAAGTGCACCGAGATAAAAAGAAGGAAAATGGCCAAAAAGGAGGACCACAACAAATTACAACTAATGGATGACAACATAGTCAACCTATCAGATGCGCAATT